>CM031242.1:10244350-10641036 GCA_018340775.1 Taxus wallichiana var. yunnanensis | reverse complement strand
CTTATCATTATGCCTTTATGTGCCGAGGCCAACTCATGCGAGCTATGAACTAGCTTACCATTAAACCATTGACCAGATCCTTGGGAAACACCCATGTGTTTCACATTTTCTTTCTGTGTGTCCCACGGCGAGTCATTAGTTCTTTGACATGTATGTTTTTACTCCTCCAAACTCAACATCAAAAATTGCTATTGCACGTGCTCCCTATGACTTGGGCCTTACCTTTATTGGTGGAAAAACATTAGACTACAATCTCGGGAGCCATCACTACACGTTCCAACATGTCTCACCAAGTTCCTTGAACACTGTTCCATTTCCATGCACTAAGTGGATGCTTTGGCATCCAACTCAATCCCTTAATGAAATGTTTCTTTGGTAGAATTTCTCCCTTGGCTCGCCATCTAATTATTCCCACCTGAAAAACTCATCTAAATCTCCCACGTTGAAGACTAAACCATGGAAATTTGACATCATTTGGCTGATTTGACTGGCAAGAGACCAAATTTTTTCCGAAAGCTCCCGAGCTTCACAACATGATTTAGCTTGAGCAGGCAAGCTAAACTCACTGATTTCCTTGATGGCTTGTCACATACCAACTTCGAGTGAGCTCCATTTATGAGCCAACCGTATTAACCTTCTTCAATGCATTCATGAAAAATGAGTTGAGCTCGGCATCTTTACCATGTCGAGTTCCTATACTCGATTCGGTTCCCATGTAAGCTCTATGTCGAGTCACTTAAGCTTGGTGTAGACACTAAAATTAGGTCACACTCCCCTTTTGTCCCTCAACATATAAGCCCCCTTTATTACATTTACCTAGCCATGACCCCCTTCACCCCACTAATATTAATTTAATTAATTAAATTAAATTAATGCTTTATCCTCACTATATTTATTATTTAAATAATATCTACACATATAGTTCACTTAGACACCTCACCAAGCTAACTCAACCTAAGACCTATTCTTAGCAAGTTCCCATAACTAACTAAGACTTACCCAAACCCTAAAAATCAATGCCTACATTCCCTCTAACCACATTCCCGCATGCTCACAAGAGGCTCGAGTCTAATCCATGGGATAATGACATGAGATATGAGGAAATCAGGAGGATCTCCCTAGTTTAGTAAACCTAGGAAATCCCACCTTGACCGACGTCGGTTACCCGAACCGTTGCCGGTTAAGCCGGACCACCGTCAGTTACCCCTTTTAACCCAAAACAATATTATTCTCAAGGTTGGAACTTAGAACTTGGAAGTTGAAAAACATTGGGAGAAAGTTGACGAGTAAGAACACATCTCAGAGATATAACACATCTTCAGAGAGCCAATTCCAACGAAAACTCACATCCAAGGAAGGAGATTGAACATCTTATCCTGCACAGTCATCCCAACCACGATTTGATCGATCTAAGAAAATAGGAGTGTGCATCCAGAAGCTTTGCTCCAGTCAGTGATCACTTGCAGCCTTCAAACCCATCATCAGCACCTCCATCCTTCATACACAGACCTTCAGGAATGAAATCCAAGTAAGTATAACATCATACTTTCTTGGTTATTTCATTTCATCATTATTTTATCATCCATTGTTTATCTTGCTCCCTATTGACCTTCTCCAACATTTTCACCTCCATAGTCCCATCAAAACCTCACAAAATCCTACTCCACTACCCATTACCTCGTCCCACCAACCAAAATCCTTTGTGCAATCACAAAGGAGACCAAAACCTGTTCCGTGACATTTCCAAATCTCACGATGAAAGTGCGTTATACCTAACTACGGTGGTCACCCCGACCGACGCCAATCTCTATGTTTACCCACATAGCCTTAAACAAAGACCTACCCACCTAATTTTACCTCACCCTCACTCACCTGTGACCTACCCGAGACCTTTATCAGACCTGTAGAGACCCAAAACCTATCACTTGACCTTGGATTCTATTCTAGCTTAGCCTGTTAGATTATATCTATTTCTTATTGTGTTTTTAAGTGAGATACCTAAATCATTTTAAAATAACAATAGGATTTACTTTGTTTACTGCATTAATTTTTTTAAAATAGTGGACTGATAACCATCTAGGAAGTATCATACTTCCCGGATCTAGCTTACGCTAGGCAGTTCACTACCCATATTGTTTAATTCTTTCTGGTGGTCTTGTTTTCATTACAGGTAGTTCCTCCTAGCCAAAAGGAAGCTCTCACAGTTAGCTGTGGATTCGGAAGTCATACGCGCGCAACAACCCATCAACCAAAATTTGAATAGGTATTCCTCCTATGCCCATTACATTATCTGTTTCATCAATGATTCAAAGAAACAATCTAAGAAAAAGGTGAAACATTTTGGCATGCCCAGTGGGACCCATCTGGGGTTCCTTGCATTTCATTCATTCCTAAGAAAAAATTGTGTGTTTGTTTCCTTTCTAAAAAAGCATACACACTAATTTTCTTCCTTGGTAATCCACTTCTTCTTTCTATTTGCTCTAAAGGAAACTTTTCTTTTAGTGAATTTAAAAAGAATCATTTCTTCATGTTTTATGCATTGTAGTGAAAGAGCATCTCTCTTCCACTTCATCTTATTGTGTCATCCAATTTCATATTTTCGATTTAGGTTTTAAAAAATCACATTTCATTTTGATTTATTGCATTAGCTCACATTAAATGAGGGAAACCTATATGTTAGAGGTCATGACCGGCTGATGGTTGACAAACGAATCGTAGAAAAGCACTTCTATCCTTTTATATTTCTCTCGAGTCTTACCAAACCACACAAAAATTCAAATACATACATTCTTAAACAACATCTTACCTAGAAGAAGCTATAGGTGATCACACGATCACGACACAGTGGGAACCCACTAGCTGCTCTGTCGATTCATACTTCAGAGCGAAGCTCGCTCCCACCATAACATACCCAAACCTCACCCTTTAGATCTCCTTATTTGTAGGAATCCATCCTCACCAAAACTCTATTTCAAAATTCATGTGTCGGTCCCTAAATAACATAAGTTAAACAAACATAATAGAAAAGGGAACTCTTAGGAGCACATTTTCTTAGTGTTTCGCTTGCTTGTATTTTGAGGTGAAAGATCACGTTCATCACTTTTTTGTTCATCCTTGCATGATCCTCATTATAGTTGGTGTATTCCACTTCACCGAGTGTGCTGGGCATATCACCATCATTCCCATAATTCTCGGGTCGATTCCACATCATATTTTAATTCACAACCACTTTTTCTCATCAACTGTTTCAATTTCACAAGAACCAGTCATCGGTTACGTCTTACCCCATCGGTTAAAACCAACTGATGTTGGTTCCAGTCCTTTTGCTAACCTGATCAAAAGGATAGTTTCACTTCACTTTTTTCCACTTTCCACAATCTCTATCACTATCATTTTTCCCATTGACATTTTACACATCCCCAATTTTGGCATACTTGTCGATTTTGGCTTCTACCTCATTGTTTACTCACTTTGTCTTTTTTATATAGTGACCGGCAGGCAATGCATTACCCTAATCGATGTCGCTTTTCCCTAACTGAAATTGGTTAGCTTGTTTCACATTCCACCCACCATTTGTTACTTCATCCATTTTTTTATCACCGATTCACCTATTCTGCTGTTCTCTTTTATCATTTACAGAGAAACGGCTACTACTGATCAATACTGGTTCACATGGTGCTGACCCAAAGACAAGCGAACGCCCTCATGTTCCATGCCAGTTTCCAACTGCTCCCACCTAGTCCTTCACCACCTTCTATTTTATCACTAGCCATGGATCCTATCCAGCCTACTAATATCGCTACCGGAGATGAGGAGTTTGCACGACTCCTTGACCAGAACCCTGCCGCCTTACATTTTTACCTCTCCCACTCATCTACTCGAGATGCCTTGGGTCAATTGATATAAGACATGCCCGTATCTACCTCCCCGACTCTCGTACCCACTCTGCATCAACCCCATCTAGCTCCATGCTGCCCACATCCACCTTACCCCAGTCATTTTGTAGTTAGGTTCTATACCTGCCATGATTACGTCTATTATCTCTGTGGCACCCATTACATCCACCATACCCTCGATGATTACCCCAAACACAACCTCATCCACCCCTCATGTCTCACACATACCTGTAGCTACGTTCCCACCTCTAGTGTCGGTGACCCCTACCCATTTCAGAACGTAGTACTTTCCATTCCATAATAATTAGCCCCTATTACCACTAGGGTTACCACGACCCTTCCTCCCCATATACATACTACCAAAAACCGCTGTTTCATCTATTATTCATTCCAGGTATGTACCTCTATTTCATTACCTTCTTCTCCACCACCTTACATGGAAGCCCCATACACTGGAATGCCACACCCATTATATGTCCAAAACCAACCTCCTCACGCTATAGGAGGCATCCAATCATCACAACCCACTAACGACCTAATTAAATTGATGATGGATAAGATGTAGACACTGGAGGCATCATTTTTGGCTCCCACAACACTCTCACTTATGATGAGATTTACAACGAGCCTATTCACCCATCCATTCCCATCCATTCATACCTCGTGCATTGGGAAATGCCAAAATTCAACCGCTTCAATAGCAAGGAAGACCCACAACAGCATTTGCGCTTGTTCAAACACGGGTGTTATCTGATTGCTCATGATGATGCCTTACTTTTGAGAACTTTTCCCATGTCCCTCACTGGACCTACATTAGATTGGTATAGTGGGTTACCCAAACACTCTATATTTTCATTCAATCAGGTAGCCCAAGATTTTTGGATCATTTCTCTATCAATATCACCAAGAAGGTTACAATGACCGATCTATATTCCACACATCGGTATGAGGATGAATCTATCACGATTTTGTCACTCAGCGCGCGCAATGATCAATCAACTTACCTTCCAAGTGCCACAAAATGAACTCATCGAGCTCTTCACACAAGCTTGCGCTGAGACATATCTCCCGACCTTGCAAGTCTAAAATTTCGAACATTCAATGAGGCATTCACTATGGCACGAAAGTTAGAGATTCGGGCCATCGAAGAGAAGAAAATCCAATTACAAAATAAGAATTCGGCATTCAAGTCAAATGAAACCTCTTCTTCTTCCAAGCCACCAACCAATTATTCAAAGACTAAGGGTATGCGATAACGCAGCGTGGTACTCAAGGCCGGCCCCACTCATCCATCCAAATAGGCTACACCCTCATCTAATCTATCACATGTGTAGGATTTTTGATTTACACAAGAGCAGTGAAAATATACCCAATTGGGGAACCTTACTCTTTTGTCTTAGAAAATCTTATCAAAGCTGGAGCCATCACCCTTCCACCTATAAAACCACACACTAGTTTTGACCTTGCTCGCCTCATGCCCGTAAGGTATAAAGAGCATGATTTCTGAAACTATCACGAGTGAAGGGTCATAGTGACAACATTGCATCACTTTCAATAATATTGTCCAAGAAATTATTGAGAAAGGTGAGTTAATTGTGGATAATCCCAACGCCACCCCTAACCAAAATCTACAAATCTTCAAAAAACCATTCCCTAACCATGCCCCTTCATCTAACCAAACTGGTGAGACATCCGCTCATGATACCCATACTCGTGAGGTTCACGCAATCTTTAACAAGGTACTTGTCACCTCTCAATTACCTCACATACCTTCCATAGGGGAGATCTTAGCCCGAAATCCTCCTTCCACATCTGAATTGACCTCCACTATTCCTTCACCAATAGAGGAACACCTTTCATCTCCTACATCACCTACGGAGGAGTCTTCCACTAACATCGAGCCTCTCTCTCCCCTAGCTTCTCCACTTAGAGAACCTTTACCTACCGTACCTCCTCCACCCGTAGAGGAGCACCCACTATCTCCTCCACCTGCAGAGGAGCACCCATTACCTCCTCCACCCATAGAGGAGCACCTATATATTCCTCCACTTATAGAGTAACTCCCATCATCTCTTCCACCCATCATAGACCTAGTGGAGACACCTTTACCTCTCAGTGAGGATTCTCCATCAGCTACCCAACATCCAACATACCTACTTTTAGCTCTCTTACCCATGGAAGCTGAAGCTGGCCAATTCCCCATCTCTAAGATGCATTTTACAGGAATCCCCATTAGGTCCTCACCAACTCCGCCTGAAATGTGCCATTCTCATGTTTGGGCCGATCACTTGGATTATGTGGATAGGGCTTTATTATGGGGGTGCCTCTTACTCCCTATCTCAACACGGATGCAACAATCCCTTGATGACACCTCCACTATCTACCCAAACACATGTCCACCCATCAAACCAACTAAAACCACTGCTATCAAAAACCCTTCCACGATACTCGTTAGCACTCACACCACACCCTTACCCATAGCCCGACCTATGCCTAAACCCAAACCCATACCCACAACATTTACCTTCACTAAACCTATTACCACTTTAGGGTCACCACGACCACTAAACTCATTCATCCACCTATTAAAATAGATTTAGCTACATCCTCTAATGTCAACACCATGCCTACTTCGACACCCAAACCAAAGAACCAAACTCATCGACCTCATACCCGAGATCACACTAATCACACTGGACTTGTTCCGTCGCCTTAAAACTTCAAATGCCCAACATGGTCACGCACCCTTCACCCATCCATAAACCAATAACACAACAACCCATTCCTTCCTCACAAACCTCTAACCTACCTAGGCATATAACATGACTCATACCCACACCTGTAGTCTCTTTACCACCAATACCTCCAATACCTTCAATTATTGCTTCATTACCCACTACACTTCAATCATTATCATCACACCCCAAGCACGAACCTCGTCATCTACCTTCATAACAACCCCGTTATCCGCATGGGTAACTCACCCTCTTCCTCCATCTCCTTTTCCTTCTAGACCCCGTACACCCACATCACATTTACCCAAGAAGGTACAACCCAAAAACAAAACCCCACTACCCCATAACAAGGTAGTCAAAACAACCCCACACCCTCCTACCTATCCATCTACTATACCCCTACCCAAAGGAGCTTAACCGATACCTCAAATCACATCGACACCTCAAATCACACCGACACCCAAACACATAGCTTGACCTGTTCCTACTCTTCCAAAAAAAAAAATTCCCGAAAACCAACCACACCTACACCCAAACCCACATTCACTTCCCATTGTGATCCACTAGTAGGGTCCTATGCCAAAATTTTGACCAACTCACTCGAGACTTCTATTATCACATTAGCGCCACTTTGACCTTGACCCCCCTCAAACCCAAGCCAAAAGGGTTTGATGATACTAAAATTTGTGCATACCATCGTGTGCCAGGCACGATGTGGAGAGTGCAAGGCCTTGAAAATCTGTCCTCATCCAATTGTGTCCACCGAAACCAACTTTGATAATGACGACCTTCTCGATGAGGATCTGCTTCACCAAAACCTATTCCCACACTACCTACTCAACAACCACAACCTCTACCCTCACAACTCCCGAACCACACATAAAATTAGCAATTAGCATGGTTCGCATTAGAAAACTTGCCACACCACTACCCTAATGTCGTTGTGCCCAAATGACCTCACATGGATTTTATCCTCCAAGTAGGTTTTGACATTTGTTGGTTGGATATTTAGTCACATCAAAATATGAGGTTCAACCACAGTGCATGGGATTAAATCCCTCCTCAAAGACAGGTGAGGCTACCTGTTTATTACTAATCTAAAACACAACAGAAATAATATGTATAGTATTTACACTAATCTAACCATTGGGGTTGGGATAGAATCCCAAAATCCATATCCACACTAGGTAAAGATGTTGTTGTTTTCCGAAATAGAATGGATCAGAAAGGAATACACAATGGAAAGGAAATGACGGAATGTATTTTCTTTCGAGAAAACATAGATCACGAAATAATCATACGAGTTCTAGATAACAAATGTAATGTAATGTTTGTGTAGATCAAGAATTTCGCGCTTGTTACTGTCCAGTTAATGCACCAAACTAAACACAAAAACCACCGAAAAACTCCAATAAAATCGATACGATGGATAAGATCCGAAGATGTAGACAAATGAGGAAGCCGATGTAGATAAGGCGGGTGCACACGAGCGGCTCGCCAATAGATCCGTGTATCTGCAAAACACCGATGCTTGTGAGAAAAAGACCACGTTAAAAGATATTTAGGTGGGTGCCCGAGAAGCGGGTCGGGAGCGATAAGCTTCCTCGGCGGATGTCAGTCCACGTTTTCAATTAAGAAAAGAAGCATACATGATAAAAGATGTAAGTAAAAATCTAGATTTTCTTGATTGCGATAATAAGACGAGAATCTAAACAATGAGGCAAAGTGAAAGTCGAAAATAGGGAACTAAGAAATAATGCTGGATTTGTGTTACCTGTGTCCTTTTACCTATCTGCAGGGAAATCGGCGTCGACTGGGTAGAATCGGCGTCGATTGAGACGGATCGGCGTCGACTGACTAAGATCGGCGTCGATTGAGACGGATCGGCGTCGACTGGGTAGAATCGGCGTCGACTGGAGGCAGATCGATCAATCAGGGACTGTGCGATAAGATTCGGGAATTGGAAGGTGAATGTGGCTGCTGGATGTGCCGAAGTTGGCGAGACACTGGAGCAGTCACCGGATGATAGATGGTGGTGTGTGCGATCTTGATGTGCAGGAGACGAGTAACGGTGCTCCTCTCGAGGATTGATTCGGACGAGGATCTGCCCTAATTTGATCTGATTGATGCTAAGAAGATCTCTCTTTCTCACAACTTTATCTCTCTCGCTCTCTGTTCGTGCGTAAGTGCTTCCTTTTTAAATCTGTTCACTTTTCGCTCGTTCGTGGTCTCTTTTCGGTCCACTAGGCGAGTTACGGACTCCTTTTATAATCGGCGCCGCTCTAGAAAATCGGCGCCCGACCATATGGGTCGGCGCCGATCGCGGAATAGACTCGAGATGGCCAAAATGAGCGATTTCAAGAAAGATAAGATTTATCCTGAATACGGGAAATATCCCGCTTAGGGAAGAGGAAAAATAGATGTGATACATAGATAGAATAAATTTGGGGTAGATAAGTGATTAAGATGCATGGGAAGAAGCGTAATCAAATATTTAATATTTAATCACTCATGGGTAAGATGTGATGGGGTGAATTAAATTTGGAATAAGTGATTAAATCACAAATTGGATAATATCCCAAGGGGATAGTTGGTGACGTAAAACGTGCCCCAGGTTACCTAAGCAAGTAAATGGATGAGAGGGACACTAAATTGAGTAACCAATTTTAAGTGTCTACATTTTGCCCCTTTTTGTCAAGTAACTTGCGATAAGCAAGGTTATGAGACAAAAACAAAGGGATGGAAGAAGGGAAGAATTTGTGATGATGTGATCCCCCTCAAACTAGGGATGGGATGGATGATAGAACAGACGATCCCAAGTTTGAAAAAAGGTAGATGAAAAATGCAGGATGCCCCAGTCGGATGCCTGGAGTAGATCTGATCATTGATGACGCATAAAAACAAATAAAAGGCAGCAACCTAAGGAACTCACATTGGTAGGGCAAACTAGCCGGTCTCCTCATGAGACGACGTTAGTGCCTACAGACCCATGAGGGTAAGGAGAACTGCAAAATAGTCGGCATCTAAAGAGAGACACATTGGTAGGGACAACTAGGCGTGCAAAGCGAGGCGACGTTAGTGCTACTGAGACCGTTTAACTCTAAGCTGCCGAGAAAATCACAGTGTCCCACGCAAAGGAACAAACCGAAATAGACAAGGATATCTAAAAAAAAATGTGCCAAAAGGCAAAATTCAGCACACAACAATGATCAGATAGATAAGTAAGCCAAGCATCAACACTATGGCAAACAGATATAGAAAATCGGCGGCGACCAAAATAATCGGCGACGACTATAACAAACGGCGTCGACCCAAAAAATCGGCGCCGACCAATCCAGGCACATATAAATATGCGAACGGAAAACGTAAACGATTTATTTTCAACGTGACGATTGATTCAGAGAGAGACAGATTTGTGATTTGAGCATCATGGAAGCCTCGGGAGAGCGGTCGAAGCGCGGAGGGACCACGACACAGGGTAAGTGGTCATTCTTGAACCCACTTTTCTTAATTTATTTTTTTTTGTTTGATTTTTTCTTGCATGGGAGGCCGGGGTCCGGTTTATGTCCGGCCAGGAAGTCGGCGCCGATTGGTTTAATCGGCGTCGATTGGTTTGGATCGGCGTCGATTGGTAATAATCGGCGCCGACTAAAATGAACGACGCCGATTTTATCAAATCGACGCCGACTGATGGAAGTTCATTGATTTGTATGATTTGGGAAGATGTGATTTATGAAAATAAGAGACTAATTATGCTTTTGATGTCGTGGATGCAGGCACGAGAGGTACTACATATGAGGATGCCATCCACGAGCTATTGAGACGATTCTTCTGATGTGACAGATGCGGGTGGCGGCATTTAGAAACTAGCCGGGCTCGGGGTTTTCGATATTATAGACGAGTGCCACGAGATGTGGAGCTCATGCGGGCATTAGTGCGACGGTGGGACAGCCACACGTGCACTTTTTGGTTCAGGACGGGTGAGATGACTATCACCCATGAGGATATATTCAGGATCCTGAGATTGCCGATTGCTGGGGACCCGATTGAGATCACACCACAGGGAGCGGCGGCGAGAGGCCTGGTGTGATTATACGAGAGGTAGGGCGAGGATTCGAGATAGTATACAGGGCGTGAGATAGCCTCACGGTCACGGCGAGATAGCCCTCGGAGCAGGCGGATAGCCTTGATTCAGATGGCGATATCCTATTTTTCCCTGCCTGACTCAGGAGGTGGGAGATTCCCATTATTCTTATTAGGCTGTGTGTGTGACATCTTGCGGTCTGAGACGAGTTTTTGCCTTCGCCGATACCACGATAGCTCGAGTTTACCATGAGCTATGGATGTACCTGCTTGGCGGAGGACGAGGGATTGACATCGATTTTGTGCTCCATTCTTTGGGCATATGAGCACATAGCGGTGATCGAGCCATCAAGGCTTCCTTGGATGCCGGCGAGGAGTGGGAGGGATTGACTATGGATTTCGGAGATGGCGGGCGACATGGCATGGCGCGGGAGATCTGAGTAGACTAGCCGGGTGGTACTACGAGCGTTTGGGGCACTTACACGGATCGGGTCATCGGAGACCATATCGGGCATTCCCGAGGCATGGGCGGTCGAGATGCGCACTTGGTAGCATTGAGACGCGAGTCGGGTGGTCGAGGGGCGGAGGCGAGATATGTGGGAGCGGGTCCCATTCATGCGGATATTGAGGCGATTCGGCCTGCTAAATACGAGACAGTGCCGGCCACTTACACGCCATATAGGCGGGATAACGAGAAGAAGCGGATTTGCGATTTTGATCCCGTGAGACCCATTGAGAGAGGCCCCACCCTCCGCATGAGCGGTGATGATGATGCGGGGGTGGATGAGGGCTATGCGGCATGGTGCGACACGAGCTTCCACGACATCTCCCGCCCTCTATAGATGCGTGAGAGGAGGACATAGCTGCTTCTGGCCGGGCCAGATTAGAGGAGAGCATGCCACCCTCACACGGACACATCGGTAGCTCTGGAGGAGATCGGGCTTTGACGGAGGAGAGGATGCCACGATTGTGGAGAGAGACACCGCTCGCCGGGAGAGCGAGATACGGCGATCAGCGAGAGGACCGCTACTTTCGGCACGAGGGAGGCCCTCGGGGCCAAGTATGGGAGGCAGGTGCCACATCGAGTGCAGTACACAGTGCGACCACAGGAGGGCACCACCGGCGGCAGCAGCTGCGGGCAGCCCGGCGGCACCGGCGGCATCGTTACGAGCATTGGGTGCTGTGAGCTGAGCACGTACCGAGTCTCTCCTCGGCCCGAGGTGAGATACTACGAGGATGCCCTAGCGCGGCATGCCCCGATGTGCCTCGATACGGGCGAGGAGGAGGAGCGGCGGCTAGGCTGAGTGGAGCCTCAGGCGGAGGGAGCACTGGGAGAGATCGAGGTGGGCCGAGACCTCCAGCAGCAGGTGCATCGAGCTCGATAGGCGGCGGTCAGGAGAGACAGCCAGGTGCAGAGGAGGGTGGAGGAGATAGTGTCCTCCACGCTTCAGATTTTACTATATAGAGATTTGATAGATTTTGTATCTGTATAGTGATGTAGCCTCGATTGGAAGGCATTGTTTAGATGGCTTGATTGAAAGCCACCCATTTTTGTACAGACACATATGTATATATAGATTCATTATTTGTCATATAATTGTACTCATGCTTTTAATTTTGGATATACATGGATAGATGGATATAGATATAGACTGATAGAGGATAAAATAGATGTGATTGGATAGGTATAGACTGATAGATGATAGAAATAGATGTGATTAGATAGATTGATATGTGGATAAAATAGATGTGATTGGATAGATATAGACTGATAGATGATAGAAATATATGTGATGTGGATATAACTTTGATAGATGGATGTGATGTAACTTGGATGTACATGTGTTTGATGTTTGGATTAGATATGGATAGATATAATGTACCTTGGATGTACATTTTGGTGGATAGATTGATGGATGTGATTGATGTATAGATTAGATATAATGTACCTTAGATGTACATATTTTAAATATTTTGATGGATAAATAGATAGATGTGTTTGATGTATAGATAGATGTAATTTTAATGAGAAATGAATAAAGATAGATGTTTTGATAGATAAGAGGAATTTTGATAGAAGATAAATTGTGATTGAATTAACATGTGAAATGTCAATTTAACATGATGCAAGAGCCAAAGATGTAAATGGAAACAACCGTGACTTAGAAGAAGACACTCGGAAAAGAAGGAAATGATAAGTCGGACTTCAACCGACCATAGATAAAATCCAGGATAAGAAACCGAAAGACCAAGCATACAAGGCCCTATATAAGATTAAAATAAACCTGACACTAACTAGTCACAAACCAGATCTAGGATAGAAATGGAAAGAAAAGTAAGTATCTTGTCGGAATTTACAAGGGACAGGATACATGTCCATGATAGGAAAATAGGATTCTCCATATGATCGACAAAAGGTCTTAAATCTCAGCTTCATGACTTTGACAGAAAAGCAAACTGATCAATGCGGGAAGTTTGCTTGATATGGAAAAGCGATCGATGCGGGAAGTCTTTCGGTGATCTTAAAAAGTGTATAAAGATTTGGAAGGCTGATAGATTACAAGAAGCCTTGAATATTTCTTTGAGAAACAGCCGTCCTTCAAGGGAGCGGTCTGTATTTTGAATTTTAATGATAGCCATCCTTCGAGGGTATGGTCTATTTTCTTTTTGATTCACTTGATAATGTATGGATAGCTGTCCTTCAAGGGATCAGTCTATCTTTTGGATAGCATCTTTTTTTTTTTTTTTTTTTTTTTTTTTGAAACTCTTTGGAAGAAGCTGAGTTTAGACCTAGATAGATCAGATGGAGGGGAAGAGAACATAGAAGAACATGTACTCATGCCCCGAGTAGATCCAATTAAGATAAGTACTTGGGACAGATGAAGTGGTGATTAAGGTATTCCTACCATGAGGAGGAACATATCCAAAAGAAACGTGCAATGAGTAGAGCCGCGATACTCATATTTAAGGTAAACGAGGCAATAGGCGGAGAACCACACGATTTCAAATCACCACAAAAGTAGATGACTGGTTATTAGGATGGATGGAAGATCTGAGTTGCGACTAGATTTGTGTAAGATAGATTTTAACAATAGAAGGGCCGTAGATGCAAGGCATTGAGAGGTTCCGCCTCAGGTACACCATCCATGGAAGATAAACGATAAGCCCCAGACCCATATTTATGAGTGATAATGTAGGGGCCCATCCAGTTGGGAGCAAACTTACCACGTTGACTTTTTTCGAGTGTAGTGACATTTTGATTTTCCTTAAGAACAAGGTCACCAATTTTGAAGTCACGGTGTTGCAAGTGCTTGTTGTAAGCACGTTTGACATGCTCAAGATAGACCTGATGATGCTCAAGAGCGTTAAGACGCCGCTCATCTAATAATTCAAGTTGTGTTAGACGATTTTGTGATAATCCTCATCGGAGACAAATTCTCTGAGAGAAACACGGAGAGATGGGATTTGGACTTCCAAAGGAAGGACAGACCTCGAACCCATAGACGAGAGAGAAGGAGTAGCACCGGTAGGAGTACGAATGCTAGTCAGATAAGCCCGAGAGAGCAAAAAGGGATATGTAAATGCCAATCCTGCCCGGCTCGACTAGTTACCTTTGCGAGGATACTACGCAAAGTTTTATTGGGCAACTTGGCTGACCATTAGCTTGAGGATAGTATGGAGAAGAAAAAGCGAGTTTGATATTGAAAGCGTTGCGAGATTCTGCAAATCAGCGTTCTTGAAAGACTTACCATTATCGTGATTAGCTTATGTGGAGCATGGCGACAAATGATGTGTTGATAGGCGAAATCAACTATGGGTTTAGCCTTTGTTGAAGAAAGAGGGATAGCTTCTACCCACTTAGTAAAGTACTCAGTGGCAGTAATGATAGAATGATGACGCGTTGTGAAGAACGGGGATTGATGAGACCAATAAGATCAAGACCCCACTGTGAAAAAGGCCACAAATCCGCGCGCGAGGTTGCAAAGCGACTAGGGATATGTGAGATTGGAATGTTCTTTGACACTTGACGCACTTCTTAGTGTATTCACAACAATCTTGATTAAGAGAAGGCCAATAATACCCCAAACGTAAAATGCGCTTAGCTACAGCTAAACCACTAAAATGTCCACCACAGATACCGTCATGGACCTCCTGGATGGCTTTAGATGATTCATGGGTTTTGAGGCATCGAAGCAAAATACCATCAAAGCCGCGTTTGTAAAGAATCCCGCCTAGGATAGTATAGCGATTGGTGCGTTGGACAAAAGACCTTCTACCATTGGAAGTCAGATCTGGAGGAAGGATCGAATGAGATAGATAATCAACAATCTGTTGATACCACTCATCCACAGGTATGGGTTGTGACAACATTGATTGAAGTTAGTTGCCCAAGATAAGATGGTTGATCTAATCGTTGCACAGCCACATAAAGACGCGAGTCTTCGGTAAAAGGTGGGATAAGTGAGGCTAATGAGGCCATGGTATCCGCGAATCGATTTGCAGTGCGAGGAATGGCTTGGATGGTGAACTTATCAAAAGATTGGAGTTGAGCAAGAACGATGTCACGATATTTTTGAAGGATATCATTCTTGCATTGATAGACACCCGTGACTTGATTAACGATGAGTTCAGAATCACCGAAGATGTCAATATGACGAGTGCCGAGATTAATGGCATTTTGAAGACCTAAGACAAGAGCTTCATACTCAGCCACATTATTGGTGCACTCAAAGTTTAATTTGTGTGCAAGCCCAGGATAGGCGTACCCCAGGAGGAATCATTACAAAACCCGCACCTCCCCTTGCGACATTTGGATCCATCGAAGAAGAGCTTTACTTTAAATGGAGATAGACCAAAATCAATTTGTTGGATATATTCATCGGGAATTGAGCGAGGGATCACGAGTGTCGGAAGAGGAGCATCGGCTAATTGATCTGCAATAACTTTGACCCTTGATAGCCTTTTGCGGGATAAACTCGAGGTCAAATTCATCATGAGAGCATAAGCCAACGAGTGATACGATCATTGTGATAAGGCTTTGCATGAATTGTCTTGAGGGATTGACACTTGTGACAATGTAAGTTTTATGATTAAGGAGATAATGGCGAAGCTTAGAAGTTGCGAAGAAGAGCGCAACATAGTTTTTCACTTCGAATGCGTGTCTCATACTCATGGAGGTGCGACTAATGTAATAGACAGCTTGTTCTTTACCACAAGTGTCCGTCTGAGATCATGGCTCCCGAGCATGGTCGATCACGAGAGATATAAAGATAGAAAGGCTCCCCCTCGCGTGGAGGTGTAAGCACGGGTGGAGAAAGAAGATAAGCTTTGAGATCATCACAGGCCTTTTGGCAATGCTCATTCCATTCAAAATGAACATTCTTACGGAGGAGATGGTGAAAAGGTTGACAACGGTCCGAAACAATTGGGAGATAAAGCAGCCTTGCGATTGAAGACGTCCTTGGAGGCTGGAGTTACTTCAAGTTAGGCGGGGGGAGGCATCTCAAGGATGGCTTTTATTTTTGCGGGGTCGACTTCAATACCCCTGATGGAAATGATAAAACCTAAAAGTTTACCAGTGAGAACGCCAAATACGCATTTAGATGGATTTAGATGAAGACAAAAGCGGATAAGCCTCTCGAAAGAGAGTGCGAGGATAAAAGATGATCTTGGCGACGTTTGGACTTGCCGAGGAGATTGTCAACATAATCTTCCACGGTTTTGTGCAAGAGATCATGGAAGATGTAGGTCATTGCTCGTTGATAGGTTGCTCTGCGTTCTTAAGACCAAAAGGCATGACACGATAGCAAAAGGTCCCCGAGGAGTTATGAAGGAAGTCTTATGTTGGTCTTACAGTGCGATGAGGATTTGATTATACCCGAGAAACCATCCATAAGAAAAGCATCTCATGACCCATGATTAAATCTACGAGTTGGTCGATATTAGGTAGAGGAAAATCATCTTTTGGACGAGGCGAAGATTAAGATCCCGAAGTCGGTACAAATTCAAATTTTCCCATAGCCTTGAATTCTTGGTACTACATTGGACACCCATTGTGGATAATCGATGGGTTGGATGAAGTTAGCGAGAGAAGCGATGTAATTCTTCTTTAACAAGAAGGGCTACTCGAGGTGCATTTTACGTAATTTTTGCTTAAGCTGGTTTGATATTGGGAAGAGTAACGATATTGTGGACCACAATGATATCGGGATCGAAATCTCTGGCATATCTTCGTATGACCAAGCAAAGGCTTGACGATGTTTGGAAAGAAAAGTGGTAAAATCCCCTAACTCCTGTGGATTAAGGGATTGGCCGACCTTAATGATACGAGGGTCTTCAGAAGTTCCTATATTAAGGTCGATAGTGGCCTCGTTGAGAAGGGTAGACGTGTCAGAAGGAATAGTTTTGGGGAGATATGAATCCTCTGCCCCCAGATAGGTGAGGACAGAATCATCATCCGCACAGTGGATAGTGTTGATAGTGGGAGAATCGTCTCCAACTATTTCAGGGAAGATTAATGGTATAGAAGCGGACCGATTGTTAGTCTCATAGACTAACGGCCCTAAGGAAATGGTATTGATCAAAAAAAAAAGTTAGGTGGGATGGAAATGTCATCGTCCACATCAAGTGATGCTTCTGATTTAGTGGGGGAAGATGGTTCTTCCGTAGGAAGAGGCTCATCAAGAATAGTGACGGTGGCTTTTGAAAGGGGTTTAAATCCTAAACCAAATTTCTGATGTGGCATGAGAGTAGGAATGGACTTGAGGTCATGTATACCTTGTTCATATTTTCCCAGGCCAAAACCTTTCCACGCGCATCGATATAGATAAGTTTTTGCAAACGTGGGATTCTGTAGATAATCAAACCCTGTTAAGTAAGGTTTGGTCTTAGGAGGAGAATCTGGGTGATAGTGAGGTGTATCAAGACCACCGTAGATGAAATTAGTCATTGATTGGGCGGACCAATGGTGACGATGCGGCCAGAGACTGGTTGATATTCGGGTTGTTTATGTCAGGTCTACCATACTCATTAGGTTTGAGATGGGCATCGAAAGAAAAGAGAGGAAGCTCTCTAGTGAGAAACGCTGCAATGTCTCTTCTAGATTTTGTAAATCCGGTAGTTTGGTTGCGGGTATGGAAGAAGATGAGGCCCGGGAGAACATGCATTTTCTTTTAAAGGGCGAGATCTTGTGGTCATGTCGCATTGTGCGGAAGGAAAAGGATCTCTGGATGAGTATATATTTTGCCCTCATATTGATATTTTAAGCATCGATGGAGGGTGGATGGGACACAATGCATTGCGCGAATCCGGGAGCGTCAGAGGATCATATTATAGTGGAATTTTCCTTGACGATGTAGAAGAGTTCATGAAGCGACTTTTTACCTACTCGAATGGGTAAGACCACGGTTCTAGAGTGATTTGCTAGCTGATCGTTAAATGATCGAAGGGTGAAAGCGGGGATGACACCACATTCTTTGGTAACTTAAGTTGCTCAAACGCGTGTGCGAGGAGATGACGTTGAGTGCAGCTCCATTATCGATCATAACACGTTTTAAGGTAGTGTCATTGATTTGGGCGTGATAAAGAGGAGCCTCCAAGTCCTCGAAGAAAGAGGAGGAATTTCGAATCTTCAAAAGAAATGGTGGTTGATGGTCTATTCATCAACAACCCACTCGAAGAGTGGGGCTCATCCGAATTCAACTGCGATGTGATGCGATTATCAATCAAAGGTTGGCGATGTTGTGGAGAGGATTGGATGAGGTCGAAGAGACATTTTGACCGGAGCACAGGTAAGTTGTTTCATAACACTCTCCTCAGCAGACACGGGAACTTGAGCCCGAGTGCGGCACAAATAGAGACCACAGGGTCGTGGGGCGATGAGGAAGGAGAAACGCCTTCGGGGGCTGCGAAATGACAACCCGTGGTCGAGATGCTGAAGATGAAGATGGGTTATCATAGTGTTGGGTTCTAGTGGCGATATGGATTGTGTCAATTTGGGAAGGTGGAAGATCAAGTGGAGTGGGACCACCAGAGGTCTGAGTGGATTGTTGAGGCTCAGATGGGGCTAAGATGACAGGAGGTACCTGTTCCTCCTCCTCCAGCAAAAGGTCACTTTCTTCCAGAAGGTTCTTGACAACGGCTTGAAGAGCTTTACATCCCTCGGTATCATGACCCGGGGTACGGTGGTAAGCACAAATCAGATCAGAGTTAAACCAGGTAGGTTTAACTCCTTTAGGGTTATAAGGTTTAATCGGAGGAAGGGTTATGGATGAAGATTGGATAAGTTGATGAAGGATTTCGGTATAGAATCCGGTAGACGAAGAGGAGGATAGAGATGATGAAGGTGGTTCTTTTACATTAACCGACTGCCGAGGTAAAAGAACTTGCATGTTAGGTTTAACAGTCTTTTTAGGGATCCTCTTATTTGTTTGGACATTTGGAGGAGCAGTCTTGGGTACTTGAGATGGGAGTAAGTGAGACATGATTGACTTTGGTGGAGGAGGAGCCCCTAAAATAGATTTTGAAGATGATGGATATGTGACAAATTTTGCGGTCTTTGGAGACAAAGGGGGTTGCTTGGTCGAATTTACTGATGATTTAGATAATGTCGGTTTAGAAGAGGAAGAAGCTCCCAAAGTAGGTGAAATCGGAGGAACATAGGGTGCCTTGGTTTTTGGTAATGAAGATGATGATCCTGATAGAAGAGGTGACGTCTTTTTAGTAGGTAAGTCTATTTTCGGGTATTGGTGAAGAATGTGTTGTAGAAGAAGACGATGGCTTTGATAAGTGTGTAGAAAACGCCTTCTCGGCGGGCAAATCCAATCGTTTATGAGGCGTAGAGAGAGATTTTTGTGGAAGAGCACCAAGAGTCTTGATGGTCGAAATATGGGCTTTCCTTTTCAAGGGATGGTGACGACTTCAACGGCATAAGGTGATTGTAACCTTTTCGGAGGAAGCGGGTGGGGAGGTGCGATGGTGTAATGTTAGATTTTGGTTGTCTCGGTTTAGGTTCGGAACCAAGTGTATAGGTGTTGGTCTTTACTTCTTTTGATTTTTTCTTAATAGGCGAAGTAACATTGGTGATGGAAGAAGGGGGTGATGAAGAAGCAGTTCCTTGCGAAGGGACTACTTCTGATGCAGTAATCATGGGTGAAACTACTGTAGGAAAAGAGATAGGAAGGGTCAAAATCGAAGACGCTTCCGTCGAAGTCGGCACAATTATAGGTACGTTTACCAAGGACATAGTTGCAGCGGGAATGGGAGCAACAGAAGTGGATGTGCCTGTAGTGGAAACTCGAAGGGATGTAATTGCCTCGAGTATTGAAAGAATGTCTGAAGATGAGACAGATGAGGATGACACTGTCTCGGGTATGGATGGTAGGTCAGACAAAGGAGCGGAGAAAGAAGACTCCGTGCTTAGTAATGTAGGAATATTCAAAGACGGGCCATCTGAAGATGGTGAAATTCCAGTGATTGATGAAGTGGAAGGAGGTTCTGATTCGATTGATGTGTTTGCGAGATGGCTTGGTTTGAAGAAGATTCTTGATAGAGATGAAGTTGATAGTGTGGGTGTTTGGTTTTGAGACTACGAAGCGTTATGGTTCGGGCATGATTGGGAAAAGGTTGTTTAAAAACATCGAGTGCACGATTTGAGGGAGCATTTGGGTTATCGAGAATGAGCTCACCTTTATCAATGAATTTCTGGACAAGATTTTGAAAATCGACATCGTTCGATGTCATGACCCTTGGTTCTATGATAAGGACAGAAATCATTTTCCCTATACCAGAATGGGCGTTCTCGGCTTTCATCAACATCCCTAATGGGGGGAAGTTCGATCATGCGAACTTCCAACATTTTTTCTAAGATAGAGGCATATGATTCCCCCAATGGAGCGAAGGATCGAGATGATGAAGTCCCTTTTCGAGAAGATGAGGGGTCTCTTCATGGTGTTTGATTAGAAGTATTGTCGGCTCGTGATGCTTTTAATACGATAGCGTTGGTGGATCCTTGATTTTTGTCTTTAGAAGGGGAAGAATTTGGTTTGGTAAACCGAGAAAAATCTGGTTTAGATTTAGAGCGAAGTTTTAGCTTCCCTTGCTCAATAGCGCGAGATTCAAGTTTGCGTGCCATCGTGAAGGCTTCTCAAAGGTATGAAAAGTTTGGATCCTTAAAGTAGAAGAAATGTGATTAGCACAAGATTGAGTAAACAACTCGATTTGTTGGGATTGAGGAAGGGAGAAAGACAATTGGTTGATTATCCCTCTCCAACGAAGCGACAAAAAATCTGCAATAGACTCATCATCGAATTGGCGAATGTTATAAAGATCTGTGATCGAGATCTTATGTGTGATATTTATTGAAAAGTTTTCAACAAACATTTGGGCCAATTGAGAGAAAGAAAACAGGGAATGTTGAGGAATGTTATTGTACCGGTCTAGAGCGAGTCTGCTTAGAGACATAGGAAAGGTACGGAGCATAAGCTCCTGATCCTGGACTATGAGGTAGCAAGCATGTTTGAATGCTCGCAAATGTTGTTGAGGGTCTTCCCGACTATGAAATTTTGAAAATTTAGGAAGTTCCCATTGGGGAGGATAAGGCTTGAAAGCTACTGAGGGGTGAATGGGTTCATTACACACCTCTTCAAAGGAGTATGAAGGACGAGCCCCTTTTGTGGAGGCTTCCAAGTCTGCGATTTTCTTGAAGAGAATTTGAACCACGTCAGATTGAGGAGGAGGTACATTGGTATGTCCTACATAAGAAGTAAGTGGTGGATGTTGTTGGGGTGTCAATGGAGGATTCATCTGTTGATGGATAGGATGATAAGAGGAATAACCAGGTGTTCTGGGTGACACCGGGTGGGGTATTTGCTGTGAGGTGGCTTGCGTATAGGCAGGCTGTGAGATAATAAGTGATTGAGAAAATGAAGGTTGGATGACGGGTGGAGCCTGTGATTGGTGGACTCCTATGTTTGTTGATTGGATCGGGACAGATTGAGGAACATGGGTGTTGGTTGGATTGGACATGTTGGGGAACAAGACCTGAAAGGGGCCTTCTACTGCCGGATTAGGTATTAAGGGTGCCGATGTTAAAGGATGGGCGAAGGTCACAGTTGCTGGAATATTGGAAGAAAGACCCCCTAGAGGGCGAGAAGTAGGAGCCAACCGACTATTCGGAGGGGGTTGGCTCATGAAGAGGTATTGACCTTGGGACACGATGGAGGGCATAGATGAATTAACAGCAATATGCGGGTGTGCAGACGCATTCATTATAGCCAGGGCAGAAGACTTCTCAGAAGTAGGTTGTGGAATACTCGAGGTAACTGCGGTGTTAGGAATAGGTAAGACTATTTGAGAACTAGTCGATATGGTAGGTGGAAGAGAAAAGGGGCATAGGGGCCTCGCTCTTCTCCATGACTCGAGCAAGAGTGACGATGCAAACTTGCTCTCTGAGACTTGGGATGATCCACGAGGGTAATCGTACACTTGTTGGATTGGTGGTCCTTGATCGAGATATTTGAATAGATTTGTGTACTAGGTAGTCCATGAGGGCTATCGGATTGCGGTCGAGAATGCACAGGTTGGGATCCCATGGGGAACATACTCGAGCCGATGATGATATTTCCGAAGGACTAGGGAAGTTGGACGTGATGGGATTGCCTTGGCTTGATAGAAAGGATTATATGACCGGGATGGGGAACCAGCTAACTGCACGGTCCCGAGGAAGATTGGGGGTGCGAAACCTCCACACTAGTGGTGATCTCGGAGGAAGAAGGAACCGGTTGAGCCATTCTTCTAGATTGTGACCGAGTGATAACCATATAAACACGCGAGAAAAGAAGATTGACCTAACTAATGCACAGACAATTCAAGCGGCGCAAGTGATTATCTCCTTTAAATTTTGATGCTTTTAAGAAAAGAAAATGTTAGGGAAGGCTTTTAGAACAGGAACTACTCGAATAGCCAAACTAAGGATGGTTTGGGTAATGTTTGGTGAGGAGTCGAAGGCACTTGATAAAAAGACCGTGCGTGGCTTGATATAGGGGCCTACCCCCACACTTCACACACCCATTGCTGCGATAAGGGAGTCGGGTGCTTTGCCAATATATACCAAAATCTTCCGTGAATTTATAGCGCGGCTTTGAGTACGCGTAGGCTCTTCCTCTTGGATATCACTTCCAGTAGGCGAGGCCGGGAAGGAATTTTGTTTAAATGCTTTATACCTAGTGATTTTGGCTTTGTGTGCGAGGGTGAAAAATAAAAATCAAATAGTGTCACTACCGATTTTGATCAATTTTCCAGCCTAATTAAAACTAGATGAAAAACATGCAAAGCAATGACAAAGGAAAGTTCTTTTTAAGCACTTAAAAAGCGAAGTGTTTGATTTTGATGAAGACAAGTCAAACGATTCTTTCCCAAATGCGATTAAGTTCTTTTTAAGCACCAAAATTGAAGTGTTTGGATGTGATAGGCAATGACAAAGAAATCCTAAAAAGGAGAAAACACACCGTAAAGAGAGAATACACAGAGATTTAGCTCTCCAGGTGTGTGGACTTCAAAAAGCGCGTTGTTGAGCTCTTCCCCTCGAACAATCCCACGAACAAGCAAAGTGCTCCGCAAGAAGAGGTTAAGCAAACACCAAAGAAAACCCAGAAAGATATATCCAGATAACGGTGAAACAGAAATTTCTATTCTAAGAAAATAGAAAAAATTTCCGAATAACGATCTCGCATAAAAAGCAAGAAAAGAAATGCTCAAGCAGAACTGATAGAAATCAGTAAAGAAAAAGAATCAAAGCTCAAAACTAGGAAAGAAATGAACTTACCAATAAGGGACTTTGGTTGGGTCCCACCGGGCGTGCCAGAATGTAGATCAAGAATTTCACGCTTGTTACCTGTCCAAGTTAATGCACCAAACTAAACACAAAAACCCTGAAAAACTCCAATAAAATCGATACCTGATGGATAAGATCCGAAGATGTAGACAAATGAGGAAGCTGATGTAGATAAGACGGGCGCACACGAGCAACTCGCACAATAGATCCGTGTATCCTGCAAAACACCGATGCTTGACAGAAAAAGACCACGTTAAAAGATATTTAGGTGGACTACCCGAGAAGCGGGTCCGGGAAGCGATAAGCTTCCTCGGCGGATGTCAGTCCACGTTTTCAATTAAGAAAAGAAGCATACATGATAAAAGATGTAAGTAAAAATCTAGATTTTCTGATTGCAATAATAAGACAGAATCTAAACAGCAGACGAAAGTACGAAAACAGGAACTATGAAATAATGCGGTTTGTGTTACTGTATCCTTTTTACTTATCTCAGGGAAATCGGCGTCGGCCCAGGTAGAATCGGCGTCGATTGAGACGGATCGCGTCGGCCGATGTAAGATCGGCGTCGATTGAGACGGATCGGCGTCGGCCCAGGTAGAATCGGCGTCGGCGGAGGCGAATCGATCAATCGGGGGCTGTGCGATAAGATTCGGGAATGGAAGGTGAATGTGGCTGCTTTGGATTTGCGAAGTTGGCGAGACAACTTGGAGCAGAGTCACCAGATGATAGATGGTGGTGTGCGATGCTTGATGTAACGAGGACGAGTAACGGTGCTCCTCTCGAGGATTGATTGGACAGGATCTGCCTAATTTGATACATTGATGCTAAGAAGATCTCTCTTTCTCACAACCTGTATCTCTCTCGCTCTCTGTTCGTGCGTAAGTGCTTCCTTTTTTCGTCTGTTCACTTTTCGCTCGTTCGCGGTCTCTTTTTCGGTCCCTAGGCCCGAGTTACGGACTCCTTTATAATCGGCGCCGCTCTAGAAAATCGGCGCCCGACCATATGGAGTCGGCGCCGATCGCGGAATAGACTCCGAGATGGCCAAAATGAGTGATTTCAAGAAAGATAAGATTTATCCCAAATACGGAAATATCCCGCTTAGGGAAGAGGAAAAATAGATGTGATACATAGAATAAATTTGGGGTAGATAAGTGATTAAGATGCATGGGAAGAAGCGTAATCAAATATTTAATATTTAATCACTCATGGGTAAGATGTGATGGGGTGAATTAAATTTGGAATAAGTGATTAAATCACAAATTGGATAATATCCCAAGGGGATAGTTGGTGACATAAAACGTGCCCCAGGTTATCTAAGCAAGTAAATGGATGAGAGGGACACTAAATTGAGCAACCAATTTTAAGTGTCTACAGATTTGAAACCATTAAAATGATTGAGAATGCTAAACAAAGAATAGTTTAAGATCCTGAACATAAGAAAAATATTTTAAGAGAGATGAATCTCACAACACAAAGTTTACAAAAATAGCATAGACTTCTATTCCTCAAATGATTAAAAGAAAACACAAAGTTTTTCTTCTTCACAATAGTTCCCAATATTGAGAAAATCTCAACCCTTTGGAATGCATAAGCATCCATTATTTATAATAAAAGGAGTTGAGAGAAATAGGATAAATCCTAGAAAATAGTCTTTTAAAAGAGAGTCCTATTTTTCTTGATTCTCATACGGAGACCAAGTCAAAATTTGCTTCTATGTGACGGAACAAAAATGAAAAAGACATGTTGATTTTAAGATTGAAATGGCATGTCACATTGTGCTTATTCTGTACCATCATATTTATCTTCCTCAAACAAATCTTGCTTGTCCCAAAATTCTTGGAATTTTTAGATTATACCCTGCATCTCATTCTCATCAAAGGGCGTGGTGGAATGATGACTCAGAACTTCATATGTTTCTGAATATCACTAGCATTTCCAAGAAGCTTTTTCAATCTCTTGTTGAGTTTCCTCACCTCTCTCAAAGAATGTTCCATTTTCACAAACTCATCAATTATTTCCATGCCGAATCCGTAAGTTGGTTCATGCTAAATTGATTCTTGGATCTGTTTGTAAATATCATCAACAGACAAGATACCTGAGATTTCACTCAACACTTTTTTCACAAATTTTGACTAGCTCTTCTTCTAAGTCATTCTTACCATCAACCAATTGATCTCTTGATTCTATCAAATTTCTGCAAGCTTCATTGAGAATATTTATTTTGAATCTGATGGCTTTAGTTAGCTAAAAATGTTTATCCCCATGTGGAATGATGCCTTCTTCTACCAAGATGCGGGATGGAACCTGTTTCAGCATTTGGAGAGCTTCAAAAGTCAACTCTAGGTTCCCGATTTCTGCTGAAAACTCATCATCCATTTTCTCTCCATCTTTCTTTATATCCTCTAAGTATTGGTAGACTTCCACAATATCTTCAATGACTTATTTTCCTTGCAGGATCAGCCTTTAGGTCCATTCATCGACCGTTCTCCCCTTTTCATTAATCTTCTCGATCATGGGTACCGATGAGAAATTGAACCCGATGGGAGTAGAGGATGATGGTGTTAAATCAAGAGGCTTTGAGAGCTTGAGTAACACTTTTGTTAGCTATTGTACTTTCTCTTTTAACTCATCTCTCTTTGCCTTAGTTTCCCTCAGCTTCTGGCATAACACATTCATGGAATCTTGTGCATCTTGCTATGCTCCCTCTGTTGTTACTTTCCCTAGAGCCACCCTTGTGATTTGATAATCTGTGACCATTATGTCATCCTTAGTTTTATCAGTTGCGGGAGTAGCAATCTCTACAAATTTATGCCCTGAGGCATCCACTGAAATCCTTGAGACTGTTTTGGGTTTCTTGGCTGACTTAGTGGGAGTGACCTTGAGGGAACTGAAATCAAAGGATGGTAATGGGACAACTACCTTCCTCTTCCTCGATTCTGATCTACCAACCATTGAGGTGTATTGGAAGAAGT
Source organism: Taxus wallichiana var. yunnanensis (assembly GCA_018340775.1). Classification (NCBI taxonomy): domain Eukaryota; kingdom Viridiplantae; phylum Streptophyta; class Pinopsida; order Cupressales; family Taxaceae; genus Taxus; species Taxus wallichiana. The sequence continues at coordinate 10,614,518 of CM031242.1, read as the reverse complement.
TTCTTCCATTGTAGGCGTTATGGTCACATCTTCAGGTGGAGGAGGATTAGCTTGTGGAGTGGTAACCACCGTAAGTGTAGCGCCCATGGTAGGGAATGAAGGTGCAGTAGGGGGAGGTATGTCCACGGTTAACTAGGGTCCAGTGGGGAGAGGTGAGAGACCAGAAAAGATACTAGCCATGGCTAAGGAACTTGGTGAAGAAATATGAGGCAAGGAAGGTTGAATGGGAGGAGGCAAGGATTCTAGAATTAGAGCTTGAGAAATGGGAGGAAGACTTACCTCTGATGATCTATCTACCAACGGAGGAATGGAAGGTTGAATAATCTCTTCTCTTGAAGGAATATTCCCTTGTTTTGGTTGTGGTGGTGAATCAAGAACCTCAACTGTTTTTGGGAGAGTGGCCATTAGTGTAGTTACTTGATCTTCTCCCTTTATTACAAACTTAACCTTCATTGGCCTTTTGGAAGGGTTCTTATCCTTTTCCTTTTTTTCCTTTTGAGGTCCCTCTTCAAAAGTGTCTAGCTTTGCAAAATACCTTCTTTATAACTCGTTCCCCAAGAAATGAGCCACGCCTTAAATGCGGGCAATAATTTGAGTAGCTCTTTTCATGATAGAAGCTTTCTCGGCAATGGACCAATCAATGGCTGGGAATACATATTGATCTTCGTTCAACCCATCATACGAGGTGTCAAGGACACTCTCATTGTATTTAGTGCCTTTTGGGATGTCGGATAAATCCAACATCTGGATTTCTTCAATTTTATTGTCCTTTCTTCGGATGATAACTTCATCCCAAAGATCAACCCAAATATCTTCTATGTTGGGAACATGCGAGATATAAAGTCCCATATGACTTAAGGACTCCTAGAAAATCAAATCCATCTCTATGCTTCATGTTCTTCTTCAACTTGTCCTAAAGCTCGTGCACCACATTCTTAGCTTTGACCACTTTTGAGCATGTGTACCTTCCAATGGAAATGGGGAAGGATACATGAAGCCTTGTGTTTTCTTTGTTGGAATTTGTGGAAATCCAACAATTGTCTTACCAACTCCATTAGGATCAGCTTATCACTTGGGAATCTGGGCAATTAGAAAGGATCACCTAGATACATGACCACTTGAAGGTATGTGAACTTCTTGAACTGCAAGATTATGCATCCCCATTTTGATACTTCGGCCGATGCTTCATCAGAGACTCTTATTTTCCTTAGGTCAGGGTTCCTCTTGCAGATATTTTCATAAAAGAAAGCATCGTTCACTCTTCTAAACTGATCTTCAGAACCTTTCATTGTCAACTGAGGGAGGTGCTTGATATATGTGTTTTGTTACCCTAACTCCTTGTGCATCCAATCCTGGATAATTTCTCATGCCACCGCTGCATAAGTGACATATGATGACATATAGAATTTTCCCGTAGTCAAGACTATCTTCATGTGGGAATCAATCTCATCATTTATGAGACTACTCCAATCAATCCCTTGTTCATTCTTCTTCATAATAATTGTAGTCACTTTTACACCCACTAATAACAAGGGAACCTCATGTGCACTGACCTATCACCCAGGCCCAGGCTTGGGTGCTCACCTGAGGCACGTGAGAGGGAGCCGAGTCTCTCTTTTATGTGAGTCTAGTGGAAGGCATAGCTCATGATTCTGACTTAGTGATTTAACAGACATGAAGGGCTATAGAGCTTAGGACGACTTCTACACCCCTTCAGTCATAATAGAACCAAAGGCGCAATAGAAATAATAGAACTAAGAGTTGTAAATCTACTACTATACTTAACCATTTAAGTAAGATTCACGATTATATAAGAACAAAAGTACAATAGAAATATGTAGATAATACAGGGAAAGAGTCTTAATACATTTGTCATGGCAACCTTATCACATTCATTCATAGTGTTTACTTATAAAAGATTACAGAAGGCAAACCGTAGTCATGCGCCATGTGTGGATCCATACATGTATTCTCACAAGACAAAAATTTCATTCCCCATTTTCCCATTACATCCTTACTAGAATTTTGTACCCATTTTCATCCCATAGTTCTCGCAGTAATTCTACAGAGCTCCACTACCTCACTTTCGTCTCTTCTTCTTTGTCAAGGGCGCATGTATAAATAGGCCTCTGAGCTCTAACAAACTCCTCTGTAGCCTCAGATCTGGCCCCAAGTGTCAAGGTGTGGGTCACCCTGGGCGCATGCCTCTCCATGTCATGATTAACTTTTTGGATCTTTCTATTGCAAGGTATATTCCCTCCAGGACACCCTGTCACCAGGCTAGAACCTTATCCAAATAGAACACGTTCTTCATGTGTTCTGTCCCAAAGGCCAAAATGGCTAAGTCCTAAATTGTTCTTCAAGCGGCGTGCACATCCTGGGTTCTTCAAGAAACCTTTTGAAGTCTGAATTGCACACCTAAACTTGCGCGCTTCCCCCGGCCATGTGCGCCTACGCGTCCTTAAGATTTGGAAGCTAAATTAGGGGCCAACATTACCCCACACTTCACCTTTTCTCTGCCCTCAGGAACCTTCTCAAAGAATCCAATACAAAATAATGCAAGGCCTTACCTTGGAAAAGAATGGGGGGAAAGAATAAAGAAAGGGGAAGAGAAATAATAGGGGGAAAATTTCCTAAAGAAGTAGAAGGGGAAATTTTTGCTGGAGGTCGGCCTCCAGTGTACTCAAGCACTTGACTTCCTTCTACACTTTAGTGCAAATGTCACCAACTAGGGTATATTTCCTCCAGGACACCTTGTCACCAGAGCTAGAACCTTATCCAAATAGAACATGTTCTTCATGTGTTACTGTCCCCAAAGGCCAAAAATGGCTAAGTCCCGATGTAGACACCAAATTCGTGTCTCACGACCCCTTGTGGCCCGCATCCCATTTCGCAACCTAACCTCATTACCTAAACTTTACACAATTATTTATTAATTACCTTGTAATTGATAAATCCACATCACCTTACCCGCCACCTCACTTTGCCACCTCATCATGACCTAGCCCTAACCCTAAACTAACCTAATTAAGACCCATGACTTGGTCGAGACTCACATCCATAACTTATGCCTCCTTACTCGCACCAAAAGCCGACCTTCTAGCCACTTGACCAAGCCCATGGCTGATCTCTCGGGAAAAAGGGGGAAGGTGGGCTATTTTAGTAAAAATAGCCTACTTTTTCCTTCACCGATGCTGGTTCTACTCGGCCGCCGTCGGTTCGCAACCGCCATCGGTTCCACGTAAATGGGCTCCCCAAACCAAAACAACGGATCGGAATTTCATTTTGGAGATCGGTCAAAGGATTTCTGATAAGCGAGAGCATTGCGAGCGAGGAACAGAGTCCAGATCTTCACTTGACAGAGCAGAGACGAGTAAAGAAACCAGAAGTGTTTACAACCAAGGAGATCAACTTGCCTCTCGGTCAAAACCAGTAAGTCAGATCTTACATGTCCTTTTGTTATAACATTTCTTATGCTTCTTGAATCTCAGTCCTCCTAAATCCGTTTCTGAATCCACTACCCAACGTGCCATTGCATCTAACTGTCATTCTTTCACTCCTAATCATCCCATTTCCTAATACCATCCAAAAAACCAGCTATTACAAACACCATATCTACCAAGAAGATCCTATAACCCACCGGTATCGGTTATCAGTAACCGGCATCGGTCATCAATAACCGCCATCGGTTCCTCTGATCAAAACCAGAAAACCAGCCTTTCCCCCTACCCAGTTTAACAAAATAATTTAATTGATATTTTGCAGTCTTTTGTGTTAATTCATATTAGCGAGGCCGACCACCTTGAAGGAAGTTTTATATTTCACAGGCCCAAGGCGTTTCCTCATTTATTGTTTAATCAAAATCTTGTGGTCTTGTGTTCTTATTTGCAGGTAGTCCTTCCAAGACAAAAAGGAGTTCTCCGTAGTCAGCCTGATCTTTCTCTACGGTACGCGCACACCATCTCGACATTCAACAGGTATTCCTCCTAACCCTAACCTCATCTGTTTCTAAAAGGAATGAAAGGATAGAAGCAACTCTATTCCCGGGCTTGAAACATTCCGTGAAACATTTTGGCACGCCCGGTGGGACCCATTTTGGGTTTCTTTCTCTTGCTTATTTTCATTTGCATATTTGCTGTTGCTGTTTTTGTTATATATTTAGTAAAGAATTTGTCTTGCTTTCCTGGTTTCGCATTAGTGAAAGTCATCTCTCTTGCTTCATCGAATATAATTTTCGATTTGGGTTTAAAACACGTGCATTGCATTCCTGCTTGTTGTTCTCCAATTCTAGTGAACATAGATTAAGTAACAGGTCGTACACGTGGGGGTGATATCCACGGTATTGACAGGAAATTAACCTTAGTTTCACTGCACAACACATACCGAATCACTTCACAATTAACACAACAGCTCAAACATCCCCCCTTTTCCACGGTATTCCTCCGCCCGATTGAGGTAACCTTATAAGCCAAAACAAACTTGACATTTCCCCTAGGTCTTGTTGTTTAGGATTCTGACATCATCTTACATCTAAAGGCATAAGCCCACGATAACTAAAATTAACCCTAGGGTTAGTCTTTAGATTTGCGTGTGCCTCTTGCTTGTTTTCAAATCCTGTTTTCTCTGTCATACTTTGTCTTCTGTGATCAATAAGTTGATAAACATACTCAACGTTGCTAAAATCAAATTAGCAGCCTTTTATATCTTCTTATCCTAGACTTTTGACACCGGCATCGGTTAAGGGACCGACGTCGTTTGCTCTGTGACCGACACCGGTTACTAAACCGATATCGGTTACTGTCTCCATCAGCCCCTGACAAACCAGCAACTTGCCAAATTCATCATTCTGAGGTTGTTTTTGTTCTTGATAGATTGAAACTTTCCTGTGTGTCCTGGTCTATGGTTGTCATCACTCGGAAGCAAGCCGCCGCCATGGTTTCACATGCCTGCTCTCTGTCTTTGTATGAATCACCCCTTCACATTCTATAGGGAACCCTACGGACACCGGTGAGATCCCCAAATTCTGTAGGAGACAAGGACTTTGCCAAATTTACGGATGCTAATCCCAGTATTTGTCTGATACTATTTGTCTCATACCCACGACCGTATGCACGATGGTCGGCTCCTTATTGGCATGCCTATTAGTATAGCTGCTCATTTAGCTCCCACTCCTCCCGATAACAATACCTTACTTCTGCATCACTAGCCCGTCTCCCAATCCGAAGCAACCGAGAGGTTCATACGACCCCCGATTAGCTTTCCTTTGGTTAACCTTGGACCCCACGTATCGTTACCACCAACCCCTATCTCATCTCTCTTTGAGACCACTCCATTCATGACTTACTCTCTGCCACCTATTCACCACGAGCTTTCCTTCTCAAGCTCCGCCTACCTTTTCATTCCCATACACATATCCATTAACCTCAACACCTTATATGGGACATCCCTATTCAATGCGTGGCACCATCATCTCATCCAACCACAGTTTCATCAAACAAATGATGGACAAAATGTAAAACACGGAGGCTTCGGTTTGGGAAGTCGTAGCGCCTTGACATACGAGCAAGTTTGTCGGGAGCCCATTCACCCTTCTGTCCCCCTTCGTTCATATCCTCCTCAATGGGAGTTGCCAAAGTTTACTCGTTTTAACAGTAAAGAGGATCCTCAACAACACTTGCGATCATTTAGACATGCTTGTTATTTGATTGCCCATGATGATGCCTTGTTACTCCGCACCTTTCCCATGTCCTTATCAGGACCTGCCTTGGAGTGGTACAGTGCTTTAACCCAGCACTCAATCTTCTCTTTTAACCAACTGGCCCAATCTTTCTTGGATCATTTCTCCATTAACATTGCCAAGAAAGTATCTATTACCGACCTCTATGCCATCCGACAATTTGAAGACGAATCTATCGCAGATTTCGTTGGACGATGGCGGGGTCTTATCAACCAACTCACGTATGCCTTGCCTCAAACCGAACTCATCGAACTATTTACGCGGGCCTGCGCTAAGCACATCTCCCCTACCCTCCAAATTCAAACTTTCCGCACATTCGACGAGGCCTTTACCATGGCTCGGAAACTAGAAATTCGAGCCTTAGAAGAAGAGAAATTGCGGTTGCGTAACAAAAACCCCAATTTCCGAACTCCTGATTCTACCAACAAGCCAAACACCGCCACTCCTCACGCGTCCACTTCTTCTAAATCAAAAGGAGCTGTCCACGCGGTAATGGTCAAATCTCAAACACCGTCCAAAACTCCGCCGAAAACCACTTATAAGTACAAAGCCGAGCCCGCCAATTACACTCCCTTGGGAGAAACTTATGGCGTCATCCTGGAAAAATTGCTCAAAGCTGGGGCTATCACCTTGCCCCCTATTAAACCTCACTCTGGGTTTGACTCCACCCGCGCAATACCTTCCTGGTACAAAGAAAATGACTTTTGTAATTTTCACCGCGTAAAAGGACATAGTCATGAAAACTGCAAGATGTTGAAAAACATAGTGCAGGAAATGGTTGACGCAGGGGATATAACCCTCGATAATCCTAACGCCCCTGCTAACCGAAATCTGAAAATTTTCAACAAGCCATTCCCGAATCACTCGTCTAACAGTAACGTGAACCAAGATATCTTAGCCGAGGAGAGTGTTCATGAGATCCATGCAGTCTTCGATTCTCAGCCAAAAGCCTCTATTGAAATTTTTTTAAATCAAGCCTCTCCACCAACACAGGAGTTTGAACCTCCTTCACCACCATCAAGCCAAAGTGAAATCATTCCTTTACCCATAGAAGAGTTAACTGCCCGGACTTCTCTTCTTATCAACAAGTCTTCTTACACCACATCCCTACAAGACTGTGAGCGGATGCTATCTAATTTATCTATTTCCCAAACGTCCCCTTCTACCACTCTTGCTACACAAGAGGAAGGCCCGCCACTCCTTTTGACATCCTTAGACGAGAAATCTCTTACACTAACATCACCACATTCTTTAAACGTGACAGATCCCCTCGAACACGCCCTCCTACCTATTAGTCCCTCATCGCCTAAATCTTTTCAACGACCGGTTGACCTCTTAACATCTATTGATACAGTGCCTCATCTACCTCCTGTGTCACACCCGCGATGGACTGGAATTACAACCCACCTTTCTTCCGTACCAAAATTACAAATCACACCTGGAGACTGTCATTCCATAGAAGATAGACAGGCCCTATGGGAACGTTTGAGTACCCCTTTTTCTACTCAAATGCAAATGACTGATCCTGATGTCTCCACCATATACCCGAAGTGCTTACAGAAGCTTAAAATGCCCCTGTTCTCACCTTCACCCCCCTCACCTCTACCAAATGCCCCGTCCACTTCTATCAACTTAACCAGATCTTCCCATACGCTTGGGACCTCACCAATGCCCAGTCTAACGCACCCGCCTAAGCGACTCGATCTATCCAAAAATAAATCCGCTCCGCCACCTAGGAGACAAACTCAATCCGTCCCCCTGTCACAATCAAAACCATCATCGTCATACCTACCTTCCATATTGGGACCCCATCCCTCTACCTTACATCAATATATCATACCTCCTGCGTTTTCTTCAGAACAACTTACGCCTTCCGCACCTATCTGACAGAGATCAAAGGGTATAACAACACCGTTACCCCACATATCCTGTCCCACCCATCAACCTAAACAAACTCCATCATCAAAGGATTTATTTTCATGTCACTCCCCTTTCTCCGTGGTTGTTTCCCGATACCACGTCATCATGTAACCTCATCATCTAACCAGCCGACGTAACTGCGCCCAAAGAAACCACGTTTAGTAAAAACCATGTATCAACACCCTTCGGCTAAACCACCACCCGTGCGAACCAATCATGCCCAAACATTACCAAAACCCGCACAATCAATACCCTCATCCTCTCCTGATTTTGACCCACTCAAAGGATCTTACGCCAAAATCCTTGCTATGTTGGTGGAGAATGCGACCATTTCCCTACCTCCACTTAGACCTTATGACCCGTCTAAGCCCCGACCTATGGGTTACGATGAGTCTAAAATCTGCGCTTATCACCGCACGCCAGGACATGATGTGGAGGGATGCAAAGCTCTAAAAACCATCCTTCGCCAGTCACCTCTCCCGGATAGAAAGATTAAGAAAGACAACTTACGAAGGGAGAGACCTTTAGTTTCCATTCCCTCTCCTATACCATCTGTCCCCGCCTCACCAAGATCTATCATTATTACAACCCCACCTCTTGAAGACCATGAGTTATCCCCACCATCTTCCTCATCTCGGTCTCACGAGATTAATATGATTAGTGTCATTACTCGAGGCGAGAAAAACAATGGGAAAGCAAAAGAAAACACACTGCGGCATCTCTTTCTCCATCAAACATCCCGATTGCACCACCACCTAAAGTGGTCATTCGCGGACCCGCCTATCCGTCTCTAATGGCATTGCCCACCGAAATATGATTAAACACTTCACCATCGCCCGTAAAAATGACATTGTATGACCTCATTCGGACTTCGAATCTCATCGACAAGCTCTCGTTGAGATCCTTGAGGATAGAGGTTTTACCTAATGAAACCACCTGTCGCCTCCCATTCTAACACCCAATCACGTTGCTTCTCTCACCAAACAACCCACTGCTGACCAACCACTTACTCTGTCTGCACAACAAGTGCTGCATCGGTTTTCTAAAGATGAAATTGTCGACTTTGAGTACGAAGATCCTGACCCTGCCCTTTTCATCTCCGCTTACGTCCGGGACATTCGAGTACGTCGGGTTATGATTGACGGGGGCGCTAGCCTAAACATCATCTCTTCAAAAGCCTTCCAACAGATGAACATCCCTTCTAGTTGCATGTGTGCCAACCCCATCATGTTGCGGTCATTCAATGACGCTATTACTTCTACCTTAGGCACCGTGATCCTCAACATTCGCGTAGGACCACGTACTTTACCCGAACTCTTCTATGTCTTGGAGGGAGAGTTCCAATATAATATATTGCTGGGTCGTCCTTGGATCCGAGCCATGGGATGCGTTCCCTCAACATTACATAGATGTATAAAATTTGAGTACGAGGGGAAGTCTTACACCGTAAAAGCTGACCCTCCCCCCTTTAAAACCTGCAATATGTTATACCGCCCTAACGATGTGCTTATACCAATCAAGACACCCATACATTCAACCCAACCATCCGCCTCAAATGTACCTCAACCATCCACCTCAACCGCGCCTACGCCTTCAATTGATGAAACCACCATCGCAAAAACCACTTCCCTTCCCATAACTAACATTCCAACCTCCGATCCCTTAGTAGATGTTTTTCGGCGCCTTACTGTTGGGGAGTACCGCCTATATAACGTTAGTTCTTTCCCTACCCCGCAGGAGTACGGACAATTACATGCACATCCCACCTACGACCGTCGCGTGGGGGAGATAATCTCTTACGGACCACCCCATTGCCGCACTAACCTAACGTATGGGGGTGTTGACGCATCCTCCATTACCCCTGAACCTCCTCTTGGTGTGGTTCCTTTCCAATCCGATTTTCAATACTTGACAAATCGTCGTTTTGCCCTCACCTTCTTGACTCGCTGTGCGTGGAAAGGCTTTGGTTTTGGCCTTTACGAACAAGGCCGACATACACTCATTCCCGTGACTACCCGTAAACATAATGATCGCAGTGGTCTCGGTTTTCCCGAAACACCTACACAGGAGACACCTCCTGTCAGCTATATCCTAGAAGAAGAAGACGTCGCCCCTACCAAACCATCATCACCCACTTTGCCATCATCACCCGCAGAATCTATAGACCCTGAATCTATCCCTCCTAACTTTTTTTTTTCATAAATGTCATCTTCATAGGTCCTCTCACTTATCAACGTGATAATGAGGACCCATCCTCTCTTCCCCTTCTTTATCCAGACATGATCGAAGAGGATTCGCCTTTGATTAATGTTGTTGAATGCCAGGATGACGACTCCATCCTCACTTACCTTGGCGCGGATGATTCTTATATTCAACGAGCCTTACCATCTGAAACCCAAACTATCTTTGAGCGAATCTACCATCGAAATCAATATCCACACGGAGGAGGATCCTCACATTGTGAAGATTGGACAATCCCTTAACACATCAGAACAAGCCGCCTTTACTACCTTTCTCCGTGCTCGCAACCAAGCTTTCGCATGGTCTTACGCTGACATGCCAGGAATTGATCCTACCATCGCCGTCCATAACATCACCCTAAACCCCGATTCCAAACCAGTCAAACAAAAATTGAGAAAAATGCATCCACGCATTGCTCTCTTGGTCAAAGAGGAGCTCCAACGACTCCTTTCTGTTTCCTTCATTTTGCCTATTGACTATCCTCAATGGATTTCTAACATCGTACCTGTCACTAAAGCGACAGGGGGACTTCGGATATGCACAGATTTCCGGGATCTTAACCTCGCTTGCCCCAAGGATGACTTCCCCCTCCCAAGTATTGATCAACTTGTTGATCTCACTGCAGGCCATGAAATGCTTTCTCTCATGGATGGCTTTTCAGGATACAACCAAATTTTGGTTGCCCCTGCCGATCAGCACAAAACTGCCTTCATAACTCCTTGGGGAACCTTCTGTTATCGTGTCATGCCATTTGGCCTTAAGAATGCTGGTGCTACCTATCAGCGGGCTATGACCTACATTTTTCATGACATTATGCACACTATCCTTGAAGACTATGTCGACGATCTTCTCGGCAAGTCTAAACATCGTAGTGAACATCTCGATGTTTTAACCATTATTTTTGATCGCTTTATTCAATATTACTGTCCGCCTTGACCAAAGAAATGTGTCTTTGGTGTTCTTTGGGAAAACTTCTTGGCTTTATCGTCTCTTTGCGTGGCATTGAGGTCGATCCATCTAAAGTCAAAGCTATCCTAGAAATGCCCCCACCCAAAAATCTCAAACAATTGCGTAGTTTACAAGGTAAGCTCCAATCTATCCGACGTTTCATCTCCCAACTCTCGGATCGATGTCACCCTTTTCACCACCTTCTTAAAAGGACGTTGCCTTTCAATGGAGTGAAGAATGTCACCAAGCCTTCGAAGCTCTCAAATCCTATCTCTTGCGACCACCCGTGCTCATCCCACCCCAAGGCGATGCCCCTTCTACCTTTACCTTTCCGCCACCGACCATGCTGTAGGAGCCATGCTTGCACATCGTGACTCTGAGAATCACGAACAAGCCGTTTATTATATAAGTCGTACTTTGGTGGACTATGAGACTAGGTACACACATGTAGAAAAATTGTGCCTTGCCCTATCATTCGTGGCCACCAAACTCCGACACTACCTTCTAAATCACAAGACTTTCGTCATCACCAATACAGACCCCATCCATTACATGTATGCCAAACCTCATCTGAACCAACGCATTGCTAGATGGCTCATGCTTCTCGCCGACCTCGACCTTGAGTTTATCCACCAAAAATCAATCAAAGGACAAACCATCGCGGACCAACTTGCGGACGCTCCTTTACCGGGGGAACAATTTACCAATTTCACATTTCCCGACGAACTCATCGCTACTCTTTCCATCACGGAGGAGTCGTACCCAATGACCCTCTTCTTCGATGGATCTAAATGCCCAGTAGCGGCGGAGGAGCCGGCGTTGTTCTCATTCCCCTCAATGCTGAACCTATGCCTCTTTCATTCCGACTTGATTTCCCTTGCACTAATAATACAGCGGAATACGAGGCCCTTGTTCTGGGTCTCCAAGTTGCGTTACACTTAGGCATCAAATCTATCAACATTTTTGGCGACTCTCAATTGGTAGTCAATCAAGTTATGGGCATCTACCAATGCAAAAACGAGGAACTTCAAAAATACAAACACTACGTGGATTCACTTCTAGCCTTATTTACCCACTATTCTATACAAACCATTCCCCGCTCCACTAACAAATTTGCGGATACTATGGCTTGCTTAGCCTCACAAATTCCCGCCGCGCCAACTGACTCTGAATTATTCGTCGTGGTCCAACAACTTTTTGCCCCATCCTATTCAACCCCGGTAGTTTGTATGATAAATACTGTGTCCACTAATTCACAGGATACCTGGTACCACCAATTCCACGACTACCTTACAATCTCTGTCCTCCCACCTGACCTTACTAGTAACGGCAAACGTGCTTTTCTTAAAAGTGTTTCACGTTATGTTGTCATGGGGGGACTCCTCTATAAACGTGGCTTTGATGGCATCCTCCTTCGCTGTCTAACTGGCGCGGAGGCCACTCATACCATCCAACAGGTCCATGACGGTATCTGTGGCGGACATTTTAGCGGCCTTGCCGTGGCCAAACGAATCCTTCGCCTTGGTTATTATTGGCCTACTCTCAATAACGACTGCTACGAATATGTTAAGCGTTGTGTTATGTGTCAGCAACATGCCAACCTTCAACATACTCCTAGCCACCCGCTCCAGATCGCTCGAGATCTTTGGCCCTTCTCACAATGGGGTTTAGACCTTATTGGTGAGATTCACCCAACCTCTTCACAACGTCACCGTTGGATAATCACAGTGACCGAATATTACACAAAATGGGTGGAGGCTATTCCACTCATTTCAATCAAAAAAGAAAAAATTGTCGAGTTCATTAACCACCACATTATCTGTCGTTTTGGTGTTCCTCATCATCGCGATAACGAGATAATGGAAAATCTTTCAAAAACAAGTTGTTGCAAGACCTTTGTGACAACTTTGGTATCAAACTTAGTTTCTCATCACCTTACTATCCACAAGCCAATGGGCAAGCCGAGTCCTCTAATAAAACACTAACCAAAATCCTCATGAAAGTTGTCAATGAATCCGGAAGAAATTGGCACGATCACATTCCCTTTGCCCTTTGGGCTTATCGTACTAGCATTCGTACCTCTACTAATGCCACACCTTTTTCTTTGGTATACGGTACCGAGGCTGTTTTGCCTCTCGAAATACAAATACCCTCCCTTAGAATATCTCTTCAGGATATTCTCACCAACGATGATTTCCGCCGAGAACGGTTAGCCCAATTGGAGCTTCTTGACGAACGCCGTCTTACAGCTCTTGATCACCTTCAAATCTATCAAAAACGCATTAAACGTGCTTATGATAAGCGACTTCATGAGCGTACCTTTAAGGTTGGTGATCTTGTTCTCAAAGAGAATCAACATGTAACCAAACTAGAAAAGAGCAAACGTGGAAAATTTGCTCCCAATTGGATTGGGCCTTATATAATCACTCATACCTATGGATCTGGTACTTATCGTTTAGCTTCGCTTAATGGTAAACCTGAGCCTGAACCCCTTAATGCCTTGCATCTTCGACCATTCTACTGTTGAAATTAGTGTTATATCACTTCTTATCTACCTGCCGCTCGTCCCTTGAGCTCACTTACCACTACATACACTCTGTTTCCTACACTTCATAATAACAATCAAGCTCACATAGTTTGATCCTCACCTCCCCTTGATGATGCCTTCCCCTTTTTAGTCTAGTCCATGACTTCAAAAGTATTAAAATAAGCCGTATTCTTATGGGATTTTCTTGAGTCAAACTTCCTACTCCCTAGATGCTTCACGCCAAATGAACATCTAGTCATTTAAATTAAATATGGACTGCTCCCTCGAAGGACAGCTATATGCCGAACTATTGCTACTATTATATATAGACTGCTCCCCCGAAGGACAGCTATGCATTACAATCATATCTGCTACTATAAATAGACTGCTCCCTCGAAGGACAGCTATACACAGTCAGCCTTTATCAAGAGCTTCTCGCATTGATCAGCTTCGTGAAGACCTCAAGAATAATACAATCAATATCCCCTGTAGACTTCCCGCATCGATCAGTCTACATTCAATAAAAGAAAAGCCTCATTCAAAAGCACTTTTGAGTCATGGACTTGTCTATTTAGGGTAGTTTCTCTTTCGTCAGAATAATCACCTTGCAACAAGCTCTCAGCACTCCCGCCTATATCAACCACCTCACCTCACCCTTTGTCAAAGCAACAAAAACTCAAGGGACGTGACGTATATCCGATATATTGTGATTATACAACTCTTTTCACCTATCGACTTCTCGCCTATGCAAGGTACTTAGGGATTCAAGCTCATCCTATGTTAATATGTGGTTTGTTTAGCTCTTTTCACCTACGGAGCACTCTTTCCTCTTTGCCTCGCATCTAGGATTGTGTGTTGATCTTAATCAGGACATGGTTCCCTTCTATTTGGGTAAGCTAACTTTCGCTTTACCTATACCTACATCAACATCGCCCATACCTTACCAACACCAACAACATTACCCTATCAACATCAAATTCTTATCAACCAACAAATTGCCTAACCATACCCAAATTGCCTGAATTCACCTCTCCCTGGTCCTAAGGGAGAACTACATCGGTCTGAGGCCCCTCCTTGCTTTGTGCAATGGGCTATGTAGGCAGCACTTTGGAGACATGGGGTCTCCCAAGGTTAGCTCGACCATCCCCTACCATAACTTATCATGTGTGGTAAATATAAATATTTTTGTGCATTTTTATTTAATCACATTTCTCTTTACCCTTTTTCGAAACACCGAAAATCAAAACACCAACAATCTTATTATTATCATAACTCAAATCAACATACATATTCAGTTTTATTTAGATGTTAAACAAATACATCTTCTCTATCATCGACACGCAGGTCGGCATCCTTATTTATTCTTATACCTTGCTAACATTTACTCAGACCCTCACGCCTCATCCCGAACTAGGCGATGATCGTGATTGTCGACCCCTCTCGCCGGGCCTCTCTGTCCTCAAAGGTACCACGGCTATTGGTACCGCCCACTGATCTGCCAATCTCTCCTGTAACATATGAATACGCCCTCTCGCATGGAGGACTTCAGCCTCTAGTCTCCCCGCTTTAGTGACTCATGACCACTAACAATCCTCTTGTCTCATTCACCTGCGTTTGGAGCTGCTGAACCAAACGTTGCAGATGATCCCTCTCTGCTGTAATCACCGCTATGTCAGGGCGCTCACGTACACCTCGCAGTTCTGCTACCCACCATAATCTATAGGCCTCTGTCGTTCCCGCATCCATTACCCTGCGATCGGCTGCTACCTCTTCAGGCCCTTCTGGAGGTGTTGGCCGGGGAGGTGAGAATGCTGCCTCGGCGTCGATCCTCATATATGGTCTATAAGCCAGGGGTATATCCTGCACAAATCCAAATTGTCGCCGCACGCGATCTATAGGAATCCTCTCATACTCCCCCGGCCTGTGCCCTGCGATCCACCTCAATCGCTCAACACCCCTCAACTCCTCAGCTATGTTCTCTGTTATCATATAGTTTCCGTATGGCCTCCAACAGATATCCGCAACCGTCACTCTCTCCCATACCTGCCTGTAATACTCAATATCACCCATCACGGCCTGGGATCTGGCCTCTTGTTCTGTCTGGACCCATCGTCTGAATCCCAACCTCTGTACTCCGGTCTCTCCTGCCTGGAGGGATTGGCCTATTGGTCACACAAACCGTGTGCTCATAGGCCCAACAGTGTAATAAGTATGAACAATCCAGCGTCGTCCTGTGATTTCGCCTACAAGCCCATAAACCCCTGTATAGCTCTGCCAAATATGCAGGTGCCCATGTAAACGTAACGTTCCTTTCTACCATCTCCCAGATAACACACATCAATGCCTTTGGAAATCTTCCCCATTCCGCCCTCGGTAGCGCATAATACCCTCTGCTGCTATCATTAATATCACTTTGCTAACCTTGTCTCCTCGGGGTGTCTTTGCGTACATTACCCCATATGTAAACGATAAACCTCGCTGTGTCAAATCTCGTGCGTATGGACCAAATACTGCTGTTATCGCTCCCCGTGCCGCGCTAGGTAGTGCCTGATATACTGGTTCTCCTGTAATAGGGAGTCTCAAAATCTGAAACACATCTTCCAATGTTACTGTCATTTCACCTGTTGGCAGATAGAAGGTATTTGTCTCGGGATTCCATCTTTCAATCAACGCCTGTAACATACCATGGTTACGTGCGATTCGTGAATAATAACGGATTCCACTTAACCCCAAATGATTTATCAACGTCCATTCCGCTGGTGTTACATCCGCTCGGATTCGTGACAACAGCGCTGGCACACTATCATTCATCCTCAATCCTGCCTCTGCCTGCATACACCAAAACAACAAACAACCATTCAATCCGTCAGGGTTTTTTCAAACATTCTGGAAATTCCTCCAGTAACCGGTACCGGTTATACATAACCGATATCGGTTGAGTAACCGATACCGGTTCTCCCTAACCGCTACCGGTCACTGTCAATTATATACACCTTCCCAAAAAAACAACCACCTACGACAATAATTTGCTCGTTTATTCCTTTTTATACATACAAACATACCTGAAACCCCTGATTGCCTACCCTGTAACACTTACCTCACCTGCAACCCTTGTTATCATGTTTTCTTTCTCATATCTACCCACCTACTCTCCCCCATCTTATTCACGAAACATGCAGTAGTTAAATCACAAACAAAATGATACCTCTTGGGTTGCAGCAGCTTGAGGTGGCCCTTGTCTTCCCTCATGTCCTTGCCTGCTGGATGCTTCTCCTCGTTCTGCCATGATCACCACCCTTTTCAACTTTGTCTTTCTGCCTTCTGAACCTCGGATCACATTCACTTTCCTTGTCTCTTTTCTCCTTCTCACCCAAATCTCTCATGCAAATACCTGTCTCAGTCGTCAAAAAGCGTCGCGTTCGCGTATTTAACCTCTTGCATGGCTCTAAAATTAAAACTCAAGTTGCCACCCTAGCTTTTCTATTTTTAGAAAAGCTCATACCTAAATAACCGGTATCGGTCGTATAACCGATATCGGTCATATAGCTACCGACATCGGTTACCTAACCGATACCGGTTACACACCTGCCTTTTTGAAACAGGGTTCTTTTCTTCATTTCTCATCTAAATTTTTGTCGCGCCCGCCTCTTTGCCTGCATAAACAACACAATTTACCACATTTGTTCATCCACCACACATAGCCTTATAACTTCATTAACATCATTTATTTTATACAAATACACAACCATCAACTACGAATTTCAAGAAACTATCAATCTCTACATCATTTGGATCCAACTCATCAGTTACATATATCACAATGTCACAAAACCAACAATTCATCACATCACATATCATTCATACATACGTACAACAAACAGAAAAACATCAACATCATCCATCTATCAACATATCAACTAAAACTTATCATACATTACATATTACCAACCATTAACAAAATATTTAAACACATTTTGAACACTGCACAAGGATCAAAACATCGTCTCTATATATATACCAATTTTCACAAATACAATGTGCCCTACATCGGGGCCTCTGTGATCTCATAATATACCAAAGCCGGCACGCAGGCCGCAATACCTACCAAAAATCTCGACTCGGCTCGCAGGCCGGTCTCTCATATCAAAAATATACTCGGCTCGCAGGCCGGTATCAAATGTACAACCCGTACTCGGCTCGCAGGCCGGTATATAATAAATAAAATGAATCAATACAATGAATAAGTGTCGGCACGCAGGCCTCTATCAATACAACCGGTTCGCAGACCGGTGCCCGTGTCCCTATACAAAACCATGTCGGGGATCTATCAGCTCTCCCCACCGCCCTCGGCACCTCTCCCCGCTGGTCCCTGTGGTGCCTCTCGCCTCCTGCCCGTCACGGACACGCCAGCTGTGGCTGCCCCTCCCTGAGATCTCTGGCTGTGCGAGGTCTCTGCCCTATGCGCTGCATACGCCTGATACTCGACTCCGGTACTATCAAGAATATCCTGATAATATCGGGCCTCTGCTCTAACCTCCATATAGCGATCTCGCACCACTGAAGGAGCTGGGGCTGGTCCCCTGGCACCTAACACCAATACCCCCGAGCTCGTACTGCACTTATGGCGCGGTGGTGCTGCTGCCTGTCTTCTTTGCTATACTGCACTGTGGGTGTGGTCTTTGGTGGTGGTCTTTGCCGTGCTCGTACTGCACTCGCACTGTGTGGTACGTGGTGCTTTGGTGGTGGTGCTACTCGTGCTCGTGCTGAGCAGGGCTCGGCTAGCCGCCTCGTAAGGCCCCTATTCGTGCTGTCTGCAGCAGCCTTAAGCTGCCCCGTAAGAGCCGCACTTTGACCTCGAGCTGATCCTCTCTCCCTATAATCGCAGCCAAGTCCAGGCTCAGCGCAGCGGTACTATCCTCGCTGCTCTCTGCCCAGCCCACCACACCCTGTATGCTCCCGTGCACCCGGCATCATCCACACCCTCACCTGCTGGTCTCTCCGCTACCCAGTCTGGATCCAAAGGCTGTGGCGCTGGCAGTGGGGCCTCTACATCATCCCTCCTGTACTGAGGGAGGGGAGGTGGCTCGTCCTGTCGTAGCCCCATCTGCCTGCGTACCCTCTCTAGGGGTATCCGCTCGTACTCTCCCGGCCTCCGTCCTGCTATCCAGAATGTATACTGGATCAGGCGCAGCTGTACGCGGGCTCCTCTACCAGGCTGGTGACCTCTGTAGGGTCTCCATACAATGTCTACTGCTGTAAGGCCCTCTAGCAAGTGTCTATAATAGACCACATCCCGACCTGCAACAACTGCTCGTGGCTGGCCCACGACCCCCAACCACCTCTGAAAGCCATATCGGTATACGACCTGTGGCCCTGGCTGCTGGGGTAGCCCTACTGGCCTGATGCATACGATGTGCTCGTATGCCCAACAGTGCAACAAAAATGTAGAACAAATACCAAATCGCCTCCTCCGGCGATAGCCCCATAGCTCCCTGTATAATTGCACCAGATACACTGGTGCCCATGCGAAACAGGTGTGCTCCTCCACCATCTCCAGCAGTACCCCCATCAATGCTCGTGGGAAGCGGCCTCCCTCTGAGTCCGGGAGGGCGAAGCAGGTGATCCCAACCATCATCAACACCGCCAGTCGTGTCTCGTGACGATGCGCACGGTACATGTCACCGTACCCGATACTCGCGCTATGGTAGGTCGATGCAGCGCAAGCTGCATCCCCAAAACCTGCAAGATCTTTGTCCATCGCAGCTCTCGAATCTACACTACGAAGACTCGCCTCTCCCTCGATCGGTAGCCGCAGGATGCGATACACATCCTCTAATGTGACGGTCATCTCTCCGGTCGGCAGATGGAACACATTGGCCGCCGGATCCCATCTCTCGATGAGGGCGACCATCAGGCTGTGATCCCTCTCTATCGCTCTGTACCTCTGGACCCCGCCGAGTCCCACCTCGCGCATGATGGCCCAATGCGCCGCAGATACGTGTGGCCTCATCCGACTCAATAGTGGAGGCATCCTATCACGCATCGTCAACTGCTGACGTGCCTGCAAAACCAACCCACATTCTTAGACCTACTCTTTATTATAACATCTACTTTACCATCTAAACCCCCTTTTGTAACACCCAAAACCTAACCCCACACCTAACCCTTCTCCACCCCTAAACCAACCCCCACACCGACCCGCAACCCAACCCAAAAACCCAAAACCCAACCCAACCCAAAAAACCCAAAATCTAACCCCACACCTAACCCTTCTCCACCCCTACACCTAACCCCCACACCTACCCCTTCTCCACCCAACCCCACTCCCACTCCAACCCAACACCCCAAAAAACAATCAACCCAACCCCACTCCCACTCCCACCCAACACCCCAAAAACAATCAACCCAACCCCACTCCCACTCCCACCCACACCCCAAAAACAATCAAACCTAACCCCACACCTAACCCTTCTCCACCCCTAAACCAACCCCCACACCGACCCGCAACCCAACCCAAAAACCCAAAACCCAACCCAACCCAAAAACCCAAAATCTAACCCCACACCTAACCCTTCTCCACCCCTACACCTAACCCCCACACCTACCCCTTCTCCACCCAACCCCACTCCCACTCCCACCCACAACCCAAAAAACAATCAACCCAACCCCACACCCACCCCCAACCCAACTCCACCCCTACATAAACCCACAACCGACGCCGGCCGATACATAACCGACGCCGGTCACCAACAACCCTCCCTTCCCCTAAAATTGAGCGACCGATGCCGGTCGCTTAGTGACCGACATCGGTCACTGTCCTCTCTCGGAGCCGAACCCCCGCGCGGCCCCCAAAACCCATTTTTTCCTATTTTCTACCCATTTACCCGCCCAAAAACCCTCCAATTTTACTCACCTAGCCGCATTACCCTATTTTACCTCTCTACCCTCTCCGTTTTTCAAATTACCTCCATTTACTCCTTATTTCCTACAAAATACAAATTCCTACCCAAACCCCCCATTTAGCCTAATAACCATTTCAATGCATAAATCACGAGTTTAGAACCTACCGGTACGACGACACGTCGTCGTGGTGGGATGGGTGGTGGCGGTCCAGCTGGTCCAGCCCCTCCAGCTCCTCCTGCCTGTGCCATGGCTCCAATCCTGATCTATTGGGTCCCTGGCCAATCACCTGCTGCCTCCTCCTCAATCGGGCCCACTATCAACTCTCTCCGCCAATCAAATAGCTCCACCTCACTCAATAACCCTCCAAATCAACTCTCCACGTCAGACAAGTCGCTTTGGTTTGCAAATTTTCTAAAGTGACAATGACAGGCCGTATTTTTCTTTTTATAGGTTTTTCGATCTTAACCGATGTCGGTTTAATTTTGCCCTAAGAAACCGGTATCGGTCCCTTAACCGATATCGGTCATGCAGAATCGACATCGGTTCTCTACCCAACTTTCACCCCATTCTTTGCCCTTATTTACTCCTTGCCTCTTTTTCACCAATATCGCCTCCGTCCACCTTTGCTGCACAACATCTGTTCACTTGTCCAGCCTGACCTACGGCCTCGCCCTACCTATTTGGCCCGACCTAAGGCCTCAACCTACCAATTGGCCCGACCCAAGGCCTCGCCCTACCTATTTGGCCCGACCTAAGGCCTCAACCTACCAATTGGCCCGACCCAAGGCCTCAACCTACCTATTCGGCCCGACCCAAGGCCTCAACCTACCATTCGGCCCGACCTAAGGCCTCAACCTACCAATTGCCCGACCCAAGGCCTCAACCTACCAATTGGCCCGACCCAAGGCCTCAACCTACCAATTGGCCCGACCCAAGGCCTCAACCTACCTATTTGGCCCGACCCAAGGCCTCAACCTACCATTCGGCCCGACCTAAGGCCTCAACCTACCAATTGGCCCGACCCAAGGCCTCAACCTACCAATTGGCCCGACCCAAGGCCTCAACCTACCAATTGGCCCGACCCAAGGCCTCGCCCTACCTATTTGGCCCGACCCAAGGCCTCAACCTACCAATTGGCCCGACCCAAGGCCTCACCCTACCTATTTGGCCCGACCCAAGGCCTCAACCTACCAATTGGCCCGACCCAAGGCCTCGCCCTACCTATTTGGCCCGACCCAAGGCCTCAACCTACCTATTTGGCCCGACCCAAGGCCTCGCCCTAACAATTTGACCCGACCCAAGGCCTCAACCTACCCACCTAACCTGACCCAGGGCCACCGCCCAACCACTTGGCCTGACCCAAGGCCGTATCACTTCCATACCATACCCACAATCAACGTTTTATTTTATACATCCATCATGTACCTTGTGTTCAATCGAGCTCACCTGTTCGTGTTTTAGCATGATTAGGGTCCTTGACTTGATCTGTCGACCAGCTTTGCCTAGACCTAGACCGTGACGTTTATCTCAACCAAACCAACCTTTTGCATCTTGCCGAACATGCCTAAACGTTCCAAAGTTTTACCCGTTATATACCCAGGAGCTACTTCCTATGCCTTGATACCAGGATTATATCACCCTTGTTTGGATAAACTATCGACCTTTGCCTATACATTGCTGGTTTGCTAGTCAAATCATGTACCCTAGTCGTACTATTACATTTCAACATGCGTCTGCTTCCTTGGACCTACCCCACCACCTTACCATCCTCTCTACCACATATACCCTTTATCAACCCTATCCCTGATTTCCCGTTCACTCAATCTGTGATAGATTTGAGGGGGATTACCTATATCCTTAACATGAGAAACCACTTCATATTATTGTCCGCGCAGCTTTATAGAACAAGCTACACGACAATAAGGGGCTAATGTAGACACCAAATTCGTGTCTCACGACCCCTTGTGGCCCGCATCCCATTTCGCAACCTAACCTCATTACCTAAACTTTACACAATTATTTATTAATTACCTTGTAATTGATAAATCCACATCACCTTACCCGCCACCTCACTTTGCCACCTCATCATGACCTAGCCCTAACCCTAAACTAACCTAATTAAGACCCATGACTTGGTCTAGACTCACATCCATAACTAATGCCTCCTTACTCGCACCAAAAGCCGACCTTCTAGCCACTTGACCAAGCCCGCAACTGATCTCTCGGGAGAAAAGCAGGGAAGGTGGGCTATTTTAGTAAAAATAGCCTACTTTTTCCTTACCGATGCCGGTTCCTACTCGACCGCCGTCGGTTACGCAACCGCCATCGGTTCCCTGTAAATGGGCTCCCCAAACCAAAACAACGGATCGGAATTTCATTTTGGAGATCAGTCAAAGGATTTCTGGATAAACAGAGAGCATTGCGAGCGAGGAACAGTCCAGATCTTCACTTGACGAGAGGCGAGTAGTAAGAAACCAGAAGTGTTTACAACCAAGGAGATCAACTTGCCTCTCGGTCAAAACCAGTAAGTCAGATCTTACATGTCCTTTTGTTATAACATTTCTTATGCTTCTTGAATCTCAGTCCTCCTAAATCCGTTTCTGAATCCACTACCCAACGTGCCATTGCATCTAACTGTCATTCTTTCACTCCTAATCATCCCATTTCCTAATACCATCCAAAAAACCAGCTATTACAAACACCATATCTACCAAGAAGATCCTATAACCCACCGGTATCGGTTATATCGCAAATCGCATCGGTCATCAATAACCGCCATCGGTTCCTCCTCGATCAAAACCAAAAACCACCTTTCCCCTACCCAGGTTTAACAAAATAATTTAATTGATATTTTGCGCTCTTTTGTGTTAATTCATATTAGCAGGGAACCACCACCTTCAAAGGGAAGTTTTATATTTCCTGGCCCAAGGCGCTTCCTCATTTATTGTTTAATCAAAATCTTGTGGTCTTGTGTTCTTATTTGCAGTAGTCCTTCCAAGACAAAAAGGAGTTCTCCGTAGTCACCTGATCTTTCTCCACGGTGACGCGCACACCATCTCGACATTCGGTGGTATTCCTCCTAACCCTAACCTCATCTGCTTCTAAAAGGAATGAAAGGATAGAAGCAACTCTATTCCCGTGGTTTCCGAAACATTCCGAGCGAAACACTCCGAATTGTTCTTCATGCGGCATGCACATCCTGGGTTCTTCAAGAAACCTTTTGAAGTCCGAATTACACACCTAAACTTGCGCGCTTTCTCCAGCCATGTGTGCCTACACACCCTTAAGATTTGGAAGCTAAATTAGGGGCCCAACATTACCCCACACTTCACCTGTTCTCTACCCTCGGAACCTTCTCAAAGAATGCAGTACAAAATAATGCAAGGCCTTGCCTTGGAAAAGAATGGGGGAAAGAATAAAGAAAGGGGAAGAGAAAGAATAGGGGAAAATTTCCTAAAGAAGGAGGAGGGGAAATTTTTGTTGGAGGTCGGCCTCCAGTGTACTCCAAGCACTTGACTTCCTTCGCACTTTAGTGCAAATGTCACCAACCAGGGTGCTCACCTCGTCATAAGTTAGCCCCTCCCCTTGTGTGGTAATGGTTTCCACCACAGTCTCCAGTTCTTTAGCGTGATCTTCTAGGGCATCCATCTTCCTTGTGATGACCTTGTAGAGCTCTTTTAGCTAGGTTTTGATTGAGACTCACCGGTTCTCAATGGCTTCAGATTTCTTTTCTACCTTGGCTATGATCCTTTCTGCTCGGCTCTATTGCCCTTATTATTTTCTCTGAATTCCTTCAACTCGGCTTCATCATTGGTGCAAGTAGTATGCTTGTCACTTTGTCTTGATCTGCAGCAGTGGTTGTAAGTGACCCCCATGGTTTGTGCAGTTGTTCTTACATTGGTGAGCACCTTGTTGTATTCGGCCATGAGCACGATGACCTTCAACTTGTCTTCTTTCTCCAAGCACACCGCTACCTCTTCTACCAACTCTAATGCCAAGGGCTGCCTCTCCATGGTGAGGATCCAAGTCAAGTCCTCTAGGCACTCCAGGGAGGATCTATACTTTTGCGTAGGAGGGTTAAGGTTCGGTGCTTCATGATAATCGATTGGGAGATGAGCTCCACCTTCTTGGAAACTTCGCATACCCTAGCCTTTTCCTCCTGAAGCTCCCTCTGTAGTTGAGCGTTGATTAATTTCTCGAGGCTGAGATCCTTTGTTAGCTTCACCACTTCTTCCTTCCTCTTCTCCAATAGGTCCTCCAAGACTCTAACCCATCATTTCTACCAAAGAGCCTAGCCTCGATTTCCACTGAGACTTTGTTCAGTGTGTTGCACACTTGCTCATCTAATATTTGTTATGTGTTTACAATGGGGTTGTCCCCCTTTCCTTCGGATAACTTCAATACCGCTCCTTGGTTAATCTCAAATTTAGGCTCATCGAGGTGGGAGTCGAATGCCCAAGATAGCATCTTCCTCGTTCGTGGGTATCCACCCTCAGGATCAAAGGACTCCATGACGGTGAGCTCCTTAGTGGGCATGGTACATTAAAGACACGCACGTAAAACTTTGTTTGGGTCATCAATGTAACCCATCGCCATTCTTCCCCCTTCTGCGCATTTAATTCCCGTGCGCATGCCCTTGGGAATAGTTACTGAGAGAGTTGGGCCTTTCATGCTACTTCCACTCTTCTCCCTCTACTCCTTCTTGAACTCACCGAGCATGAGCTCCGCGCTATGCCCCAACTCTTCATTGACCAAGGCATCAATTATCTTCTCTGCCTCCCTTGTTTCCTTTTCATTCACCTCCTCCTGAGTGAGCTTGGGCATATCTAGCTCCTTGGTACTAGCCCCTTCACTCCCCTCTTCGTTGCACATGCCTTCCTCCCTTCGGGTGCCTTTCCTTCTTACAAAGATGAAGGCATCATTTACATTCTTATCCTCCTCTCCTTCCGAGTCATGGATATCAATTGGCTCTGGTCCACCTCTAGCTCTTCCCCTTCATCGTCATCCCTTTCACTTGCATAGGAGTTCAGGTCGTTTATATCTTAAAGCCCTTGTTCCTCCATTCCTTGTTCTTCTTCTCTTGGTAGAAAATTCTGGAGTGGGGGATGCTATCTTTTCTTCATCTGAAGGTTCTTCAGGGGATGGTGGCTTCGCAAGCTCCGGGGTATTTTCCTGAACCATCGTTCTTCTCTTGTTCCAGACATAGGTACTCGGCCCCACGGTACCTACATCATGCCTTTCAACCGCCCCTTGTTATTCCTCCTCTTCTTCTTTCTCCTTTTGCTTTGGCACTGGACTTCTTCCTTCCCATGGGGTCATCTGGGATGGATATTTAATTTTCTATGTACGTGCCCTTCTCAAACTTTGGCCTTATGTACAGGTAGATTATGGCAAAGCAAGGTTCTCAAAGAATTGGTAAGGTCAGTGGCCTTATGATGTGCACATCCTGTGACATGTATCTTTCAACATATGCATGCTTCCCTAGGTAGACCAGCTTCTTTCTCATCTCTCTGTGTTCACTGTCGAGGGTGGACAGGTCAAGTTTTAACTTCTTTGACTCCTTATATCTATTTACCCCTACTTGGAAGAATTGGGCAGTAAATGAGAAGGGGAGTTTACACTAGGGACTCCAACTGCCGTCCACCAAGATAAATCTACTAATGTAGAATTTTTAGTACACTGTGAACTCTTCTTCTCCTTTAGTCACCATGGGGAGTTACTCAGGATCCACCATTCTTCCCCGAATGCATTCCTAAGGCACGTATACCATTTATCCAAGTGCGCCTTGTGCACCCCCATCATTGATTCACAAGTATACTTCTCGGAACTCCGTGCAAGCGAAGGGTCTTCATTGGAGTACTCTATACGAATTTATCAGATGCATCTGACACCTTGATTTCTAAGAACACAATGGTTAATAGAATGTTCCCAAACAATATCTTTCCTCCGTCCTCCATGCTGCTTATAATCTCATCTACTATGTATTGGGAGATATTGTACATGGTGCCTTCCGTGACCTTTCTGCAGACATTCAACTAGGGCTTGCTCACCTGGGTCCACCTCTCTTGTCCATTTAGCTTGGAAACAAGGTGTGTGGCCATTTTCATCACCGGATCACTGATATCTGCGACATCGTAGTACCTCGATCCCTTCTTATAATCCTGGGATGCGATGGTTTCCTTAATTGCCTCCTCATCCTGGAGGTCATCTAGGATCACGTCCCCTTTATAGCTCAAGCTTGTAAAGTGTGAGATTAACTATGGGGTTATGCACATTTTGTGCCCTGCAAAGTAGAAGAAATCTTCGTGCACGCACATCATTAACCATTGGTACAGGACTTGGGCTTCCCGAAGTAGGGCAACTCATAAAGTTGGAGAAGCCCTACCTTCTCCATTTTCACCTTGACTACATCGTTGTAAATCAGCATCCCGTCAGGTGTTCATTTGTTTGTGGGGCACACCAGCTCCAATGCCATTTCCTTCACAATTATACTTGATCGGTGATTGTAATCGATTACGGTCATCTGTCTGATGTGGGACTCCCACTCTTGCCCTAGTAAAACCCCATCCGGTATTGCATCTCTGAGTACCATTCCTCATTGGTATCCAAGGGGATTTCATCTTCTTTCTTCTTTCCCTTTCCCTTCCCCTTTCCCTTTTTGGATTGTACTACAAGCTTATCAACTGGTTTCGTGGCCATCATTTTACCCTTTGCTTTCATTCCCTAGTTGCCTTCAAGTTGTCTGAGAGTTTTCTTCGTGTGCCCCATGCCCTAGGGTACAAACCCTAATTTATGACTTTCCTCCTTTGATCACAACGCTATTTCCCAACGTTCCTCACACTCGTGAACCACTTCTGCTCTGGTTTGTAGATCAACTAGATTGATTACACGTGAGTTTCTGAGATTATCCTTCGCACGAGTTAGCTCTCGAACCCTAGCTCTTGAAAGAAAATTGTTCTCCTTGTTTTCACAAAGTAAAATAATGAACTTACCATCCTTGTATTTATAGCTTTTCCCACTTTTACGCATGAAAGGCTAGGCTACCTATCACCGTACGACAATATTTAATGTGACGTTTTCAAACAAACATGACTTCATCGCTTTTCCTTGCGCCCAATCCTTGCGCGAAAAGTTTTTCACCCGTGCCCAACCCTTGCACGAAAAGTTTTTCACACATGTCTAATCCTTGCACGAAAACTATTTCACCCGTGCCCAATCCTTGCGCAAAAAATTTTCCAACTTTATGGCGCGTAGACAATCCATCTTGATAGAAGACTTGTCGGTCAAAAAATTTGTTGGGAGGGAAAATATATGGATAGATGAGCCAAAAGTGTGCAGGGCATAGCCCCTCTTTGAGACAGCAAAGTGAAACTAGTTTATTGCTATTCTACCAGCAGGAATATGTGCAAGTCCTACAGTATTCTACCTTCAAGGGTTTGGGATCTCATTCCAGTTGGGGTATTTCTAACTATGAGCAGAAATGGACGAAGGGAAGACAGGAGATAGGATAGATCTGAAGGGAGAAAAGAAATGAATTCCAAAGCAGAAAGGTCAGAGGATTTATGTTTTGGGCTGGTAGTAAAAAGAGCCAAACCTACTTGCATAAATGAACAAAGCAATAGTGATGAACAAATGATAAAAAAGCAAAGATAGATCTAACAGATAAACCCACAAATATGACGTAAGAAAGATCGATGCACATAACACATGTATTCAAAGACAAAGTCTTAATATTTGTATTAATGTTTTCTTCTTTACAAAAGTAAAAAGCCTTTTCTTCTCACTTCTATTTTTCATCTAAAAAGTGTCCACTTCTCGAATACAACAAGCATCCAAGTATATATAGAAGGAGAAGGAGAGAGAAGGCAAAAAGAAAACCAACAACTAATTACAAAATATCTAAAAGTCAACTATTGACTTTGGGCAATTTGGTGGATGACAACATCCCATGGTGCAACATGGATGATGTCATAATTTGTGCCAAAAAACTTTTAACTATTACAAAAAGAGCATCCTAGGAGGAAGGAGCCTATTCATCGTCGTCTCACGGTTGGAAGGGAGTATCTTGCTTCTGCTCAGGAGAGGAAATATGAAATTGAGCACGATACTCCAAGAATTTTCTAATCATCGGTTGAAGTTGATCATGAGTAGGACCTTTGGTGTGATCGCCGATGACTTCAAAGTCTCTCGTTCATCTCTAAGTCTTTCTGGGAGCTTGAAGTATTCATTACCTACCTCCATCAAGTATCCAATGAAATCATGCAGCCAAAAGGTTGTTGATAGACTCTGCATCAAAAGTAGCTTCTGACCCTAACCCTTGCGATGCAATCTCCTTAAAGAGCCGAATAGTTTCATCTAATTTCCTCAAAGCATATGATGGAGTGAGCAAGCCTAGAGACATCCTTAGGATGATCTGATCCATTTGATGCATTGCATCCAAGGCTTCCTCCTTGATTTTATCAATTTTCTCCAAGACAAATTCCATCTCGATCAACCCGATAGTCCAAAGCAAAGTAAGGACTTTGTTAGGTGCTCTGGGTGATCAAGATGCCAATTTTACTAAGTCATCGACTGGGCAATTGAGCATCTTCTGAACATCTCATGTTGCAACCTAACATGGACCAACTCTTCGGAGATAGGTCTTGCAATCACCTCGGTGCTCCTTGTTAGCTTGATCAATATTCTGATATAGCTCTATGAACTTTATGATTAATTCCTCACTATCTTTGAGGATCTGGCCTTTCCAGACAGATACTGCCATGCCTTGTTCACCAATCTTGGCGTATTCATTTATCTTTTCTTGACTAAGGGCCTCAAGAGTTTCAGTGGTAGTTGTAGGAGGTGCACTGCCCATTTTCTGTAGGGCTTGGAGAAGGTGTCTATTCTACTCTTTTAGTATCCTCTTCTCTTCCTTTTCCTTCCTAAAGCTTCTTGCAAAGGGAATCCACTACAGATAAGGCCTCTCCTTGCAGGCTCTCAAAGGATGTTCCCATTGTGACCTGTGTCACTGTATAATCTATAGGAGATAGATCCTTTTTATCTTTTGTGGGATCGGGATATGCGATCTCCATAACCCTTTCACCTGAAGCACTCTAAGAGAAGCGGGTTATCAGATTTTGCTTCTTAGCTCCTTTTGTTGGGATGACAGAAAAGTCCATAGGTGTAATGGGGACTTTCCTCTTATGTTGGCTCAGGTGCTTGGAGATCCATTCTGGACTTAAGGGAGTGGGACCAGAGGGAGAAGAGGGAACGGAGGTAGAAGAAGGAGCAACTACAGTGAACAAGGGGAAATGGGTCGAGACGCTTGGTGGCGGAATTGATAAAGAAGTTGAAACTCCAACGCTCATAGGGGTAGGAGTCACTGTAGGAGAGGAAACCGTGGGGGTGGAAGGGATCTGAGAGATGAGGGAAGAAATACTAGGGGACAACTCTACGAGGGAAGAGAAGATGGAGGAAGAGGAAGGGGGAACAGTAGAAGATGGGGGAGAAGGCACAACTAGAGGAGTGGTTGCTTGAGTGACTTGAGGAGGGGAAGGAGGAGTGAGAGACGGGATAGAGGGAACTTCAATGGTTACAGTAGTGGCAACATCCTGAGTGGATGTTCCCGTTGGAACACTTACCGCCATTTCTCTTTCTAGAGACACCAGGGTTACTACTACTCTCCTTGGCGATGGAAGAGGAATCTCGGGAGCTTTCTCTTGAGTGGCGCTTGATTCTCCTTCTTTGTCTTTCCCTTTACCATTTGGAAAGTTCTTTGGCTTGGCGGGTGCATTGCCCAAAGGAGATGTGGTGAAGTCTACCCCAAGGTAGATGAGACCCTTATATCTACACCAATGTTCCACGTGGCTTTGCAGAGTTCCTTTAACCCTTTCCTCAATAGTTTGAGGTGCCTTTGCTCTATCAATCTTAGAAAATGGCCAATTTTCCCCATCCGTATCTAGATAGACCTGATCAACTTCTTGATTAGTCATTTGGAAACCTTTTGGGACAATGGCCATGCCATATTGGATAATTTCTGCTAGGGCTAGGTGGGAGTGATCCTTTCTCCTGAGCTTGACCTCATGATACAGGTCGATGTAGATATCCTCATCTTTGTGGGATGTGGATCGGATCGAGTTTTTCCCTTTGGGAGGAAATTGCGAGGATCAAAGGTCGGCCTTTCTGGAAATTATGTTTCAAGTTAAGCAACTCCAGTTCTGCAAACATCTCCCGGGCCTTGGTGTGAGAAGTGCAGGTGTACCTGCCCATTGTGAGGGGTAAAGGAGTTTCACCCTTCTTTCTTTTTAGACACTTCTCATGATATGTGATGAGCTATCTGGATAGCTCCAATAGGATCAGCTTAGGGCCTACATATCTTGGTAACTTGGTGGGCTCCCCAAGAAGTTGGCGGCTCTGAGATAAGTGAAAGTGGGGAATTGTGTAAATAACACCCCCACTTCTTTGTGGCAATCACTATGCTCTTGGTCATTCGATCGTGAGTCATATTGGGCCTCAATAGGTAGATGATGCCATAGAAGAAGGCATCATTAATCTTGTTGAACTACGCGATGCTATTTTCCAGTCTCAACTCTAGATAATATTCATATATTTTCACTTGGGGCCACACCCCGCATCGGCTTAGTGCTGGGTAATCCATTTCAAAGGCAACAACGCATATACCACGTAGGAGTTCATGTAGAACCTCCCCGTTGTTGAGAGTTGTTGGAGCTACTCAGAGATGGTGCTATTAATGATCTCTACCCATTCAAAATGTTGATCAGGAACATTTTTGCTCATAGTTTCTAGATACCTGAGCATCCATTTGTGGAAGTAATGGGCATCAGGAAGCCCAAATACCCTACTTAGGAAGGTTATGGTGTCACTCAACTCCTCTAAGAAGTCACTGCGGTGAATAACCTATGGCCACTGGTTATTACCTTCTTATTCTTTAGGTACACTTCATTCATTAACTGCATGCATTTGTCCTCATTTTCATCCCATGCCTTTATGTAGTCTTCTTGGCTTATTGCCACAAAGTGCACTAGTGTGATGGGGATACCCAACATAATTTCAAAGTGCCGGGCAGTGAGGTTGATTATAACCTCACCCTTTTCATTCTCGACACACCTTGTGTCCTTATTATGTAGAATGGGCCACCACCATCATGAATTCATTATTCACCG
Source organism: Taxus wallichiana var. yunnanensis (assembly GCA_018340775.1). NCBI lineage: Eukaryota > Viridiplantae > Streptophyta > Pinopsida > Cupressales > Taxaceae > Taxus > Taxus wallichiana. The sequence continues at coordinate 10,583,080 of CM031242.1, read as the reverse complement.
TGCTTACGGGAATTCTCCCAGTGAAGTGTAGACCACTACCAACCAATTTGTCCATCCACGGACTACCTGTGACCTTTTTGGTTCTAGCCCAAAAATCCTCCATATCAATGTGGCCAAGTTCATAATCCCTGATGTCTAAGTCACATTCAATAAGGGATTCGAGCATCCTGATCCTTTGATACTTATACTTCATTTCTTCCTCTGTGAGTTTAGCCTTACCCTTAGAATTGGTTGGCCTCTTACATGATGAAGACATGTGCGAATCTAAGTTCAGCTACTGATTTGCAAGAAGAAGGAGCGAAGTCCATCGTAGAAGAGCCATGTTAGCTGTTAGATCATCCATAAAAGCTTTATAGAATGAAGAGTTAGCAATTTACAAGCCTCTAGGCGTAGGACATAGCTATCTCCGCAGCACTACGAGGGTTATAAAAATCAAGGGCATACATACTATAGGATGCAGAGAGTGTTGTGTGTGGAAGAAAATAATGCAAAAGGGCGCAGGCAGAAACTACATACAACATTCAATGTTGATGTAAAAAGATGTGCACTCCGCCATATGAAAGGTTTAAACAGGCGTAGATAATTTTGATGTTATAATGTGGAAGGATGCACTAATGGCACAAATATGAAACATGTTTCATATAGTCATGGTGGGCCAAAGGAGCGCAGATTTAAATGATGCATTCATTGAGTTAAGATGTGCCGTTGCTTTGGTTTGGTGTGGCGTAAGAAGAGTCTGCATGATATAGTAACTGGAGTTGTGCTTGCACTGCGTAGGGTTTTGAAAGTTTAATAAGGTGTATATTTTGAACATGTTGCAAGTAGGGACAAAGCGCCTTGTTGCTGTGATTGTGTTTTGTGCAACACATTGATGGCGAGAAATTTGCACCAAAGGAAAGCCGTGGGTCGGGACTTTAGATTTTCTTTTTTTTTTTTGATTGGTTTTTGGCTTTTTGGCTTCCTTTAACATAGATTTGGAAGGTGAGAGGAAAAGGGAAAAGAGGATTCTGGATTCATTCTCGAGACAAAAGCCCTCCATGCCAGGTAGATCTGAAGGAGGGTGAAAACAGCTTTGGGTGCGAAGGGTTGATTGAAAAAGTGGGTTGGAGGTTGTGTTTTATTTTATGTTTAATTTCTTTGTTTTAACAACAACCTCTAAAAACAATACAAAAATCCCACAAACAATCAACACAAGAAGAGCAAGGACCACTTACCAGGAATATATAGAATGGAAGAAATGATGCGGGGTCCACGAATGTGACGTAAAGTGACACAGGGATGATAGCACTAACAGAGAAAATAACTTTTTCATGTGTTTTCAATCATGAAAATGATAGGTCAGATGTGCCTATTTATAGCAAAAGGTGTAATAAATGCACCACCAACTTTTTGGTCAGGCACACCAAAATGGATGACAACATAGAAATATTTGTGCCATTGGCATAAATTCAGGATCGCTGACATTTCCTTTTTAGCACTTTGGTGCACCGTTCAAGGGTGCAACAATTTTAGTGTCGACAGGGTGGTGCATGTGCCTCGCGCAGGTTTGAAAGGCGCATCATGGGAAGGCACAACATTTTTGATGTCAACATTATAGAGAGTGCACCAAAGGAATAGAAGGGGGCATAAATTCATTTGATGTTGCATGAACAAAATCTGTGCCCAGCCAAAAAGGACCAAAAGACTAAGTTTGAAAAACTAGATTCTCCGGAAAGGGATTTTATGCCATTCCGAATGCTAAGGGACCTCAAGGGGAACCAATTTTTTTTTGGTTACCTACAAAATTGCCCTCATCAATTTTATAGGATAACAACTGGCTCTTTCTGGGGACTATCTTTGAGTGAAGCTTAAGGGTAGAGAATCCCATATCAACATGTGCCTATCCATTGGGCTATAGAGTCAAAAACAAGGGGAGACGATCAAAGGAAAACACACGACCAACAAAAACAAACACACAACAAAAATAAACACACAACATAAAGCAAACTGTACAAAGAAGAGAGAAAACTCTACTTCCTGAATATTTTGAGATGCTGCCCGCTATAGGGAAGCGTGATCTCATTCCATCTAGATATGAGAGATAGAAGTTATTCTCTCCGTCGAACTGTTTGATCTTGAAAGGACCCCTCCATAGAGAATCAAATTTTCCGTGCATGCCCTTTGGCTCTCTTCGCTTATCCCACAAAAGGACGAGATCTCCCACCTGAAAATCTCTCTGCTTGGCCTTTTTATCAAACAATCTCTTGACTTGATTCTAATGTTCGGTGATCCTGTCGACCACTCTCACTCTCTTTTCTTCAAGCTCATTAGATACATGACCCTCTTCTCAAGAGAATTCTGAAAAGTCTCATCTTCGATCACTCATGCCAAGCGTAGAGTAGGAAGTTCCATAGAAATGGGAAGCTCAGTGTCGATTCCATATAATACTTGAAAAGGTGACATATCGAGAGACCTCTTTGGAGTAATGTGGTCTGCCCACAAAGCATCATATAATGACTTGTGCCACGACCACTGATTCTCATCAACTAGCTTCCGTATGATGGTCACTAAGTTCTTATTACTAGATTCTTCTTGACCATTTCCTTGGGGGTAATAATCCTGAGGCATGGGCCAGGGTTATCCCGTATTCATAGAAAACCAATAACTTCTCGTGAAGAGAAGTTAGAATCATTATCAACGATCTTGTGGAATGCCAAACCTTACAATGATACTTTCTTTGATGAAGTTACAAACAATTTCGAGGTGGCATTCTTAACCGGTATGGCTTCCACCCATTTGATGAAGTAATCTATTTGTTGTTAGACATAACTATGTCCCGCACTTGATTGGGGATGTAGTGCTCGATGAAAGTCAATTCCCATTTCTGAATGGTTCATCAATAATGACCGGCTGAGGGGAAAAGTAGCCAATTTTGGTTTACCAACAAACTGCATTGGCGAGCTCACATTTTGCTACCTGTGGTCAGTATCCCAAAATAACATTGGCCAATAATAGTACCTAGCCCAGATGATCTTATGGGCTATGATAGATGAGGAAAAGTGGCCACCACAGGATAAATCATGAAAGATTTCCAGTAATTTGATTTGTTGCGGCTTGTTAACACATCATAAGAAGACGCCATCAATACCGCATTTGTATAAACTGTCATTCCATATGACATATCTGGCTGCCCTAAGCTTTACAATACACTTCTCTTTTGAAGTTAGATGAGCTGAAACTCATCGTAAGTGAGAAAGAAAGCGATATCGGAATACCATTCGTCACTAGTCGTAATAAATAGAACCATAGGTAGAGAATCAACTTTCTTTGGTTTATCCTACATTCCATCGATGCAATCATCTTTTTCTTTAGGGACCTCTGAATCTTTGTTTTTAGCCATAAGCTGACATAGGCCCTTACCTCTTACCATCTTGGTTGGTTTTATGTCTAGATAATACTCTTGGACCTTTGCAATCCAATTCCCTCGTAAGCTTCCTAACTCTTATTGAGTTAAGATTGACTTGACTGCCGTGTCAGGAACCAGCACTACTATATGAGAGTTTAGGATGTAATACCGGAAGTTCTTGATTGCTTTGACAATGGTGAAGGCGTGATTTTCCAACTGAGACATCTTAAATTCATGAGGCTTGAGAGGAGAGCTCATGAACATGATTGGAGATTCAACATCCTCAGAATTCTTTTGCATTAAGATGGCCGATACAATATGCTCAGATGCATAACTATACATGATAAAATCCTTGGAGAAGTCGGGACATACCAAGACGGGTGCATGGGCTACAAAGGCTTTTATATCCTCAAATGACGTCTTTCCTTCTTGCTCCATCAGAAATTTTGTGACCCTTTCATCATATTTGATATGTGGCGAGTCTTTTCAGCAAAGTCGGGAACAAAGCGCCTGAGAAAATTCACTTTTCTGAAGAAAGAGTGAACGTCGGTCTTTCTCATGGGTAAAGTAAGGCTTTGAATAGCCTTAACCCTTTTGACATCTATCTTTGTCCCTTCCTTTCTGACAATGTGTCCTAACAAATTTCCTTCAGTGACCCCAAAAATAGACTTTTTCAGATTTAGGGAGATCCCGTGTTCTCGGCATCTAATCAATACTTGCTCCAAATGATCACAATGATCACTTTACTGTTTAGAGAACATAGTTAAGTCATCTAGGTAAACTATGATAACCTTTCCCATCATACCTTTGAATGCAAAGTCCATTGCCCACTGAAAGGTAGCACCAACATTGGTCAAGCCAAAAGGCATCTTGCTATAGGCGAATGTGCCCTAGGGAGTAGTGAATGTTGTTTTGAATCGGTCTTGCAGACTTCAATCTGATTATAGCCCGAAAAACCATCAAGCATGGACAACATTTCTGAACCGGTTATTACTGCTGTAGAACCTGATCCATTATGGGAAGTGGGTAGTTGTCCTTCAAGGACACTGATTCAGGTTGTGAAAATCTACACATATGCGTATCTCACCATTCTTCTTTCATACTGGCACAATGTTTGCGACCCAGGTACTGTGATGGATAGGAAAAATGATCCTTGCATCCAACATCTTCTGTATTTCTACCTGGATGGTACCCGAGATCTTGGGATTGTAGTGCCTCTGTTTCTAGTGAAAAGGTTTGACATCTTCTTTCAATGGGATGTCATGTTGAACATCCTTCGGCTTGAAAGACTTTAGATCAACATAAGACCATGCTAACACATCTATATATTTCTTCATCAATTTGAAAAACTTCTCGCTTTTCTTCGGGTGTGTAACATTTTCCAATGTTCACAAACTACGGATGTTCCATAGTACCCAGATTAACCGATTCGGTCTCTGGAGAGGAGTTAGGATCATCTTGCTGCTTTTTTCTTGACAAAACGATCATGTTTGTCAAACAATCATTCCAGAGAAACTAAACCTTTTAGGATTTTATTTCCTTTGAGCTGACATATGCCATCACCTCCTTTTGATTCACTTGCTTGATCAATGATAGATTCATGACATGCAGAAGTAGATCCTTCAAAATGAAGCTCACTAAAATTCTCCGCCTTCTCCAGAAAGGTAATAAGTTGATTGTCATCATTGAATACCTGCTAGTGCTGAGAATTATCAGCACGCTTGGGCGGAAGACTACCTCAATAGTATATGTGTCTATTTTTAACCTGGGGTGAGGGAGCATGAGAGATGCTGAGACGGCCAATGAATCAGCCATGTCATTTTGAGCTCTTGGAATGGATTTTATTGAGAAGGCATCAAATTCCTCAATGTTGTCCCATACTACGTTGCGGTAATGCCTGAGCCTTTCATTCTTTACTTGGTATATTCTTTTTACTTGATTCACGACTAGCTCGGCATCACCTTGTACTTTTAGGTTCTTGATTCCCCTTTCTTTTGTAGCTTGCATGCCAAGTAGCAAAGATTCATATTCAGCAGTATTATTCATATTGAAAAACTACAACTTGAAAGAGGGGGAAAAATCTCCTCCTCAGGAGATATTAACACAGCTCTAGCACCGCATCCACTAGTTGCACAACTGCCATCAAACTACAATGTCCAAACCTTGTTAAGGTCTTCTTCCTAGACAAGAATGTCCATTTTGTCAGACTCAGTAGATAAGAAGTAGTTCCCCATCCTTGATGATTCGAAGAGAATTTGGGCTTTGGGGTCGTCAGAATTGGTGACCAAGTACTTCTTTTACGATTCAGGCTCCAATGTCTGCATTACACCCTTGACGGGATTCTGGCTTTGGACTAGTCCATATAAATCTCTCCACCAACTTCTCTGTAAAAGCTCCTTCCTAGTAGAATTCCATATGCTATAGGGATATCAACAATGAGGATGGTCATCTTTACTCTTTTCTCTGGGAATGCCGCAAAGGTGAACTGTGCGTCTTTGATTTGACCAATCAATGGAACTGTTTGGTTTCCATGGAGTAACATCTGCCGAAAGGCTTGGTAAGAGTGAGGCCCAAGGCATGGGTGACCTTTGCCGGCATGACATTATCGGAAGCCCCAGAATCAATTATGCAGTTGCTTAGCTTGTGACCATTGATTAGGAGGGAGAGATAAAAAGGTTCAATTTTTCCTGACACGGAAGTCGAGGCCACATTTATGCGAGATGCAGGAGGAGTGGAAAGGATTCCTTTTAGGGAGACATGGGAAGTTATGACAGCTTGGCTTTGAATATATTTGGTCAATCTTACAAGTTTCTTAGGGTTCGACTGGAGATATTCAGCCTTAGACATTTGAATCTTGGTCTTTTTTGCATGATCACTTATGTCGAATGCAACCAAGGGTTGTGTTGATGAGGGAATGAGTCCTCGCTTCGTGGCGTAGAGGGTAGGATTATTGGTCTTTATGGGAATAGGAGGAGGCTGATTTGGAGGAGAGATATGGGGAAACTATTTTTTCGTAAAAAGGCTTAATAGGAGGTTGAGCAGGAAGAGGATTACCTCTTTTAGCAATGGTTGGAGGCGTGTTTAACACAACCTTCTCTTTTTATATCCTTGGCAGCAACTTTTGCTTCTTTTCCTTGAAAGCGGTGAAAACAACATATGACTACCCACTTGCATACCCTTGGGTACCCTCTTCTTCATCAGATTCCTCATCTTCAAATTCCATATACCTGATTGTAGAGTCACCAGTCGGTTCACCGACATCTTGATCATCTTCACCTTGGGATGAAGGTTCTTCATAATTTTGCTCTTCTTCTACCTCGACTAGGGCATTGACTAGAGGGGCCTCAAGTGCCAACCGTGGAGTAGTTGTAGGTAAACGCAGCCTTTTAGGGCGTTGTTGGAAGTGAAATTTCTCCATGGGATATCTTGGTATGAAGTGTTGGGAGAAGCTTGAGCTAATTGCTTCTTCAACGTGAGCAAGTCGTTTGCCATCTTCTAGAATGCCGGATCTGATGAAGTGGCTTGAGAAGGAGTTGAAGCTTTAGGCTTGGACGACTCACATTTTAATTCACTAGATATAAGCAGGTTGTCCTCTATCCGAATGGCAGCGTAGCTTGAGCGAGAACCAGGGTGGTAATTTGTTCTTGTAAGAGCAAGAAACTTACTCTTGAGCTCATGGCGTTCATAAAGAAACACTTTTGATTTTCTGGCATTGGCAGCATGGCAGGTGACACATGGTTAATTAGTGAATTGAAACGAGTGATAAAATCACGCATGGTTTCATTGACTTCCTTCTTTAGGTGAGTGATCTTGGATAGTAATGCAAACACGTCTTCTGAAGGCTTATACCTTTCTTCAAATGCAGTTCGTAACGTGGCCCAACTAGTGATAGATCCGCCGGCAAATGTTGGAACCACTCTGCTGTGGGTCCTTGCAAGGTCTCTAGAAAGAGGCATACTGACACGTCTTCATGGGTCACATCTAGGATGCTGCATGACATGATGAATGCAGATATATGTGAATCCATGCTTTGGTTTCTACGCTCCCATAAAATTTGGGGAAAATCTTTTGGTTTCCATGAGGGAGTGCGTGAACAGGATGTGGTAACGTAAGAGGGCCCATAGCATTCCCCCATGGTACTGCCATTTGAAAATATAGAAAAAGGACATGAGCCGGAAGTGCGGTTCCACTGAGCAATAAAGCACTGCAAAGGGATGTGGAGGCTCCTTGTGAAAAATGGTTCCTTTCATGGAGGTGAGACACTTCTGGCTGACTGATCAGCTGAACTCAACGATGAGAAGCATGCTGGTGTAATACTAAAGTTGTGCCTTTGAAGTAGATCAAAAATAGGATCGAATTCCCCATGAGCTCTCCTGCTACGAGTAAATGGTTCACCCACCAGTGTATCTTTCAGATCTGTAATGTTTTTAGAGTAGATTTAAAAACTCTTTTTGGTTGTACTTGCTGATTTTCTAATTTTTTTGACAAAAATCAGCAGCATGTACTTTTCTAAATATTTAATTTTATCCCTCTTTTGAAAACTGATTGTGGTTTAATGACAAAGATTAACGAGGATAAAATGATGGTTAAACTTAGCAAGTTAATTTTCGATCTTAGAGTTGACTTTTTGCAAGGGTTTGAAATTTTTGTAAAATAGTCAGAAACTCAGATCTACGGAAATATACGGGTTTTTGTAAAAACTCAGCAAACTAAAGATCTCTAACTAGCCCAGATCTATGGATCTCTGAAGAAAATTTTCAGTTTGGATCACTTTTGCAAAATTTTTAGATTTTAAGCAAAAAGTTAAGATTTGCAAATAGGTAGTGATTTTTGCAGTTTTATCAATTTTCTTAGTTACTTTAGCAACTTGTTAGTGTCCTTTAACCGACACAACACTCACATAGATCTGTTTCGATCCCCAGTAGAGTCGCCAAAAACTATTGGTCCGAAAATCTGTCGGGAGGGTAGATCTATGGATAGACGAGCCAACAGTGTGCAGGGCATAGCCCCTCTTTGAGACAACAAAGTGAAACTGGTTTATTGCTATTCTACTAGCAGGAATCTGCACAAGTCCTACAATATTCTGCCTTCAGGGGTTTGGGATCTTGTCCCAGTTGGGGTATTTCCGACTGTGAGCAGAAAGGGATGAAGGGAAGAGAGGAGATAGGATAGATCTAAAGGGAGAAAAGAAATGAATTCCAAAGCAGAAAGGTCAGAGGGTTTATGTTTTGGGCTGGTAGTAAACAGAGCCAAACCTACTTGCATAAATGAACAAAGCAATACTGATGAACAAATGACAAAAAAGTAGAGATAGATCTAACAAAATAAACACACAGATCTGACGTAAGAAAGATCTGATGCACATAACACATGTATTCAACACAAAGTCTTAATATTTGTATTAATGTTTTCTTCTATTACAAAAGTACAAAGCCTTTTCTTCTCACTTCTATTTTTCATCTAAAAATGTCCACCCTACTTGAATACAACAAGTATCCAAGTATATATAGAAGGAGGAGGAGAGAGAAGGAAAAAGAAACCAACAACTAATTACAAAATATTTACAAAATATCTAAAAGTCAACTGTTGACTTTGGGCAATTTGGTGGATGACAACATCTCATGGTGCAACATGGATGATGTCATCATTTGTGCCAACAAACTTTTAAATATTACAAAAAAGAGCATCCTAGGAGGAAGGAGCCTATTCGTCATCATCTCATGTTAGAAGGGAGTATCCTGCTTCTGCTTAAGAGAGGAAATATGAAATTGAGCACGATACTCCAAGAATTTGCTAATCATCGGTTGAAGTTGATCTTGAGAAGGACCCTTGGTGTGATCACCGATGACTTCACAAGTCTCCCGTTCATCTCTGAGTCTTTCTGGGAGCTTGAAGTATTCATTACCTACCTCCATCAGGTATCCAACAAAATTACGGTAGGCTAGAAGGTTGTTGATAGATTCTGCATCAAAAGTAGCTTCTGACCCTAACCCTTGCGACATAATCTCCTTAAAGAGCCGAATAGTTTCATCTGCCTTCCTCAAGGCATATGATGGAGTGAGCAAGCCCGGAGACATCCTTAGGATGATCTACTCCATTTGATGCATTGCATCCAAGGCTTCCTCCTTGATTTTATCAATTTTCTCCAAGACAAATTCCATCTGATCGACCCGATAGTCCAAAGCAGCAAGGACTTTGTTAGGTGCTCTGGGGTGATCGAAGACGCCAAATTTCACTAAGTCATCGACTGGGTAGTCGAGCATCTTCTGGAATGTCTCATGTTGTAACCTAGCATGGTCCAACTCTTCGAGAGATAGGTCCTATAATCACCTGGAGTTCCTTGTTAGCTTGATCAATATTCTGATATAGCTCTATGAACTTTATGATTACTTCCTCACTATCTTTGAGGATCTGGTCTCTCCAGGTGGATACTGCCATGCCTTGTTTGCCAATCTTGGCGTATTCGTTTATCTTTTCCTGACTAAGGGCCTCAGGAGTTTCAGTGGCAGTTGTAGGAGGTGCACTGCCCATTTTCTGTAGGGCTTGGAGAAGGTGTCTATTCTACTCTTTCAGTATCCTCTTCTCTTCCTTTGCTTCCTGAAGCTTCTTGCAAAGGGCATCCACTACATAATAAGGCCTCTCCTTGCAGGATCTCGGAGGACGTTCCCATTGTGACCTATGTCACTGTATAATCTATAGGAGACAAATCCTTTTTATCTTTTGTGGGATCGGGATACGTGATCTCCATAACTCTTTCACCTAAAGCACTCTGAGAGAAGTGGGTTATCGGATTTTGCTTCTTAGCTCCTTTTGTTGGGATGACAGAGAAGTCCATAGGTGCAATGGGGACTTTCCTCTTATGTTGGCTCAGGTGCTTGGAGATCCATTCTGGACTTAAGGGAGTGGGACCAGAGGGAGAAGAGGGAACGGAGGCAGAAGAAGGGGCAACTATAGTGAACAAGGGGAAATGGGTCGAGACGCTTGGCGCGGCATTGATAAAGAAGCCAAATCTCCAACGCTCACAGGGGTAGGAGTCACTGTAGGAGAGGAAACCATGGGGGTGGAAGGGATCTGAGAGATGAGGGAAGAAATACTGGGGGACAACTCCGCGAGGGAAGAGAAGATGGAGGAAGAGGAAGGGGGAACAGTAGAAGATGGGGGAGAAGACACAACTAGAGGAGTGGTTGCTTGAGTGACGTGAGGAGGGGAAGGAGGAGCGGAGATGGGATGGAGGGAACTTCAGTGGTTATAACAGTGGCAACATCCTGAGTGGATGTGCCCATTGGAACACTTACCACCGCTTCTTTTTTACGGAGACACTAGGGGTTACTTACTGCTCTGGGGTGGAAGGAGGACTCTTGGGAGATTTCTCTTGAGTGGCGCTTGATTCTCCTTCTTTGTCTTTCCTTTTCCTTTGGCAAGTGCTTTGGCTTAGCAGGTGCATTGCCCAAAGGAGATGTGGTGAAGTCTACCCCAAGGTAGATGAGACCGTTATATCTGCACCAATGTTTCGTGCACTGCAGAGTGCCTTTAACCCTTTCCTCAATAGTTTGAGGTGCCTTTGCTCATCAATCTCAACAAATGGCCAATTGTCCTCGTCTGTATCTAGATAGACCTGATCAACTTCTTGATTAGTCATTTGGAAACCTTTTGGGACAATGGCCACGCCATATTGGATGATTTCTGCTAAGGCCAGGTGAGAGTGATCCTTTCTCCTGAGCTTGACTTTGTGATATAGATCGATGTAGATATCCACGATTTGTGGGATGTGGATTAGATCAAGTTTTTCCTTGGGAGGTAATTACGAGGATCAAAGGTCGCATGTCCGAGAAATTGTGCTTCAAGTTAAGCAATTCTAGTTCTACAAACATCTCCTGGGCCTTGGTGTGAGAAGTGCAGGTGTACCTGCCCACTGTGAGGGGGAAAGGAGTTCCACCCTTCTTTCTTTTTAGGCACTTCTCGTGATATGTGATGAGCTGTCTGGATAGCTCTAATAGGATCAACTTAGGGCCTACATATCTTGGTAACTTGGTGGGCTCCCCTAAGAAGTTGGTGGCTCGAGATAAGTGAAAGTGGGGAATTGCGTAAATAATGCCCCCCACTTCTCTATGGCAGTCACTATGCTCTTGGTCATCCGACCGTGAGTCATATTGGGCCTCAATAAGAAGATGATGCTGTAGAAGAAGGCATTATTGATCTTGCTAAACTACGTGATGATGTTTTCCAGTCTCAACTCTGGATAATATTCATATATTTTCACTTGGGGCCACACCCCGCATCGGCTCAGTGTTGGGTAATCTCTTTCGAAGTAGTAGCGTATACCACGTAGGAGTTCATGTAGAACCTCCCCGTTGTTGAGAGTTGTTGGAGCTGCTCAGAGATGGTGCTGTTGATGATCTTTGCCCATTCAAAACATTGATCAGGAACATTTTTTCTCATAGTTTCCAGATACTGAGCATCCATTTGTGGAAGTAATGGGCATCAAGAAGCCCAAATACCCTACTTAGGAAGGTTATGGTGTCACTTAGCTCCTCCAAGAAGTCACTGCGATGAATAACCTGTGGCCACCTGGTTATTACCTTCTTATTCTTCGGATATACTTCATTCATTAACTACATGCATTTGTCCTCATTTTCATCCCATGCCTTTATGTAGTCTTCTTGGCTTATTGCCACAAAGTGCGGTGATGGGGGATACCCAACATAATTTCAAAGTGCCGGGTAGTGAGGTTGATTATAACATCGCCCTTTTCATTCTCGACACACCTTGTGTCCTTATTGTAGCAGCGGGCCACCACCATCATGAATTTGTTGTTCACCACACTTACGGAATTCCCCCAATGAAGTGTAGACCACTACCGACCAATTTTTCCATCCACAGACTGCTCGTGACCTTTCTGGTTCTAGCCCAAAAATCCTCCATATCAATGTGGCCAAGTTTAGAATCCTTGATGTCCAAGTCACATTCAGCAAGGGATTCGAGCATCCTGACCCTTTGATACTTATACTTCATTTCTTCCTCTGTGAGTTTGGCCTTACCCTTTGACTTGGTTGGCCTCTTACTTGATGAAGACATGTGCGAATCTGAGTTTAGCTACTGATCTACAAGAAGAAGGAGCAAAGTCCATCACAGAAGAGCCATGTTAGCTGTTAGATCATCCATCAAAGCTTTACAGAATGAAGAGTTAGCAATTTACAAGCCTCTAGGTGCAGGGCACAGCTATATTGCAGGCTGTAGGGTCAGAAAAGCAAGGCACACTATTGGAGAGTGTTGTATGGAAGAAAACAATGCAAAAGGGCATAGGGCATAGAAAAATTACACACAACATTCAGTGTTGATGTAAAAGATGTGTGCCTATGCCATATGAAGGGTTTTAAATAGGGCACAGATAATTTTGGTGTTGCAAGGCAACAGGATGCGCCAATGGCACAGATATGGAACATGTTACATATAGTCATGGTGCGCCAAAGGGGCATAGATTTAAATGATGCATCATTGAGTTAAGATGCGCCAGTGCTTTGCTTTGGCGCGACGCAGGAAGAGTTTGCATGACATAAATGCTGGTGTAGCTGGAGTTGCGCTTGTGCGTGTGTAGGGTTTTGAAAGTTTAATAAGGCACGGATTTTGAACATGTTGTAAGTAGGGATAGTGCGCCCCTTGGCGCGACTATGTTTTGTGCAACATTGATGGCATTTGTGCCAAAGGAAAGCCTCGTGGTTAGGACTTTAGATTTTCTCTTTTTTGATTGGTTTTTGGCTTGCTGGCTTCTTTTAACATAGATTTGGACGATGAGAGGAAAAGGGAAAAGAGGATTCTAGGATTCATCTCAAGACAAAGCCCTCTAGGCTAACAGATCTAGAAGGAGGGTGAAAATGGTTTTGGGTGTATAAGGGTTGATTGTGAAAATGGGTCGGAGGTTGTGTTCTATTTTATGTTTAATTTCTTTGTTTTAACAACAACCTTTAAGAACAACACAAAAATCCCACAAACAATCAACACAAGAAGAGCAAGGACCACTTACCAGGAATATATAGAATGGAAGAAATGCGATGCAGGGTCCACGAATACAATGTAAAGTGACACAAGGATGACAGGAGCACTGACAGGTGTAGAGAAAATAACTTTTTCACGTGTTTTCAATCGTGAAAATGACAGGTCGGATGCGCCTATTCATAGAAAAAGGCATAATAAATGTGCCACTAACTTTTTAGTCAGGTGCACCAAAACGGATGACAACATAGAAATATTTGTGCCATTGGCATGAATTCAGGATTGTCAACATTGCATTTTTAGTGCTTTGGCGCACCGTTCAAGGGCGTAACAATTTTAGTGTCGACAGGGTGGCGCATGCGCCTCGGTGCAGGTTTGAAAGGTGCATCATGGGAAGGTGCAACATTTTTGATGTCAACATTACAGAGAGTGCGCCAAAGGAATATAAGGGGGTGTAAATTCATTTGATGTTGCATGAATAAATTCTGCCCAACCAAAAAGGACCAAAAGACTAAGTTCGAAAAACTAGATTCTCCGGAAAGGGATTTTATGCCATTCCAAATGCTAAGAGACCTCGCCGGAGAACCAAAACAAAAATTTTGTATGGTTACCTGTAAAATTGCCCTCATCTATTTTATAGGATAACAAGACTCTTGCGTGCGTTTTACCAAAGGCCAAAGGCACCTCCTCCATCCTCATGATTCTTGCATTTTTCTCCCTTTTGTACGTGGATTTCCAATGGAACTCTATTTTCTCATCCACGTGCCTTCCTAATGCATATTTTCAACAGGGCTAGTTCAAATGGTCTACCAACTCAATCTTCCTACAGAATAATTTCATGCCTCTCTTAATCACCTCACCCCACACTAAATCGATGTGCGGTCCTCTGCACAATCATAAGTTTAAAAAGTAATAAGGTTTCGCACCCAAGGCGCAAAACAAGACAACAACGCGAAAGGGAAAAACAAGAAAGGAAAAGCATAAAAGAAAACTCTAAACTAACTGCGGAATGGCTTATTTACAAACACCAAGAAGCATTATTTATAGTAGGGCTTCAACCTACTCCCATTGAAGTGTCTAGGTAATTTTGTTCCATCCAACACTTGTAGCTGGCATGCGCCCAAATCAAGGATGTATGAAATTACATAAGGACCCAACCAATGCACCTTCAACTTTCTAGGATGGCGTAGAAATTTAGAATCATATAGCAATACCATCTAGCCAACCTCAAACTATTTATTTTTAATGTGGTGGTCATGCCATGCCTTTTGTTTAGCTTTTTCAGTTGTTTGGCTCCATCTTGCTAGTGAGTACCTTTCATCTAACTTTATCAATTCATCAATTCTTTCTTCCAGTGCTTGTTCATCATCCAACCCTCCTATGCGTGCTATATGTAGCGATGGTAGCATAAATTCAATCTGAAAAAATAGCCTCCGTGCCAAACACTAGTTGAAATGGTGTGGCCTTGTTCAACCTTTTATACGTTGTTCTGTATGCCCAAAGGACACGACACCTTGTCATCCCAATCCTTCCTACCCACATCACATATCTTAGTCAATGTGTGACTAAGGATTTTTTTGAATGCCTCTGCAGTCCCATTTTCTTGAGGGTGATAAGGGGTAGTCTTGTGATGGGATACCATGAATTCTGCCGATAGAATCTTGATTGTTTCATTTAAGAAGTGAGTGCCCCTATCACTTGTTAAACTTAATGAGCACCCATACCTGCTGATAATGTTCTCCCACAAAAATCTAGCAACCATGGCTGTGGTGCAATCCCTAGTGGCGCGGCCTCTGCCCACCTTGTCAGATAATCAGTATAGGTAATGATATACCGTGAGTTAGTCCTTTGTGTAGCTAGTGAGATTGGTCTGACAAAATCTATTGCCCACTTTTCAAAAGGTTCCGCATTGGCGATGGGGCGCAAGGGCATTTCATCCCTTTTTCTAGGTTTTCCAAGGTGTTGGCAGTGGTCACAGGCCTTGCAAAACTCAATACAATCTTGGTGAATCATCTCCCACCATAGTCCAACAACTAGGATCTTACACGCAGTTACATTCCCTACATAGTGTCCTCTGAAATCCCACCATGGGCCTCTTCTATTATAGCTATGTGTTCATGTTCTAGTACACACTAGTGCAAAACCTCATCGCGGCCCATTTTATACAAATCCCCATTGATCAACATGAAGGGTGTTGTGCGTATGGCTAACCTTTTCCTTTCCAGAGCATTCATCCCTTTGGGTGCCACACCTTCCTTGAGAAAGATAGCAATGTCTTCTAGTTACGGGCGCGTGCCACAACCTGAATAGTTGTGCATCCGACATGGTTTCCTTGATACTCTGTGCATCCTCTCCCGAATCAATCCTTGATAAATGATCTAGCCCACAATTGTTCTTTCCCGGTTTTACCACCACTTTGAATTCAAACTCCTGAAATAGAAGAACCCAACGACATATGTGCCCTTGCAACACTACTTTGTTTACCAGATACTTCAAGGCCATATGGTCAGTGTAGAATATGAAAGGAGTTGCCAGTAGATATTGCCTAAATTTGTGGAGCGCGTAGATCATTGAAAATGCCTCACGCTCGGTCGTTGTATAATTATGTTATGCTGATGTCAAATTTCTACTTGCAAAACAAAAAGAATGATTAAAAATCCCCTCTCCTAGTTGAGCAAGAATGGCTCCCTTTGTTGTACCAGAGGCATCCACATGGACATGGAAAGGTTTATCCCATAATGGGAATCATAGAATAGGTGCGGTGATAAGCCTTTCTTTTAGAGTGTCAAAGCCCTCTTGCGCCTCTCCCCACTGAAAGGCACTCTTGCATCTGAGCAATATTTCCAAAGGCACGACGATCTTGGCATATCCCTTAATGAACTTTCTGTAGTACCCAGTGTGTCCAATAAATCTATGCATGATGCTTTGGTTAGTAGGCTCCCCTAACCCCATAATAACTGTAACCTTCACAGGATCCACCAGTAAGCCCTCTTTACATATGATATTCCCCAACAACGTCCCAAAAGGAGTTGCAAAGATACATTTCTTGATGTTGAGGGAGATCCTCAACTATCGACATCTCTCAAACATCAACCTTAAGTTGTCACAATGGTCCCTTACTAATCCATACACTGTCCAATCATCCAAATATACCTGAAGGAACTTGTGGATGAAGTCCTTAAATGCTTGTACCACTATGCGTGAAAATACAATGGGTGCATTCTTCAGCCCAAAGGGCATGACTGTATATGCAAAGCTTCCCCACTTGGTGGCGAAATTTGTCTTATCTTGGTCTTCCTTGGAAATCCTTACTTGGTGATATCTCGAGAATCCATCCGTAAAGGAATAGACCTCACGCCCAAAGCAACTCCTTCCAACATCTTTTCATGAAAGGGGGTGGGAAAAGGATCTATTATACAAACAACATTTAATTCCCCTAATCCGTCCATCCTTCTTTATGCTTTGATCACCATTGGACTTATCCACTCTGATTCCTCCACAGCCTCAATGATACTAGATGCTATCATCTTGTCTAGTTCTTCTTTAACCCTTACGTGTATGTTGGGATTCATCCTGTAAGGCCTCTTCCTGACTGGTGCGCACCATCTTTCAACCTTATCCTCATTTCCCCCAATGAATGGTGGACACCTTTCAACTCATGGTATCCGTGCAAGAATAAATCCTCAAATTCACATAAGAGATCGATGATCTTTGATACTTCCTTGTCCGACCAATAGTCCCCAATGATAGCCTCCTTGGGATCCTCTTCCAAGCCAATGTTAACTTTCTTGGTTTTGAGTGGTTCATGATACGCATGCACACATACATCTGCACTATCAACTACTTCGTGTACCCCAACCAAATGGTCAACATTCAGGCTTTCTATCTCGTCTCCATCAATAAGGTATACCATCTTTCCTTTCTCCTTTTCAACACACATGTGCTTGAATTGTATGTCTTCTGGTTCCTCCTCTTCAAACTGCGCTTCTAAGCTAGGTCCACTGAGTAATTTTACTAACCTATCTTCCACCATGGCACAATCCCCCAAAGTGAGGTAATTGATAGTCTGCAATGCCTCATCAACTGGTTGCTTGGTACTTCAGTACTCGAATGTGTGGACCAATTCAACTGTTAATTCTTGCTAACTTCCCATTTGGCGGTGTGTTTCAAAATGGATATACCACACGCGCACAACCTTGTAGTGTCGAATACAACTTATGCACCCAAAGAGAGGGTGGTAAAGCTTCATGCCTTCTCCCAAACCCTCTCACATGCTTGGATGTGGGAAGAGGTGGGTCCATTGCCATTGTAATTTCTAATAGCGGTGGGTATGTTACTTTTCGAGAATCGACATAGTGAGTGCAATTTGAACTTTGCGCCATTCCAACAAGTTCTCACTATGCGCAGCCCACCACCTTACTACTGTGCCTATCAAAACATAACCTAGCATACTTCATCACTCATCCTCCCTCCAGTGAGCTTCCATCTCTCTCAAAAATACCTCAGGGTATGCATCCCCAGAATACTTTGTTATTATCTTCCCTCCCAGGTGCCGAACTATACGCGCTTATTGTTACCTTGGTTACTGATCCTTTCAGATGTTGCCCAATCAATTCATAAGTCCCATGCACCTAATTATCACATGTTATACTGGTAGTATCACTGACAGCTTGAGCATTGTCAAACTGGATGACTCCTTCTGTAGGGTGGATGGTCTTTAGATCTCTTATGGAGTGCACATATATTCTGTCCAAGAATTCCTCCCTAAGGGGTTCAGTATAGGGGGTGGACTTCCCATCAACCAGTGGTATAACTACCCAATCTTCCTTGTTTTCAAGGATTATTCACCCTTGTTAAACCAGAGATTTGTGTTATTCTTATAACAACACGGGTACCATTAAAATCCCCTAAAGAACCTAGTCCCCTGAATTGTAATGGTTGCATCCTTCAAGACACCTATGGGCATCACCTTTGTTTTATTTGCCATATACAACACATTTGAAGATGGATGTAATGCAGGTCTTCCCATTTGATGCCAGGCATCTAGAGTGAGAACATTAACCTCCGTGCCTGTGTCAATGAGGATGTTACTAAGCAACCATCCATCCACTACTACGTTCAGGGTAATCTCTTTGTCATAATCAAGGCTATGAGGTGGGAGGTTTGCATGCAGGATCTACCTTTTGTGTTCTTCCCCGGTGCGTGGCACCTTTTCTCTCAACCATGCCCCTAGTAGGGGAATAATATTCTCCTACCTTAGCAGTTTACACACCTCCTTAACCTCATCCAAGTCATCCCTTGGTGCTTCTACTAGTCTCCTTTGCTCATCTTTTCTAGTCTACTCTTTTAAGCATTGGATCTCCCCTTGTAAACTTCGAATTACATCCATGGTTTCTGGTAGACTTCTTTCTGGTGATCCGGGTTTGGATACTTCCCATGTACTAATTCTTCTCTTGAAACTAGAGGTCTCTACCTAGGCGCTTCTTTTGTGTGCACGGATTCCACCCTCGTTGTTACCATAACAGGCTCTAGTTCTGATTCTCGTATTACTTGTGAAATCCATTACATGTCAGCCTTCTTAATACTCACCATGGTAGCGCCCTTATCCTTTCGGTGCTGCTGACTCATATGTTCATACAACTCTGGGCATTCTTTGTACTTATGTTTTTTTCCACACTAGGAGCATTGTAGAAGATTTGGACATTCACGCTTATAATGGTCTGTGGCTCCACAATTAAAACATGTCCCACACGGGAACTCACTTCTTCCTCCGTGGTTACCACGACCACGAAATCCTCCGTGAAACCCTCTTCCACATGCATCTCCATCTCTGTGCTCTTCATACCGACATTCATCTCCTTTAGAACTACTGGTAATGCCAGTCTGGTGCACACCAAGATCAATTACCTCATGAATCTAGTCAATCAATCTACAATCCTTGGTGTCATGTGTGGTTGAGGTACATATTTTACAATAACAAGATACATTTTTGTGGATCGCACGCTGCAACAGGGGCACCTACTTACATCATGGTCCTCATGACATATTTCATAGTTTACGCCATGATGATGCGTACCACCTTCCAAGTACATATCCCACCATTATCCTTTGTGTGTCCTTCCACGTTACAATCCGTGCACCACATTCCTCCGTGAATCTCTAGAACTGTGTTGGCAGACAATTTCTCCAATTGCTTAGCCATGGCAGCAATCTGAGCCTCTAGAAATGGGCTAACACCAGTGTCAACACTACCAACTGCTTTAGCATGTAAAGCAACTTCCAATGCTTCACGCGGGTCCATGAATGTTTTATGAGATAAGGCCCTCCTAAAGGGTGTGATCAACCCTCCGACAAACCACTGAGCATGTTGTGAAGGGTGGATATCATAAGACAACTTAGACAAAATATTTTTAAAGCACGCATCATATTCCCACACACTCTTTGCCATTCCCTACTGGATTTATTTGAGAGAGCTAATGCTCTTCTGTTCAAACTCAGGTATGTGGAATTCTGCCAAGAATGCATTTCTTAGCGCGGTATAATCCATAATAGTTTGATGAGGGTCATAATTTCTATACCAACTATGTGCACGTCCTTGCAAGGTCATCACAAATTGACTGCCTTTTGATCTTGGGTCGTGATTCCCTTCGCACGCCATAGCAGCTCACACTTATGCACATGCTCCGCGACATCTTCTATTCCACTATAATCTGGCAAGTGTAGAGACATCTCGAAAAATACTTGAGGAGGTGGCTAAGGCCCTTGCCCTCCCGATCCATTCCCTTGGTTTCCTCCTGTTTCCTCCTCTGCCGGATCCACTGGATCTTGAGCCACTAACTCCACCACTTCCACCTCCAGATCCTCCTGTGTTAGGTACAGCCTGTGTTTGTCATGCCAAGCACTCCCATCATCCCACTAAATTGCATGCTGATATTTTGTGAACTAGTACCACTCCCAGTCGTAGTTCCTCCACCACTTCCTAATGCACTTCCAAAACCAGCCGTATATGTGCCTTGCCCAAACATTCCACCAAATACCGGAATAGTGTGTGAAGCCATAGAAGTCCCAAATGAGAAATTGTATGTTCTAGGTGCCGATTAGTTGCTTCCACTAATATCAAATGGATTAACTGTAATTTTCCCTCGTTCGAACAAACCAAGCACCAAGGTTCGGTCACTAGGTGGGGTTAAATGCGCACCAACGACTCTTCTCTTCCACATGATGGACTCACATCGAAAGCTTAAGGTTTTCTCTTCTACACTTACCAAGATGGGGTACCACAGACTACTCGGGTTTGACATCCTCTGCGTGAACCTCAACTCCTTTCCACCATGTCTGGCTCCATAACCCACTTGTAATCCTACGTTGTCTATCGATATCCTTTTCACATGCTTCGTTATACTTGAGCCGCCTCTCCCCCTTTCTGTTGGTCGTCGGATCGGAATCCTTCCCAACCTAGCTTCCTTGCCTAGCACTCAGGGTGGTTTAGCCGCCATAGGAATGCCTCTAAACCCATGGTTACCATCAATATTTTTATCGCAATGAGAATAGCACGTAGAAATGATCCCACTGGCTCGACAAGAACTCAAACTCAACAACTTCTGGACAAGAATACATGGAAATGGCATATTCCAGTGTAGCTAGTCAGTACTCCCTTCCACCAATGATCTATAGCACGGGTCCACTTTAGATCAGCATCTTGCAGGTTCTGATATGTTTCTTGGGTCTAAGGGTATGATCTATAATGCCACCCCGATCTAGATGTATAAGCCGAGAGCCATTTGAATAACTCTACTGGGAAATAGTAGAAGAAGGTTTCGTACAACTCATGATAAAGAGTGTCTTCCACCCATCTTCGCGTATCAAACCTAGATCTGGTACCAAATCTCTGAGTGAATTCATCCTCCGTGCTCTTAAACCAATCTTCAACACCTTCAAGTGTTAATCGCTCCGCCATCACTTTTTACAGAGATCATGATATATGCCATGCTTCCCTACAACTTTGAAAAGAGGTCCCGGTAATGGAACCAAGATGTAGTCACTTTTGCACCCACTAAGAACAAGGGAACCTCATGTACCATCCTATCACCCAGCGGGCGCTGGGTGCTCACCCGAGGCACATGAGAGGGATCCGAGTCTCTCTTTTATGTGAGTCTAGTGGAAGGCATAGCTCATGATTCTGACTTAGTGATTTAACAGACATGAAGGGCTATAGAGCTCAGGACAACTTCTACACCCCTTTAGTCATAATAGAACCAAAGCACGCAACAGAAATAATAGAACTAAGAGTTGTAAATCTACTACTATACTTAACCATTTAAGTAAGATTCATGATTATATAAGAATAGAAGTACAATAGAAATATGCAGATAATACGGAAAGAGTCTTAATACATTTGTCATGGTAACCTTATCACATTCATTCATAGTGTTTACTTATAAAATATTATAGAAGGTAGACTGTAGTCATGTGCCATGTGTGGATCCATACATGTATTCTCACAAGACAAAAATTTCATTCCCCATTTTCCCATTACATCCTTACTGGAATTTTGTACCCATTTTCATCCCATAGTTCTCGCAGTAATTCTGCTGAGCTCCGCTACCTCACTTTTGTCTCTTCTTCTTTACCAAGGGTGCACGTATAAATAGGCCTCTAAGCTCTAATAAACTCCTCTACAGCCTCAGATTTGGCCCCAAGTGTCAAGGTGTGGGTCACCCCAGGCGCATGCCTCTCTATGTCATGATTAACTTTTTGGATCTTTCTATTGTAAGGTATATTCCCTCTAGGACACCCTGTTGCCAGGGAACCTTATCCAAATGGAACATGTTCTTCATGTGTTCTATCCCAAAGGCCAAAAATGGCTAAGTCCCAAATTGTTCTTCGATACAGACACGCATCTTGGGATCTTCTTTTGAGCTCTTCCAGAAACCTTTTGAGCTCTTCCCCTGGCCATTACATGCCTACACTTGCGCGCTTAATTCCCAACAATAACCATTTATGCACCTACGCGCCCTTAAGATTTGGAAGCTTAATTAGGGGCCCAACAATAACCATGAATTGATACATCCATCCTTGGAAGTCCCTTGACTCGGGAGTCCAAATACTCGACTCAAAGCAAGGTGATGATGTCACCGATTTCAAGGATGAAATCACTCCTGGGGACAAACTTGGGAAACCTTGAGATGACCGGGCCTTTGATCAAGAACTTTCTATTCACATGCCTCGATGCGGTCTTCTTGATATTTGTCCCAAGATTTATGTGCTGACTTAAGATCTACGTCAACATATTCTGAAAGTTGGCTAATCTTAAGAGGTCATCAAAATAACCCCGTCCAACTTGACTGTGACTTCTCCTGCTTGATTTTTCACTGAATGAGAGTCTGAGTCATAATGGGAAGCATAGGCCAAAATGAACTCAAGGCATTGAGTAGACATTAGGAATCCTGCTATAAGAGGGTGGCCACTATTGGTTATTGAATTCATCTAGGGACTCTGAGAAGAATCCTTGGTTCTGTTCCAAAAATCCTCCATGTCAATGTTACCAAGCTCCGTATCTCGGATGTCATAATTGCAATCTATGTAGGAAGGGGATTCCATCTTCCGATACTTGTATTTCATCTTCCCTGACCTATCTGACTTGTCTTTAAATGATCCAAGATCCGACATGAGAAATCTTGAAGAAAGAATGCCTAGACAACTCCTATCTGAGTAATCAGACTTGGAAGCTTGCTGAGTAACCCCAAAAACCTACCACACTATCCAGATTTTAGGACTTGTAAAGCACCTGATGAAACCTGACACACTAGAGAGAGTGTCAGAACTTAGGTCTTGTCGAACACTTCACAAAACCTGACACACTGGAGAGAGTGTCGGAACTTAGTATATGTCGACACTTGGTAAAACCCGATACAACGGCGGAAACAAGGAGATGTTGAACACTTGAAGAAACCCGATACACTACAAAGTGTATGTTGGAAATTGATAGATGTCTGACACTTGATAAAACCCGATACTTGGTGGAACTTAGAGATTGTTGAGCACTTGATGGAGCCCGACAAACAATAGAAGCAAGGAGATGTTGAACACCCTGCAAAACCCAAAAATAAAGGAATCAGGTTTTTGAGGTGTTAGGACATGCAAAATTCCCACCATTCACCAGTTAGGATTTTTAGGTTTTTTCAATAATCAACAGGGTATATTCCATGGGATAAAATAAGGAAACACCCTAGGGGTGAATTCCAAACAAGTAATTTCAATGGAATGTAATTCAAAATAAAGAAAACAATCTAAAACCCTAAACCTAGAGGAAAAGTAGGAAAGGATGAAGAACATCAAAAAGAATGTTTCGAAAATGAATCCAAAAGACCTCAAATTGGAAAGAAAAATAAATACCTTCAATAATCTCAAAAAAATTGAAAACAGAGTAGGAAATCGATCAAGAAGCTTGATTAGGTTTGGAGGTTACATGCACAAGAGTGAAAAATCCACGCATTAGGTTTTGAGGTGTTAGGACATGCAAAAACTCCCACCATTCCTAGTTAGGATTTTTAGATTTTTTCAATAATCAACGGGGTATATTCCATGGGATAAAATAAGGAAACACCCTAGGGGTGAATTCCAAACAAGTAATTTCAATGGAATGCAATTCAAAATAAAGAAAACAATCTAAAACCCTAAACCTAGAGGAAAAATAGGAAAGGATGAAGAACATCAAAAAGAATGTTTTGAAAATGAATCCAAAAGACCTCAAATTGGAAAGAAAAGTAAAATACCTTCAATAATCTCAAAAAATAATTGAAAAAGAGTAGGAAATCGATCAAGAAGCTTGATTAGGTTTGGAGGTTACGAACTTTGTAAGAGTGAAAAATCCATGCGTGAAAATTACAATTGGTAAAAATGACGTGTAAAATTGGACTATTTATAAAACCCTAGTATTTATGACACCTCACCTAACACATGTGATAGCTACCCGACAACTTGAAGTTAATGCCATGTCATCATGCTTGGAGTGCCCAAAAACCTGATACAAAGGATTATCTATCAATTCAAGTTTCAGGTTTCAAGAAATAGATGACATGAAACATGAGATGCTTGGGTGTTCCAAAGTTCTGAAAAACCCGACACAAAGGGACATATCGGGTTTTGGGTTTCGGAAGTCAAGTGACATGTAGCATGCTTGTTGCAAGTCATGTTTCGATGCTCATGAGTTTCGAAAACCTGAAATAGTGGCTAGTTTCAAGTTTCAGGTTTTGGTAAACAATTTGCATATAGCACATAAAAAAACATGTTTTCATGTTGTTGAACCCGAAAACCTGAAAATCTCTTCAGAAGGGCATTTTAGGAGATTTTTCCAAAAAAAATCTACGGTTATCATAATTTTAGCTGGAATTACTAAAATGAGATAATAGTTGGCTCCAATTGGGGACTTTCTTGGTGACATCAATGGAAGAGAACTCAGAATCTCTAGTTTTATCCATTGGGCTATGGAGTCTAAAGAAAGAAGAAAACCAAAAACAAAGAAAGAAATAAAGAAAATAAAAAGTAAACACACGACATAAAGTAAATTATGTACAATACAAGAGAGCATCTTGCATTACTGATGGAATAACTTTAGATGTTGACAACTGAAAGGTAGAGGAGCAACTCTCCATCAAGGTATGATAGACATAAGCTATTTTCACCATTCAATGATGTTTTTGAAAGGTCCTTTCCATAAAGAATCAAAATTTTCATGCATCCCTTTCTGCTCTCTTCTCTTATCCTAGAGAAGTACTAGATCTCCAATTTGGAGGTCACGTTGTTTTGATTTCTTATCAAATATCTTCTTTAATTTACTCTGATGATCTGTAATGCAATCGATCACCTTGCTTCATTCCTCTTCCAGCCTAGCTAGATACATAACCCTCTTCTGGATCAAATTTTGAAAAGCTTCATCCTCAATTGCTTTAGCCAACTGTAAGGCTGGTAATTCCATGGAGATAGGTATCTTAGCGTTAATCCCATACAACACTTGGAATGGAGACATCCCAATAGCTCGTTTAGGAGTAATTTGATCAGCCCACAATGCATCATACAATGCTTTGTGCCATGTCCTTTGATTCTCATCAACCAACTTTCTAATTATGGTCACCAGGTTTTTGTTGCTTGATTCAGCTTGGCCATTACCTTGAGGGTAGTAATTGGATGAATGAGCCAACGTGATCCCAAATCCATAACAAAATTATGTCAACTCGTGGGATGAAAAATTAGAGGTGTTTTCGGAAACAATCTTGTGAGGCACACCAAATATGACAATTATATTTTCTTTGAGGAAGTTGTAGACAACTTCAGAGGTTGCCTGCTTGATGGGTGCAGCTTCCACCCACTTGGTGAAATAGTCTATGGTGGTGAGCACATAGTTGTGTCCTACACTAGAGGCAGGATTCAATACTCCAATGAAATCAATTCCCCACTGGCGAAAAGGTTCTTCAATGACCACAGGCTTCAGGGAAGAGCTGCTAACTTAGGGCGACCAACAAAATGTTGACAAGCTTCACATTTGGATACCCATTCTACCGAGTCTTGAAAGAGAGTAGGCAAATAGTACCTAGCCCGTAGGATCTTATAAGCTATCATGGAGGAAGAGAAATGTCCTCCGCATGCCAGATTATGGAAGGACTCTAGCAACCTCACCTGCTGTGACTTATCAACACAACGTAGGAATACACCATCAATACCTTTCTTGTACATTCCATTATCCCACAGAATGTATCTTGTGGATCTTAACTTAATTTTCCTCTTCTCCTTTTGGCTTAAATGCGGGGGCATTCACCATAAGTCAGAAAGAAAGCAATATCTATGTACCATTTGTTGGTTGTGCTCACAAAAATCACCATGGGCAATTCCAAAGAGGTATCTTCGGTTTTTTCACATTCTGTCTCAACATTATTTTCTGCAATCAATTGGCATAGGCCCCTTCCTTGTACCAACTTGGTAGGTCTGATGTCCAAGTCATACTCTTGGACTTTAGCTATCCATTTACCTCATTGACTACCTAGCTCTTGTTGAGTCAAAATGGATTTAACTGCAATATCAGGAACGAGAATGAGGGTATGAGAACTCAACATGTAATACCTAAAATGTTTCACTACTCTCACCACCACATAATCATTCTTTTTAATTTGTGACATTTTCAATTCATGTTCTTTCAATGGGCAGCTCATGAAAGCAATGGGAGCTTCAATTCCTTCTTCATTTTCCTGCATCAAGATGGTTGATATTGTATGAGCGGAAGCATAGCTGTACATGATGAAATCTTTTTGAAGTCTAGACATACTAGAATGGGGGCATGTGTAATTACCTTTTTGACTTCTTCGAAAGCAAGCTTCCCTTCAGTGCTCCATTGAAATGGAGTTTTCCCTTTCATCATCCCAAGGATATCCTTGGTTTTATCAGCAAAATCAGGTATAAATCTTCTTAGGAAATTAACCTTCCCGAAAAAGGAGTGCACCCCAATTTTTCTTGTGGGTAGGGTAAGGCTTTGAATGGCCTTCACCCTCTCTGGGTCGATCTTGGTTCCTTCTCTAGTCACAATATGACCCAGCAAATTTCCTTCTGTCACTCCAAACATGGAATTTTTAGGATTTAATGAAATCCCATGACGCTTGCACCTTAAGAGTACCTATTCTAGGTGATCATAATGATCACTTCATTTTTTAGAGAAGACCGTCAAGTCATCCAAATACACAACTATGACCTTTCCCATTAAATCCCTGAAAGCTAAGTCCATAGCTCTCTGAAATGTGGCCCCGACATTGATCAAATGAAAGGCATCCTTCTATAAGCAAAGGTTCCCCATGGAGTGGTGAACACTTGTTTTATGTTGATCTTAAGCAACTACCTCAACTTGATTATATCTCAAAATCCATCAAGCATGGATAACATTTCTACCCCATTGACCATCTATAATACATGGTCCATGATGGGCAATGGATAAATTTCCTTCAATGAAGACTGGTTGAGATTCCGTGTCAACACAAATATGGATTTCACCATTTTTCTTTCTCACAGGGGACAATGTTTGCAACCCAGGTGGAATGGTGGATCGAAAAGATAATCCTTGCATCTAACATTTTCTGAATTTTTGCAAGAATAGTCCTTGAGATCTTGGGGTTTTAATGTCTATGCTTCGCTGTGGGTTTAACTTGTGGCTTTAAGGGAATGCGATGTTGCACATCATTGGGCTTGAAAGAATTTAGATCCACATATGACCACGCTTGGATGTCCATATATCTCTTCAAAAGTGAAGATAATCTTTCTTTTTCCTCCAGTGAACAACATTTACCGATGTTTACCATTTGTGGTTGATCAACGGAACCCAGGTTAACTTGATCTACTTCTAACGAGGAAGTACCTTTAGTTTGCCTTTTACTTTGAATAAATCGGTCATGCTTGTCGAACAAACCTTCCAGAAAAATAATCCTTTGGGAATCTTGTTTCCTTTAAGATAAATTAACTCATAATTGATATCTTGATATGAACTTGAAACAGATTCATGAAAAGCTGATTCTGATCCTTCAAAATATAGTTCACTAAAATTGTCAGCTTTTTCAAGGAAAGACAGTACTTGTTGATCATCATTGAATACTTGCCAATGTGCTGAATTATCTAGAACACTGGGATGGTACACAATCTTGATGGTGTATGTGTCTTGTTTGAACTATGGATGAGGAAGGAGAAGAGATGCAGACATGGCCAATGAATCAGCTTTGTCGTTATAATCCCTCAAAACTACCTTGATAGAAAAAGCATCGAAGCATTCTATGTTGTCCCATACTTTGTTCCTGTAATGCTTTAGGTGATCATTTTTGACTTGATAAACCCCTTTCACTTGATTTACAATGAGCTCCGCATCTCCCTGAACTTTGAGGTTTCAGATTCCCTTTTGTCTTGCCATTTCTAATCCTAATAACAAAGCCTCATATTCAGCTGTGTTATTAGTATTATCAAACTACAACTTGAAAGCAAAGGGAAAGATCTTGAAATCTAGAGATATAAGAACTATGCCGGCACCTGATCTAGTAGTTGAATAGCTCCCATTGAACTCAAGGGTCTAAATACCATTAGGATCCTCTTCCTTAACATTCACAGCTGGTATCTCCAATGTCATGAAATAATTCCCTAAACCAAAGATCTTCGAAAAGAATTTGAGTCTTGGGGTCATCAGACTTAGTGACTAAATAATTCACTTGAGGCTCAGGATGGAGAATACGAGGAACTCCATTAACTAGAATTTTAGCCTTGGTCCATTCCATATTGATCTCCCCTCTAACATCTTTACAAAAACCTCTTCCTAAGAGAATACCGTGTAAGTACCGGGATATCATCAACCAGAATGGTCATTTTCACTCTCTTCTCCGGAAGGTGACAAATGCAAATTGTGCATCTTTGATTTGACCGATCAAAGGAACTTGCTTGGTTTCCATGGAGTAACACCATCCATATGATTTATTCAAAGTAAGTCCAAGTGCATGAGCTACTTTTACGGGCATCACGTTATCGAAGCTCCTAAGTCAATTATGTAATTGCTTGAGTTTGAACTCGCTTTGTGAGTAAAGACAAATAAAATGGTTTGATCTTTCCCGAGGAAGAAACATAGGTCATATTGGTCGAAGGAGAAGGTTGAGTAGGACTTCAAAAACACCTTTTGAAGATGAAGGAACATTAGCCTTGTTTTTAATGAATTTGGCAAGATTTTAAAATTGCTCGATTTGATCAAGATATTTTGCTTCGACATTTGGATCTTAGTTCTTTTTACATGGTAAATAATGTCAAAAGTAGTATATGAAGGAATGATGGTAGGCTCGGTTAAGGTTATATTGGTTTGAGTTTAGGTACTGGTCTTGAGGGCGGGGAGAATGGGAATAAGAAGAAGTTGTTACCTTTTTAGTTGTCTCCTTTTCGGTTTGTGTTGAGATAGAAGAGCCTCTCCTAGCCATGACCACGAGAGCTTATTTATTCTTCTCCTTAGAGCCTTCAACTGATTTTCTAGGATTTTGAGATTGGGATCGAGTAAAGACCGCAAATGACTGACCATCATGTTCACATCTGTCTTCCTCGTATTCCAAATTCCTAATGTTGGAGTCACCAGCTGAATCATCATATGACTCATCAACGTATCTCGAAGCTTCAAAAGCTTCATGAGAATCTTGTTATTTTGGTTATTCATCTTCTTTGAATATCTCCACTGTAGCATTAACATGAGGGGATTCAATAACTAGTCTCGGCTGAGAAGTAGTCAACCACGGTCTATCTCTTATGGGAGCACCATTAGTATTATGGAAATTCCGTCTAGGAATATCCCGATACGAACGTTGCTCACCTGTTGAGACATTTTATTTTTCAAAGCGATCAAGTCATTAGCCATCTTCTGAATCATTGGATCAGTAGTACTCTGAGAAGAAATCTGATTTTTAGGCTTAGATGATTCTTTTCTGATCTTTCCGGCCAGAATAAGATCGTCTTCTATTTCAGTGGCCATAGCTTGAGTGGTGGCCAAATCGGGATAACAGATCTTCTTAACAAGAAGCTCACATCCGGAGGTTGAGCGTTGATGAAGAAACATTTCTGATTCTCAAGAGTAGGAACAACATGATCTGGAATCTTGTGAATCAGCTTGTTGAATTTGGCTATGAAGTCCTGCATGGGTTCGTAAGACTCCTTCTTCATGTGGGTAAGTTGTGCCAACAAGGCATGAGAATCTTCATCTGGTTTGAACCTTGCTTCAAATACAGATCTCATGGTAGCCTAGTTGGTAATGCATGCATTTGGGAGATGATAGAACCATTCCGCTACCACACCATGTAATGTTTCAATGAAGAGTCGAACAGAGACATCTTCATGAGAAACCCCAAGAACACCACATGTAACAAAGAATGAGGCAATGTGTTCATTAGGATGTTATTTTCCATCGCCGTTGAACTTAGGAATATTATTCTGTGATCCATGAGGTAGGTCATGTAATGGTAAAGTAAGGGAAAGAGGACCAATAATTGTGCCCCAAGGAACAGGTTGTGTTGCCATTCTCCTAAAAGAAGTGCATACAGGAATCTAAATATCTGGCAAGAATAATGCATGACAAGTTACATAAACTTATTGTTCTTGAGGAATCTAATTCCTTTGGATGGGTGAAGAACTTCTTGCCCGGCTAGATGCAACACTATTGGGTGAAAGTCTAAAATTATGCTGTTGAAGCAGATCAAAGAATGGATTAGTTTCACCCTTGGCTCGGCTTAACCGAGTGAAGATCTTCCTAGCCAACTTGAATTGGAAAATGGATCTTCTTGAAAATAAGGCAAATACGGAGTCGCCAGACACCAAAAGGATAAGCTTAGTTTTATCAATCCGTATATCCCCGTGAGTCACACAAAATCAAGTTGGTTGGATATTTTGTCACGCCAAAATATGAGGTTCAACCACAGTGCATGGGATTAAATCCCTCCTCAAAGACAGGTGAGGCTGCCTGTTTATTACTAATCTAAAACACAGCAGAAATAATATGTATAGTATTTACACTAATCTAACCATTGGGGTTGGGATAGAATCCCAAAATACATATCCACAATAGGTAAAGATGTTGTTGTTTTCTGAAATAGAATGGATCAGAAAGGAATACACAATGGAAAGGAAATGACGGGAATGCATTTTATTTCGAGAAAACATAGATCATGAAATAATCATATGAGTTCTAGATAAAAAATGTAATGTAATGTTTGAAACCATTAAAATGATTAAGAATGCTAAACAAAGAATAGCTTAAGATCCTGAACATAAGAACAATATCTTAAGAGAGATGAATCTCACAACAAAATTTTTGCAAAAATAGCATCAACTTCTATCCCTCAAATGATTAAAAGAAAACACAAAGTTTTTCTTCTTCACAATAGTTCCCAATATTCCAAAAATCTCAACCCTTTGGAATGCATAAGCATCCCTTATTTATAATAAAAGGAGTTGAGAGAAAATAGGATAAATCCTAGAAAATAGTCTTTTAAAAGAGAGTCCTATTTTGCTTGACTCTCATAGAGGAGACCAAGTCAAAACTTGCTTTCTATGTGATGGAAAAAAATGAAAAAGACATGTCGATTTCAAGATTGAAATGACATGTCGCATTGTGCTTATTTTGTATCATCATCTTTATCTTCCTCCAACAAATCCTGCTTGTCCCAAAATTCTTGGAATTTTTGGATTATACCTTGCATCTCATTCTCATCAAGCACGGTGGAATGATCACTCAGAACTTCACATGTTTCCTAAGTATCACTAGCATTGCTAGGAAGCTTTTTCAATCTCTTGTTGAGTTTCCTCAGGGTCTCCAAAGAATGTTCAATTTTCACAAACCTATCAATGATTTCCATGCCGAATCCATAAGTTGGTTCATGCTGAATTGATTCTTGGATCTGTTTGTAAAGATCATCAACATGCAGGATACCCAAGCTTTCACTCAACACTTTAGCACAGATCTTAACTAGCTCTTCTTCTAAGTTGTTCTTACCATCGACCAATTGATCTCTTGATTCTCTCAATTTTATGCAAGCTTCATTGAGAATATTTATTCTGAATCTGATGGCTTTAGTTAGCTGAAAATTTTTATCCCCATGTGGAATGATGCCTTCCTTGACCAAGATGCGGGATGGAACCTATTTCAGCGTTTTGAGAGCTTTAAAAGTCAACTCTAGATTCCCGATTTCTGCTGAAAACTCATCATCCATTTTCTCTCCATCTTTCTTTATATCCTTTAAGGATCGGTAGACTTCCATAGTATCTTCGATGAATTCTTTTCCTTGCAGGAGCAACCTTTGGGTCTATTCATCGACCGTTCTCCCCTTTTCATTAATCTTCTTGATCATGGGTACCGATGAGAAATCAAACCTAATAGGAGTAGAGGATGATGGTGTTGACTCAGGAGGCTTTGAGAGCTTGAGTAGCACTTCGTTAGCTATTGTACTTTTTGTTTTAACTCAAATCTGTTTACCTTAGTTTTCCTCAACTTCAGCACAATGATTCATGGCATCTTGTGTGTCCTGTTGTGCTCCCTCTGTTGTTACTTTCCCTAGAGCCACCCTTGTGATTTGATAATCTGTGACCATTATGTCATCCTTAGTTTTATCAGCCATGGGAGTAGCAATCTCTACAAATTTATGCCCTGAGGCATCCACTAAAATCCTTGAGACTGTTTTGGGTTTCTTGGCCGACTTGGTGGGAGTGACCTTGAGGGAACTGAAATCAAAGGCTGGTAATGGGACAACTACCTTCCTCTTCCTCAGAGTCTAATCTACCAACCATTGAGGTGTATTGGAATAAGTTGCTTCCATTGCAGGTATTATGGTCACATCTTCAGGTGGAGGAGGATTAGCTTGTGGAGTGGTAACCACCATAAGTGTAGCGCCCATGGTAGGGAATGAAGGTGTAGTAGGGGGAGGCATGTCCATGGTTAACTGGGGTCCAGTGGGGAGAGGTGAGAGACCAGAAAAGATACTAGCCATGGCTGAGGAACTTGGTGAAGAAATATGAGGCAAGGATTCTAGAATTAGAGCTTGAGAAGTGGGAGGAAGACTTACCTCTGATGAAGTGTCTACCAAAGGAGGAATGAAAGGTTGAATAATCTCTTCTCTTGAAGGAAGATTCCCTTGTTCTGGTTGTGGAGGTGAATCAAGAACCTCAACTATTTGTGGGAGAGTGGCTACTATTGTAGTTACTTGATCTTCTCCCTTTCTTACAAACTTAACCTTTATTGGCCTTTTGGAAGGGTTCTTATCCTTTTCCTTTCTTCCTTTTGAGGTTCCCTCTTCTAAAGCATCTAGCTTTGCAAAACTCACTTCTTTATAACTCATTCCCAAGAAATGAGCCACGCCTTAGTACGGGTAAGAATTTGAGTAGCTCTTCTCATGATAGAAGATTTCTCAAGAATGGACCAATCAATGGCTAGGAATACATATTGATCTTCGTTCAACCCATCATACGAGGCATCAAGTACACTCTCGTTGTGTTTAGTGCCTTTTGGGATATCGATAAATCCAGCATTTGGATTTCTTCATTTTTCAACCTACTATTGTCCTTTCTTCGGATGGCAACTTCATTCCGAAGATAAACCCAAATATCTTCTATGTTGGGAACATGCGGATATAAAGTCTCGTATGACTTAAGGACTCCTCAAAAACAAAATCCATCTTTGTGCTTCATGTGCTTCTTCAACTTGTCTTGAAGCTCATGCACCATGTTCTTAGCTATGATCACCATTGAGCACGTGTACTTTCCAATGGAAATGGGGAAGGATATGGTAGCCTTGTGTTTTCTTTGTTGGAATTTGTGCAAATCCAACAACCTGCCTTACCAACTCCATTAGGATCAACTTATCACCAGGGAATCTGGGCAATCGAAAAGGATCACTGAATACGTGACCACCCAAAGGTATGTGAAGTTCTTGAACTGTAAGAAAATGCATTCCCATTTTGGTACTTCGGATGATGCTTCATCAAAGACTCTTATTTTCCTTAGGGTTCATCCTGCAGAGATATTTTCCATCGTTCACTCTTTCCCGAACGATCTGGAACCTTTCATTGTCACTAAGGGAGGTACTGATATATGTGTTTTGTTACCCTATCTCCTTTTGCATCCAATCCTGGATAATTTCTCATGCCAACTTTGCACGCTTAACATATGATGACATATAGAATTTTCCCGTAGTCAAGACTGTCTTCATCTGGGAATCAATCTCATCACTTATGAGACTACTCCAATCGATCCCTTGTTCATTCTTCTTCATAATAACCATGAATTGATACATCCATCCTTGGAAGTCCTTGACTCAGGGAGTCTAAATACTCGACTTAGCAAGGTGATGATGTCGCTGATTTCAAGGATGAAATCACTCCTAGGGACAAACTTGGGAAACCTTGAGATGGCCGGCTTGGCCTTGATCAAGAACTTTCTATTCACATGCCTGATGTAGTCTTCTTGATCTTTGTCCCAGGATTTTTGTGCTGACTTAAGATCTACATCAACATATTCCTGAAATTTGGGTAATCTTAAGAGGTCATCAAAATAACCCCCATCCAACTTCACTATGACTTCTCCTGCTTGATTTTTCATTGAGTGAGAGTCCGAGTCATAATGGGAAGCATAGGCCAAAATGAACTTAGGGCATTGAGTAGACATTAGGAATCCTACTGCAAGAGGGAGGCCACTGTTGGTTATTGACTTCATCCAGGACTCTAAGAAGAATCCTTGGTTCTGTTCCAAAAATCCTCCATGTCAATGTTACCAAGCTCCATATCTCGGATGTCGTAATTGCAATCTATGTAGGAGGGGGATTCCATCTTCTGATACTTGTATTTCATCTTCCCGACTGTTTGACTTGTCTTTAGATGATCTAGGATCTGACATGAGAAATCCTGAAGAAAGAATGCCTAGACAACTCCTATTTGAGCAATCAAACTTGGAAGCTTGTTGAGCAACCCCACAAACCCGCCACACTATCCAAATTTTAGGACTTGTAAAGCACCTGATGAAACTCAACACACTGGAGAGAGTGTCGGAAATTAGGTCTTGTCAGACACTTCACAAAACCTAACACACTGGAGAGAGTGTTGGAACTTAGTATAGGTCTGACACTTGGTAAAATTTGATACGCTGGCAGAAACAAGGAGATGTTGAACACTTGAAGAAACCCGATACACTGCAAAGTGTATGTCGAAATTGATAGATGTTTGACACTTGAAAAACCTGATACTTGGTGGAACTTGGAGATTTTGAGCACTTGATGGAGCCTCGACAAATGGTAGAAGCAAGGAGATGTTGAACACCCTGCAAAACCTGAAAATAAAGGAATTGGGTTTTGAGGTGTTAGGACATGCAAAACTCCCGCCATTCACCAGTTAGGATTTTTAGATTTTTTCAATAATCAACAGGGTATATTCCATGGGATAAAATAAGGAAACACCCTAGGGGTGAATTCCAAACAAGTAATTTTAATGGAATGCAACTCAAAATAAAGAAAACAATCTAAAACCCTAAACCTAGAGGAAAAATAGGAAAGGATGAAGAACATAAAAAGAATGTTTCAAAAATGAATCCAAAAGACCTCAAATCAGTAAGAAAAGTAAAATACCTTCAGTAATCTCGAAAAATAATTGAAAATGGAGCACACAATCGATCAAGAAGCTTGATTAGGTTTGGAGGTTGCAGGCACAAGAGTGAAAAATCCACACAACAAAATTACAATTGGTAAAAATGACGTGTAAAATTGGGCTATTTATAAAGCCCTAGAATTTATGACACCTCACCTGACATGTGCGACAACTACCTGACAACTCGGAGTGCCCAAAAACCTGATACAAAGGATTAACTATCAATCCGGGTTTCAGGTTTTGGGAAATAGATGACATGAAACATGAGATGCTTGGGTGTTCCAAAGTTCCGAAAACCCGACACAAAGGGACATATTGGGTTTCGTGTTTCAGAAGTCAAGTGACATGTAGCATGCTTTTTGCAAGTCATGTTTCGATGCTCATGAGTTCTGAAAACCCAAAATACTAGCTAGTTTCGGGTTTCAGGTTTTGGTAAACAATTTGCATATAGAACATAAAAAACATATTTTCATGTTGTTGAAACTCAAAACCTGAAAATCTCTTCAAAAGGGCATTTTAGGATATTTTTCCAAAAAAAAATCTATGGTTATCTTAATTTTAGCTAGAATCACTAAAATGAGATAACACCCTTCATGTCGTTATACCACTTACCCTACACCTTCTCCATTTGACAACTTCCCTCAAATCAACATGGTACACGTCACTACACATGCGTAGAAGGGTAAAGAAAAGGTAGCTGACCCACCAACCAATCCTATACCCAACATACCATCTACACCCATACCTAAAATAACTATCTCATGGTCCCACATACCCCATTTCTAATGGTATCACACATCGCACCATGATCAAACAATTACCCCAATCTCCCCTCAAAATGTCCTTATATGACCTCATCCAAACCTCAGAATCCCATCGTCAATCCCTCATGGAGGTTCTTCAATCTATTGAGGTTTTACCCAATGACCCTACACCCGTAGCCTCCATTATCACACCCCATCATGTAGCCTCTCTCACCAAATTACCACCTTCATCCTCACCTCACCTTGTTCACCAAGTGGCCTCCCTCTACTTCTCGGAGGAGGAGATCGCACCACATCAAAATGATGATTCAGACCAAGCCCTCTTCATCTCTGTCAACATTGATGACATATGGGTACACCATGTGATGATTGATGGAGGTGCTAGCATTAACATCATTTCATCCCATGCATTTGCTCAAATGTGCATACCTGACAATTGCATGCATAAACATTCGGTCATGTTGCGTTCATTCAATGACACTATCACCTCCACACTAGGCACTATCATCCTTCACATTCATGTGGGCCCCCACACTGTTCCATAATTATTTTATGTTTTGGAGGGGGAATTCCAATATAACTTGTTGCTTGGTAGACCCTAGATCCATGTCATGGGTTGTGTTCCTTCCACTTTACATCATTGTGTAAAGTTTGAACATGAAGGACACACTTATACCATTCCAACTGACCCATCACCTTTCAAAACATGTAACATGCTTTATCGACCCAATGATGTGCTCATACGTGTTAAGCCGTCTACCTCTGTAACCACTACCACTTCACCTACACCTCTACCTACCAAGACAACCACTTTGCTTTCACCGCACATACCTCCTCTATTCCTACCATCTGCTATAACCTCCATGGCTGACCCATTAGTCAGAAATCCATTAACTCCACCTCCACATCAACCTCGACACATCATCCATACCAACTACCCACATACCAACCATTGATCCTTGGAAGGTTTTTTTCAATGCCTCACTGGGGGAATACCGCCTATATAGTGTCAACACATTCCTTACTTTGCATGAGTATGGAAGCCTTCACCAACACCCTCGCTATGATCACCGTATAGGAGAATGCCTCCTTTATGGTCCTCCTCATCTTCGTACTAGTCTCACCTATGGGGGACTTGATACTACCACTTACACACCCGACTTCCAATCACTTACCAATCACCATTTCGCCCACACCTTCCTACACTACTGTGCGTGGAAGGGTTTTGGTTTTGGCTTTTACGAGCAAGGCCACCATATTGTTATTCCATGTACCACCCACAAACATAATGACCATAGTGGTATCGGCTTCCCAACCCTTCTACCAAACAGTCCTCATTGAACTCATTAAGGACCCTAGCCCTTCTCCACCTTCATCACCACCCTCACCGATGGAGTTGATGGATCCTAAATCTATCCCTCCTAACTTTTTTTTTTCATAAACACCATTTCCTTGGGGCCTTTGACTTATCAATGCGAAGGTGAGGCCCCTTCCACTCTCCCATTCCTGTATCCTGAGATGATCGACGATGAAAAACCTACAATTAACGCTGCTTCAATGTCAGGATGATGAATCCATACTCACCTACCTTGGTGCAGAAGACTCATATATTCATTAGTCATTACCCTCTAAGACACAAACCATGTTGAATGAATCGACTATCGAGATCAACATTCATACTCAGGATGACCCGCACATCCTAAAGATTAGACAATCTTTGGATGCTACTGAATAGAAGCCATCACTTCTTTTCTCTGAGATCATAACCACGCTTTCGCTTGGTCTTACATAGACATGCCCAATATTGACCCCACCATAGTGGTCCACAATATCATAACCATTCCCAATGCCAAACCTATCAAACAAAAGCTAAGGAAAATGCATCCTTGCATTACTCTTCTCGTCAAAGAAGAACTTCAATGCCTTCTTTCCATTTCCTTCATCTTACCCATTGATTATCCTCATTGGATTTCTAACATTGTCCCTATTACTAAAGCAACAGGGGGACTCCGCATTTGCATGGAATTCCATGACCTCAACCTAGCCTACCCAAAAGATGACTTTCCCTTGCCCAATATTGATCAACTGGTTGACCTCACCGCTAGTCACGAGATGCTCTCACTCATGGATGGCTTCTCGAGTTATAACCAAATTTTTCTTGCCCCAGAAGATCAACACAAGACCACATTCATTACCCCTTGGGGAACCTTTTACTATCGAGTCATGCCTTTTGGCCTTAAAAATGCTGGTGCTACATATCAACGTGCTATGACTTACATCTTCCATGATATCATGCATCGCATATTGGAAGATTATGTGGATGATCTCTTGGCCAAATCTAAATGTCGCGCCAAGCACCTCGCCGCCCTCCAAACCATCTTTGACCACCTCATTAAATATTACATCCACCTTCAACCTAAAAAGTGCGTCTTCGTGGTTCTTTCGGGAAAGCTCCTAGGATTTATTGTTTCCCTCCGTTGTATAGAAGTTGACCCTGCTAAAGTCAAGGCCATTATGGAAATGGAAATTCATCCATCCACTAACCTTAAACAACTCCGTAGCTGCTCGCAAGGTAAATTGATCCATTCACCATTTCATTTCACAACTACTCCGATCGTGTCAACCATTTCGTCATCTACTTAGGAAATATGTCTCCTTTAAATGGGATGGTGACTGTCACAAAGGTTTTAAGGCCCTAAAATAATACCTTCTCCAACCACCCATACTCATTCCACTTAAAGACGATAAAACTTTTTATCTATACATATCACCACTCGATCATTCCTTGGGAGCCATGCTCGTTCATCATGATGAACAACATAGGGAATAAGTGGTTTATTACATAAGACGTACTCTTTTAGACTATGAAACCTGATACAATCATCCGTAAAAGCTTTGCTTAGCCTTAGTTTTCGTCTCCACCAAACTCCGCCATTACCTACTCAACCACAAAACTCACGTGTAGTGACCAACACCGACCCTTTACACTTCATGTACGCCAAACCTTATCAAAATCAGTGTGTTGTGTGATGGCTTATGCTTTTAGCTGATCTTGACCTCGAATTCATTCACCAAAATTCCATTAAGGGCTAGGCTATTGCTAACCAACTAGGCTGACGCACCTATTACCGGGGACCAACCCTCTAATTTTGACTTTCTCGATGAATCCATTGCTACCCTTTCCTTGGATGAACCCCCTTACCAAATGACACTATTCTTTGATGGTTCCAAGTGTTAGCATGGGGGTGGGGCTGGTGTTATCCTTGTTCCTTTGGATGGTAAACCCATGCCTTTATCTTTCAAACTAGACTTTAAATGCACCAACAACATTGCCGAGTACGAAGCACTCGTACTTGGGTCTCCAGACCACCTATGCCCTAGATGTCAAATCAATCCACATCTTTGGTGATTCATAATTGGTCATAAACCAAGTCAATGGTATGTACCAATTTTGTAAAGAGACAATTCAGAAGTATAAACATCATGTAGACATAATTTTGACCACCTTTGATCATTACACCCTTCAAACCATCCCACGTTCAACCAACAAATTTGTAGATACCATGGCCTGCTTAGCTTCCCAAATACCCACTTCCCCTGCCGATTCCAAAATATTTGTCACCATACAATGCCTCCAGTCAACTTCTTATTTACCTCACGATGTTTAATCAATCGAACTAACGCCCCTAACCCGAGTGACCTTTGGTATTAACAATACTCCTACTACCTTTCCCTCTCCATCTTACCTCCTTATCTCACCGTAACATACAACGCGCCTTCCTTAAAAAGGTCTCCTGTTTCGTTATCCTGGGGGGACTCCTCTATGAGTGTGACTTTGATGGTATTCTCTTACGATGCCTCACAAGTTCTGAAATTCCTTATACCATTAAGGAGGTTCATGATGGCATATGTGGAGGTCACTTTAGTGGCCTTGTTGTTGCTAAGCGTATTCTTCGCCTAGGCTACTACTAGCCAACCCTTAACATAATTTTTGTGACTATGTCAAATGTTGTGTGAAATTTCAACAACATTCCAACC
Source organism: Taxus wallichiana var. yunnanensis (assembly GCA_018340775.1). Taxonomy (NCBI): domain Eukaryota; kingdom Viridiplantae; phylum Streptophyta; class Pinopsida; order Cupressales; family Taxaceae; genus Taxus; species Taxus wallichiana. The sequence continues at coordinate 10,542,734 of CM031242.1, read as the reverse complement.
TTCATCATATACCCAGTCATGCCTTACAGGTCACTCGTGACCTTTGGCCCTTCTCTCAATGGGGTTTGGATCTTTTTGGAGAAATCAATCCTCATTCTTCCCAACGTCATCAATGGATCATAACCGCTACCGAATACTACAAAAAATGGGTGGAAGCCATACCACTCATCTCCACGAAAGCCAAGAAAATATGTGAGTTCATTAACCATCACATCATTTGTCACTTTGGTGTCCCTCATCGCCTCATCACTAACAATGGAAAACAATTCAAAAACAAAACACACTGCAAAACTATGCGATGCCTTCGGCATTCAAACTTAGTTTCTCCTAACCTTATTACCCAAAACCAATGGCCAAGCCAAATCCACTAACAAAACCCTTAATAAAATTCTCATGAAAATGGTTGAGGATACTTGGGAAGGATTGGCATACACACATTCCTTTTTCTCTATGGGCATACCACACTAGTATTCGCACTTCCATCATGCGGCTACACCCTTTTCACTGTCTACGGTGCACGAGGCTGTTTTGCCTCTCGAAGTCCGCATCCCCTCACTCCACATTTCTCTCCATGACATGCTTACGATGATGAATTTCGTCAGGGACCACTTAGCACAACTAGAGTTATTAGGCGAACGCGTCTCAGAACGCTCTGGATCACCTTCAAGTTTACCAACAACCTATCAAACGTGCTTATGAAAAAAGTGTTCATGAATGAACTTTCTAAGTTGGTGACCTTGTTTTGAAAGAAAATCAACACGTAACCAAAGCGAAAAAAAATAAATGGGGAAAATTCACTCCTAATTGGCTTGGACCATACATTGTAACTCATACCTATGGATCGGGTGCCTATCGCTTGTCCTCGCTTGAAAGTAAACCCAAACCTCGAGCCCTTTAACACATTACATCTTCAACCATTCTATTGTTGACTTGTTGTCCTACCTCACCCTTTGTCTCTTTATAGGCTCATCCTTGAGCGCTATCCACTTCATACACCCCCTAACGATTAAACAAGAATCATGTGAGTACCGACACTTGTTATCTTCTCTTGAATGTGTACTATGGCACTACACATGACATGATTCTCAAGGATACTTTTCATCTATCTTTAGATGATATCCCATGGTCATTCCACATTGCCTTTTGAACAAGAGTCCTATCCTTTGCCTTGGTCTTGTCCATGATTTCAAAGACCTCCAATGGGACCAAACTCCTTGAGTCAAACTTCTAATAACAAAAGATGACTCCCTCAAAAGGACATCTTCTTCTTGACCAAATTGCTACTATAAATAGACTTCTCCCTCAAAGGATAGCTATGTGAAGCTTTTAAAAAAATGAGAGAAAACGAAGCTTCCCGCATCAATTAGCTTCACGAAGACCTCAAGGAGTATCAGTATTATTTATCCCATATAGACTTCTCGCATCGATCACTCTATAAAAAAAAACAACAAACACTTTTTATTCATGGACTTGCCCATCGTGACCTCGGACCTCTTGCCCAAAAGACCTGTCACTCCAAACATATACAGTTAACTACCTTTCACCCACCTTACCATTTCCACTCTCATTTCCTAAATTTCCTTAAGGGACATCTTGGAATTTCAACATTTGGTGATCCTGTGACTACTTTCACCGTAGAACATTTAATCATGCAATGCCTTTTGGGTCTTGTATTCATCATCCCTTTTCAAGGTATGACGTACTCAATATGATTCTACCCAATCGGGTGGCTTTATTGCCCCTATTATCTTTTAACCATTTTTTTACATTTTGATTACCTTATACAGACTTGGTCCTCGACACTTACCTTTGGGGGTCATCCGCCCCTTTCGCCATAATCACCCTCACCTAAAACATTTTAACTATCATCTACCCACACCTATTAAACCTAAACCCACTACATGCCTATAAACCTACCAACTCATTTTCATATTCTTCCCTAGCTCATGGGAGAACTACATCGGTCTGAGGTCCCTTTTCACTAGGACTATGTAGGCAGCACTTCCAGGGCATGGGGCCTTGGAAGGTTAGCTCAGCCACTCTTTACCCTAACCATTTTCCCCACCTTTACCTGATTTCCTATTCATATCAAAAACCTAGAAATCTATCCCATATCCACATCATTCGACCTACATACACTCCTCATGTTTCACATACTCTTTTACCACTACCATTATTTCCCATATTCATCTATAACCCATATTTAAACATTGAACACCATTACATTCATTTGCATTAACATGTATTACCAAAATACTGAAATACACATCCATGCCTAAATCAACCTGACTCGATCCATGCCTAAACCAACCTGACTCGATCCATGCCTAAACCGACCTGACTTGATCCATGCCTAAATTGACCTAACTCAATCCATAACTAAACTGACTGACTCAATCCATGCCTAAAACTAACCCGACTCTATTGATGCCTAAAATTAACCTGACTCGATCCATGCCTAAGTTGACCTGACTCGATTGATGCCTAAACCGACCTGACTCCATCATGCCTAACTCACCTAATCCATTCATATCATAACGAAAGTAAAATAAAATACACATCACAACACATAATCATTTGAACCTCATACATCTCATCATATAAATACCTGTGTATCACAATAATGTACACTCATCTCAAAAAACATGTGTCTCTCATACATTGCCAGCTCGTAGGATGATATCCAATAAAAAAATCTTTGGCTCGTAGGCCGGTATCATGTACAAAAAATCATAATAAATACACATTCTCTTTGGCACATAGGCCGGTCTCATATATAATCCATACAAAAATGACTTGGCATGCAGGTCGGTCCATAGCAAGTCAATCATCTCCCCATTTGATGTCGGGGAATGCTCCCTATGACTCTATCTCTCCCGACCCCTCTGCCGCACCTGTCTGGTGCCTGACACTTACCTCATCTCCCGTTGATGGCCCCTCACCCGGGGCTAGCCTTTGCACACTAGTGGCCTCACCACGACCATGTATCTATTCTTATCGACCCCCTGTACTCTTCACACTATGAGTGCGGCATCTAGTCCTCTCACTGGAGGCTTGCTGTGCTCTGTACTCGGCATAAGAGGGCACATCTAGCCCGGTAGCTAACAAATGATCCTGATAATATCGTGCCTCTGCTAGGGAATCCCTGAATCTAACCATGGTCACTATTTATGGGGGTGCCATGGGTCTCCCTACCTATGTGGATGCCTGTACCATGGGACCCTATCCCGGAATCTACCTTGTGCCCTGTGTCGGTACCATTGCCTGACTCGGCCCTAGGAGCTATACCTATACCTAAATCTGGGCTCGCAACGTAGTAATCTACACATGCACTCACCGACACTTGGCTCAAACCCGTAACCTCTCCTTGCGCTGTGGCCAACTAGCCCTATAAGTCCTATACCTGTGCCTGTAGGGTGGCTATCTACTCTCCCCCTCTACCTACCTCCTCTCCATCTCCATCTCCCTTGCCTTCACTTGTGTAGGTACCTGTCCCTACCCCGCCCGAGCCTGCAACATCACTATCTAGGCTTGTAATGTGGCAACCTGTGCCTCTGTACCTATCAGCTGCCCCTACATAATCCCGAGCTGCGTCACCAAGGTAGCCACCTACCCCTATATGGTGTCCCTCTGCACTATGATGGTGGCTAATTCGAGCTGCCCTTCCCTCGGTGGTATGACTCTTAGCCGTGCTTACCATTGCTGTATCATCATGTCTACCACTCTACAATCATCAATATGTGAATCCACTTTGGCTTCTCCTCCTATCTAGTTGGTACATGGTGGGTCATGGTGGAGACATAGGTCTCTCCACATCATCTCTTACATACCATGGGAATAGAGGTAGTACATCCTGGACTAACCCGAATTAGCACCTAACCCACTCTATGGGTATCCGCTCATGCTCTCCCGCTCTCCTCCCCTCTATCCATAGATATAGTTGTAGCCCATCTAGCTCCATGGCCATCTGTCTGTATGCGGGAAGCCCACATACGGACCTCAAATGATGTCCACCCTGGACAACCCCTCCAACAACCTCCTGTAGTAAGCTACATCATGAGTAGCTCTGGCACCTTGGGCCTCTCCAATGGTTGGTACCCACCGCCTGTACCCAACTCTCAAAACTCTCTATGGGAATGCATCTGCTCGGGGCATCCCCACTGGTCAAACACAAGCAATGTGCTCATAAGCCCAACAATGCAGTAGTACGGTGCAGCAGATGTTGAACCTCTCGTAGTCACCCGTAGGCCCATAGCTCTCTATATACCTACATCAACAATGCAGGTGCCCATGTGAACCATGTCCGTTGTATCACCATGTCATGAAGGACTCCCATCAGTGACCTCGGAATCTCCCACCCTCTGCATCCGGTAGTGCGAAGCAGCACACTACCTCCATCAAAAGTACCACTAACCTCATCTCCTTTAGATGAGCTCTATACATCACTCCATAGCTCATGCTAGTGCTATGGAACATCAGGTCTGCTACACCCTCACCAAAAATGGGTGCTAGTAGCTCCTCAGACACCTCTGAGGAGATAGAATAAACCTGGGCCCCCAATATGGGCAACCACAGGATCCTGTAGACGTCCTCCAGGGTGATCGTCATCTCACCTGTCGGCATATGGAAGGTGTTGGTTACAAGTTCCATCTATCGATGAGGGAAACCATCAGAATCACCTCCCAAACTACATGCTAGTACCGCCTTACCCCTATCAACCCCACCTCTGTAACATGTTGTCACTCCTCCCGCGTCGTGCTTTCCTATACTATCAATAATAAGGGTGGCACCTGGGCCCTCATCCGTAGCTCATCTCGGGCCTGCATCCCACAAGAGCAATGTATTAGTACACCTTCCCAACTTACCTTATTTCACTTAACATCCTGACCTAATCTCTTTCCCCACCCCCATCTCATTGGCCTTGTCGCTAATCCAACCTACCCAAACCCATCTACCCTACCTATCTACCCTAACCCTCACCCAAACCTACCCAAACCCATCCACCTGAAACTATCTACCCTACCCCTCACCCAAGCCACCCTAAACCCTTCCCATCTCCCTTAACCCTTTTCCCTCTCACCTAATCCTTTCCCACCTACCCTACTTTCCCACCCTGCCCTTACTCTATTCCCTTTTTTGTCCCAACTTAACCTTAGGTTGACCGACCCCAGTTATCCCTTGACCGACCACGGTCTCCCCTTGACCGGCATCGGTCACTATTCTTGTGACCGATCTGGTCACTACCCACCAAGTCAACCACAAGCCGACCAACATCGGTCACTATCAGGCCACCCGCCATGATTTCCCAACCCCTTTTCCCCCTAATCCTCCTACCCACCCAAATTCCCCTTACACCCCTAATTATTCCTATAATCCTCCTCTTCACCTACCCCCTACCCTTCCCTATTCCCATTTCCCCTATTTTTCCCGTTTTGCAATTCTTCCCCCAAAACTCCCATTTTTCATATTTTTCTATATGTTTAATCAAATTAACTGAAAAATCCATAACAAAGGTTCCAAACCTACCTGATCCTACTACCGCCGTTGTGGTGGAACCACCAGCCTCTGTGCCACTCCTCCCGATCCCTCTCTAGCCTCTCGCCATCCAAGAATGACCACCGAATCTCCACACCAATCACCTCGCTTGATTCGATCCTATGACCCCACCTCTCACCCAACCAACCCCACCTATGTGGTTTGCTAACCAAACTCTCGGATGTCCTTGTTTGTCCTTTTCTCCTTTTCACAAATACCAAATGACTTTTCAAAATGCAGGTTTTCACCTTTTATCGCCTACTGACTTAACCAACATCGGTTCACACTTGACCGATGCCATAGCCAATCTGTCATCGATTCCTCTCCACCGTCATCAGTTCATACTGATCATTGTTGGTTACCCTGCATACTCATTGCCCTCACATTGACCTCATTTTCCTTACCTCCTCTTTCTTTTGCCTCCCCTACACCTACCTGGACCACTTTACCTTCCCCTCTGGCCCTCCACCTTCTTCAACCTCACCTTGTCCACTATTGAAGCCTCATTATTTTACCCCTACCTTGGCCTTACCCATGCTGTGACCTATCTACCTGGACCCAAAAACTATTTGTGACCTTTGAACCAATGTGCTCGCTATACCTTACGACATCGTTACCCGTGTTGTTTGACCTCGTGCCCTTACCTTGCCTATTACCGTGTTGTCTATCCTGACCCTACCTTTGGTGTACTAGAACATACCTAAACATTCATGCACATAACCTACCTTGTGTTTCCTAACCTTAAACTATACCTTAGATACAAGATTCACTTCACCCTTGTTTGGGTAAACCTATCGACGTTAGACGATGTAGGAAATCCCACCTTGACCGACGTCGGTTACCCCTACTGTCACCGGTTAAGCTAGACCACCGTTGGTTACCCCTTTTAACCCAAAACAACCTTATTCTCAAGGTTGGAACTTGGAACTTGGAAGTTGGCAAACATTGGGAGAAAGTTGACGAGCAAGAACACATCTTGAGAGAGCCAATTCCAATGAAAAATCACATCCAAGGAAAGAGATTGAACATCTTCTCCTACACAGCCATCCCAACCACAATTTGATTGATCCAAGCAAAGAGGAGTGTGCATGCAGCCCATACGGAAAGATTTTCTCTAGTTGGTGATCACTTGCAGGCTTCAAACCCATCATCAACACCTCCATCCTTCATGCATAGACCTTCAAGAATGAAATCCAAGTAAGTATAACATCATACTTTCCTGGTTATTTCATTTCATAATTATTTTATCATCCATTGCTTATCTTGCTCCCTATTGACCTTCTCCAACATTTTCACCTCCATAGACCCATCAAAACCTCACAAAAGCCTACTCCAGTTACCCATTACCTCGTCTCGACCAACCAAAATCCTTTGTGCAATCACAAAGGAGACCAAAACCCTATTTTGTGACATTTCCAAATCTCACAAGAATCGGCGTTGGTTATACTCGACCACGTTTGGTCACCCTTGACCGACGCCTTGATCTCTGTGTTTACCCACATAACCTTAAATAGAGACCTACCCACCTAATTTTACCTCACCCTCACTCACCTGTGACCTACCCGAGACCTTTATCAGACCTACAGAGACCCAAAACCTATCACTTGACCTTGGATTCTATTCTAGCTTAACTTGTTAGATTAGATCTATTTGTTATTGTGTTTTTAAGTGAGATACCTAAATCATTTTAAAATAACAATTGGATCTAAATTTTTACTGCATTAGTTTTTTTAAAACATTGGACTAACAGCCATCTAGGAAGTATCATACTTCTCGGATCTAGCTTACGCTAGGTAGTTCCTTCGCCCATATTGTTTAATTCCTTTTGGTGGTCTTGTTTTCATTACAGGTAGTTCCTCCTAGCCAAAAGGAAGCTCTCACGATCAGCTATGGATTCATAAGTCATACACACACAACAACCCATCAATCAACATTTGAACAGGTATTCCTCCTATTCCCATTACCCTATTTGTTTCATCAACGATTCAAAGAAACAATCTAAGAAAAAGGTGAAACACTTGGTTCTTATCAAACCAACCCTACCAACTCCCAAATGACTCGGTATGAGTTAAATCTCACCGAGCTCCTTCCAGATTCATTGCATGCCAAATTTGAGCTTGAGCACTCCACTCTCTGCTTCACGTGGCTCAAATATTTTACCAAAATCACAAATGAGTTTGGATTTTCACCTCTCACATGATTTTTCATTTGATATGCATTCAAAGCTTCTAGCAGGCATACCTTCTTACTCTAATCGAACCATATGATCTCATACTCAACGCAGTTCCCTGCTAGGATCACCTTTGACTTAATAACACCACAACTAATTTGACATGGATTTTGAGCTAGGTATTGAGCCATTCTCTTTTCGGGATCTTCCCCTTAAGCGATGTATCCACCATATCGAGCCCATCTCACCTCCCATTATGTAATGATCTCATGTTTGCGCTAGAATGACTCTCCAATTCTGAAGTGCCTTTATCATGAATGACTTAGCAAGGACCAAGCGAATTGCCCTAAAACTTTCTTGAACATGAGCCAAACATCCAAGAGTATAGCTGAACCATTCAAGCCACTAGGATTTCCATGCTGAGTGACTTGGATTCAACTCCGCTAGCCTCATAGACTTGTTATACCGACCTACCATGATGTTAAGTTTTCTCATGAGCTAGGCGCTGACTCCTACAAGCTATTTCCAAACACTGTTGAGCTCACCACTGATCAAGCAACCCAACCGAGTCATTCTCCATACAAGATCACCAATCTCCAAAACACCATTGTTCGCAACTCAATTCAAAAAGAGCTCGCCGTGTGAATCTCCATAGGAGCTGAGCTACTGTTGAGCTTGACATGGAACTATCATCCACCTTACCTAGTGAGATCAGTTGGCACTCTCAAGCCACCTTTTTCCCTGAGATCTTTGTGGTAGTTTTGATCCTGCCTCTTGATTTTTCTATATGCTTATGCTTGAGCTTTGATCCTCCTCCTGATCATCGTGGTATGGCCTGATCTAGAAAGCCACTTGCCCAATGAACTCAATTGTAATGCAAATCAAGTTTCTAGCCATTTGGCTTGGTCATTGTGCAAGAAACTTGAACACTACATTACCATGCTACCTCGAGTTCGATGAGCTAAAATTTTGAGTCTCCACCTTTGGCATCGTGCTTTGTTTATCTATTTTCATGATGGCTCATTTGTCATAAATCAGTCATCAATTGCCCTAATGTCACCTCGAATCGGTGGTGTCTTGTCGATGGGCCTAACATGCCATCTTGATTAGCTCGAGAGATTATCCCCTAGTCTTACCCTAAGATTTATCCACTTTGCTTGATCTTTGTGCTCTAGATCCTAATGTGTATTTTCCCGATCCACACAACTTAACTTGACCGAGTGAGCTAAACTCACCGAGTTCCTCTATGGATCTCACATACTAACAAATGAGTGATCTCTCTTTGTGAGCTGAAATTGATCATACTTCAATGATGCATACACACAAACCGAGTTGAGCTCAAACTGTCATGAATTCTCACCAATCAACTCAACTCCAACTCGGTCATGTGAGTTGATCCCTTTTGGTGATTACTTGGTGAATCTTCTGAGCTCCTCGGTCACTTTCCCACCATGATAAATTCTTCTCGATGCTTTTAGGGTTCTCTCCTTCCCGCATTATCTATGAATTGGCCTAAGTGAGATAACTCTCCCTAGTTATGTTTGAGCCGAGTCTTACCAAGCCATTCCATATCAATCCCTGACACCGAGTTAAAATCAACCAACTCACCTTGAGGTCACCGAGCTCATTCTTTTCTTAATGCTATCCACCCCTCTAAATTTGATTTTACCTTGGTGTTTAGACTTCATTAGTTTCTCCTCAAAATCAGTGAGGTAAATAGAAGCACAATAAGACCTTTTAAACACAACCTACCAATTTTGATCATTTTTTTTTATCAGACGAATGTGGACCCGTCATAGGGTAATTTCTCACCCTAAGACTTGGAAAAGGGAAAATAGTCCGAGATGATCCCAAAACCTCTCGGAATACCATAAATTCTCTATAAGCACAAAATTTACCTGAAATGACCTAGAGTGATCATGAAGGGATTTTCCGGTCCCATCGTACAATTGCTCCCGTTGTCCAATTTTACTCCAAGGGGAAAAATTGGATAACAGGAGCTTAAATCGGGTATAAGGTGAAAGTTGCTTGGTTTACATGCCTAGATGATGGAAATTTACGATCTTTCTCAAAACAAGGTATGAAGATATTTTTTTTATGTTTTCTAATGATATTTAGATGTAGGAATTTCTCTTTTAGGGAGAGCTAGTTGTTTGCATGCTTGAATTGAGGCAAGAGTAAGATTTTTGGAGAAAATCCAGAAAAAGAGGCTTGATTGATACATTTGGTTGATGTTTCTAACCAAATTATGGAGGTATGAAGTTGATCTAGGTGAATGAGGTAGGCTACAAGTATGCCTTTTTCAATAATGTAAAAAGGGGGAGAATTTTAGGGTGTTATCCATCAATGAAAAATGGGGATATTGTTGGAGTGTAGGCTCTGATAAGTGTTATAATTGATGCAAAACCACAATAATGATTAAGTGGATCCTGTAGGATGATGGTATGCTTATGTTTGATTTTTTAACATATAGGTTTAGATGTGTTTGAGATGCTACTGAGGAGATTCAGTGAGGTATGTTTGCTCTAACAAGCCTATACAGGTGCCTAGAAGGTATAGTTTGATAGTGAGAGCTTCTTGGATGTTGGAGAAGCATGTTGACATTATGCATAAAAGGTTTTGAGGGTACTTGAGCACTCACAATAGTGGTATGGTACAGATACAAGTAGATATCTATGTTACAGTAATCATTGGGAGCATGTATGCCTACTGGAGGTGTGACTTGGAGCTATATGAGGTCATAGAATCATGCAATCATGTATATAATTATGTATGAGGTATGTTTGGGTCATTCTCAGAGGTTTCTTGTTTAGTTCTCACATTGTTTCGGTTGGTACTTTGTGTGATTCTAGCATGAAAACATAGGTAAGTCTTAGTGACTGGAGAGATTGAGTCATGAAATTGGCATTATAATGATTGGAGATGTTATAGGGATGAGTGTTTATGCTCTCAGAAAAATTTCAGGTTCCCATGATGTTATTTTTTGAATTTATGATAGTTTATGTGAGATAGGGTCAAGCAGTAAAAATCAAGCTTGAATTTGAATGTCTCATGATTGTTGTGAATCAAGTGCTTTGCATGATAACTTTATCATTTAAAGGAAGATTCTAATGTGAGTTAATAAGGTTTCAGAAAAAGAACAAGGTGAGTTGATCATTAGGTTTTTATGAAGGAATGTTAAAAAGGTAAAGAGGTCAAAAACCCTAGCTAAACCCTAGCTAGGAGTAGTTTGCAAAAGATAAAGTATAATGAGCCAATTTTGATTGCAAGTAACAAAATGTGATGATTTTATGTTGTACAGGACCCTAAGATATTTCTAAAAAATTAAGTTTGAGGTCATGGTGATGAGTGGCCCCACACGAAAAACAACAGTTTCTGAATAGTTACAGTTTGAGGAGAAAGTTACCAAATGAGGTATGGACTAAATGCCATTATGTGATGTATGTGAGTTGTTATAGATTTTCATGGATGTTTCAGATCAATTTCATGTAGGTTCATGAGGTCCAAATAGGTTGACTAGTCAAATGGCAGTTTTGGGATCTCAAATAGTAGGCTTCAGTGTTTTAGCCATAACTCTAGCTACAAGTGGAATTTTAAGGTGCCTAAAGTTGTATTAGAAAGTATATTCAGATATATTTAAATTTATATATGGATTTCATCATTATTATCTCATATGTCATTGTTTTTAGGGAATTATTTCAGAAATAAGGTTTTTGGCAATTCAAGACATGATTTGTTTTTGTGGAAGTTTTATGTTGTTTGAAACATGAGATGGATTGGGTGATGCTTCCTATCACTTGGAATGTGAAGAGGGATGAATTTGGAATCAAATTAATCCACTTGGAGGTATTTAATGTATGTATATTTTATTTTATGAGCTAACCTTTGGAAACATATTTTTGGCAGGTTGATTTGGTGAAGGCAAATATTTATGTGGTTTGAAGTGAAAGATGTTTCATGAATTATAACATGCTTAGAAGTGTTATAAAGGTTATGAAATTTATTTTGAGTTGTTACATGGAATTTTTTCATTTAGTATGAGTGATTATGTGATCAGATGAAGTTTCCAAGGTGTTGAAGGATGAAGGAAATAACTTTTTGAGAATTGCAAAGGGAATTGGGCCCAATAAATGAAATAATTTGATTGGTTGATATTAATTGTGACCATGTATGAATATTTTATGATATTTTAATCATATGTAATGGTTCACGGTTCATGAAAAATTATGGCACTCATGCTAGGACATTTTTAAAGAATGTGCCCATGGGGTCTTGAGCCATTTTTGACACATGCAATGAGTTTTTTTGGCTTGACGACAGATATGGCTCATATGTGACTATTGTAATTAATTTTTTTAATGTTATATATATATTTTGGTCAAATTCATCATGAAGGACCGACCTATTTTTGTTTGGAAGGAAGAAAATCATATTTAAGTGCTTGTTTAGTTCATTTTTGAACTAGTGCTCTTGGAGGGAAGAAGTGTGACCTAGAGGGAGATATTTTACAGGTATGAGAGCATGATTTTAAGGATAAGGAAGAGTATGGAATTTTTAGGAAAATTATATAACATGATATCAAGAGGATAGAGAAAAGAAATAAGGAGAAATAACAAGTTTGATGCCCTAGGGTATGAGCTAGGGTTTGTGAGCTAAATTAGTGATCTCCATTAGTTGTGGCAGCAGAAAAATAAGTGATCAAGCATATTAATATGGATGATTTGGTTCTTGGTAATATTTATGGGCTTGTAGCCTCCTTATGGAGTGGGTACTTCACTAAATTAGGGGTTGGTGCTCCTTGTAGGGTTGGTGCCTCACTAAATCACTGGTTGGTTCACGTTGTGTAGTTAGTGCTACACTAAATTACTTTTCTATGAGTGATATAAGTAGGTTTTCAGCAGGTTTTCTTCCCCATGAAGGTTTCCCACTTACATATGGTGTTCTTGTGTTGAGTACTTTACTTTCTCTCTCTTTGGATGTTTTTACATATATTAATAAGCTCACATAATCATGGGTGTTGTATAATCAATATAATGGATGCATATATTAGTGGTAAATGAAAAGAAAATTATTATAGCACCGATTCACCCCCTCTTAGTATTTTTGATTCTAACACACTAGATGATAGATTTATAATACCAATGAATTCTAAATCCCACTAGAAAAAGGGATGATCTATTTGAAGATAATGAAGAGGAAGGGTAGGTAACATTTGCTTTCTAATGAATAATACAAAATTGTTAAAAATTTTCACCCTTTTGTGAGAATATCTATAAAAATAGGCCAATAACACTCTACTCTCATGATCTTAACAATAATATTTCTAGCTAAAAATGTCCTCTTAATAGGTCACCATAAAATTATTCAAGGATCTTATCAATGTGGTCATTATCAATACACCTTAGTAGAACTTCATTCATATATTTTATAAACAAAACACCATTAACAAGGATAAAAGGAATGGATTAAAATCTGAAGTACCTCCTCTTTTCTTTATCAAAACCTTGTGGATACTCACCTATTTGTAAGAAGGTAACCATATTTTGGGTCTAATTGTTTGGAGGATCATGATCATCGAGTTACTCTTCTTATATCAAGTATATTGTCTTTTTATGAGATTCTAAATCTATAAAAAGTTTCTCACATAGCCCTTTACCACGTAAAATCCTAGTAACTTTGATATGCACATCATATTCCATGAATCTTGTGATCCACCCAAGCTCTCTTCTCATTCACATCCCTACTCAAGAGGAACTCTTTCACAATTGGATGATGAACCGTTACTTATACCTTATTCTTAGAAAACATATGTCTAAAATTCTTAAGTGATCTTACAACATCAAAAAAATTCAACAAAAATATACCTCAACTCATAGTTCTTAAGAGCTTGAATAAAACTTCTATAGGATTCTCTTGTTTGATCACTATTTTTTTGAGATAAGATGGTTGATATACTTTAATTTCCACAAAAGGCATACAAACTGAAATCCTCATCATAATTAGGATTTACAAGAGTAGGAGCTTGAGAAACGGCCTACTTAATGGCCTAAAATATATTATTACCTTCCCTTATCCAACCAAATAGAACACTCTTCTTCAACATATAATTAAGTGGCTTCAAGAAGGTGGAAAATTGTGGTATGATTCTCCTCAAAAAGTTAATTGTTCCCAAGAAAATTTGAAGAACTTTTTTATGAATTAGGAAAATAACCAAGATGGAAATTACCATCTCTATATTAATTACTAATCCATCTTTATAAACTATGTGTCCAAGTACGTTTCCTTCATGGATATAAACACACATTTATTTATATTTTAAGAAATGCAAAACCGCCTACACATGTTGAAGACTTTACTAAACTGATCGAGTTTTCGTTAGCATGTTTTGAAAAAATAGTTATGCCATCAAAATAAACCAAAATCAATTCATTAATTAGACCTTTGAAGGAAATATCCATTTCCCTTTGGAAGGTAACACCAATATTGTTCAACCCAACATGAATCTTATTATAGGAAAAAGTTCCCCATTTGGTAGTAAAAGATGTCTTGTATTGGTATGATTCTCAAACAAGTATTTGATTATATCTTGAATAGCCATCTAAGAGTGAAATCCTTTCATATTCAGCCACTATTTGAAGGATTTGTTCCATGGAAATAAGAGGGTAGTGGTCCTTAAGGGATGATCTATTGAGGTCTTTAAAGTCCACACATAACTGAATTTCCCTATTATTTTTCCTAAGAGGAACTATGTTGGCTACCTAAGAGGAATACTTGATTAGAAAAATGATGTTTTACTCTATAAGTTTGGCTAATTTCTTCCTCATTAAGGGTTCTGTTTTGGGATTTATTGGTCTTTGCTTATGTATAATCGGATTTACAATGGGATCCAACTCAATAGAATGCTGGGAAATTCTTGTGTTAAATCATTTAATGTCTTTATAACTCCATGCAAATATATAATCACACTCTTTGCAAAGATCAATAAAATATTTCTTTTAGATCTGATACATAACCTTACTACCTTCAAAACTTGTCTTCTAATATGATAACTTTCTAATAAGCATCCTTTTTGATAGCCATGTTCATATTGTCATTTTTTAGATGATCATCAATGTTGAAGATGATTTTTAGAGTGATTAGACCCTTTGGAAACTTGTTTGTCTTCAATCGTATAGTATGATCCCCATACTACTCTTACTACCTTGACTTATTTTTTACATCAAATACTACCTCCTCTTGAAGGAGGTTGATAATTTATTGGTCACTATCAAACACTTGCCAACTAGTTGCATTATCAAAAGCAATTTGGTCTTACTACCAACTTAAAATTTTGATCCATTTATTTCATGATATCTTGAGGAGGATTATGTTGGGAACCAAATACTGTAACCCTATCAACATCCTTATTTTTCTCTATTGTTACCACTTGGATGTTGAAGGCATAAAAATATGTAACTAGGTCCCACACCCTATGCTTGTAGGCCTTTAACTATTTATTTTTAGCTACACTTTGAGCTCTAACTTGATGTAAAATGAGCTCACTATCACCAAATACTTGTAAAAATTTTACTCCCCTCTTTTATGTTAGATGGATACCTTGTTGATCAAATATTCATACTCATATACATTATTAGTACTACTAAAATGAAACCTAAAAGTAAATAAATGCCTCTCTTTTTTAGGATATATCAACATAAAACCAACACCGACACCATGTCTACTTCATCATCCATCACATTAAAAATTCCATGCCCCTTCAAGTTCCTTTTGTAGCTTCTTAAGGTTGGGTATAGATGAACCCGGGATGAGTATAGATGAACCCTCCTCGTGAATGTGATAAGTCCCTAATCTTGTTTCTTCCACATGGTCAAATGGATCAAACTCATAATGTTATTTTCCCAGTCATCAATAAATATATATAGAACTTATTTTAAGGATGTAACCCTCATGAAGAACAAAATCCTCTTCTTGTTAAAACATAGCAAAATTAAAATTCATAGACTAGGAGTATATGGTTAGATGTGGTTTTTAAATATAGGCTCAACTTTCATAGTTACTCTACATTATTATTATTATACTTAACTACTATACATGATGGAACCATAATTAGATAGATCTGAATGCTCACCCGAAGCACGCGAAGCTACCAGTCCCTCCTTTGTGTTGTTTGTCAAGATGTTAGCATGTAGATGCATGATGATATATAACCAGTCATCCATTGAACCATTAGATTTCATTACATACATTCACTTGGAAACACATGTAATAAGGAAACATACAGATAAGATAACAACTAATATCATATACACCATGTAATCTCCATATTCATACACATCAATTACAATAATCCGTTCTCCATAATCCATTATAACAAAGTATTACATCATAGTAACTAAATACATCATCATAACTAGGCATTGGAGCATGCAACATCAAACCCTATGCCATAAATACTCTCACATATACGGTGGTACCTAAAACAAGGAAATACTCCAGATATATATATGGATGGGCACTTGACCTTCATCACCTATGTACTCTCAAAATATACTGCATGCTCAAAGATAGCCATGCATACATAAAAAAGTAGCTATAAAGCATACATGCTTTCCTAACAAGCCTAATAATAGATTAAATCTATAAATAAACCTTTCTTTAATCCTATTATTATATAGATCCATGCATGACCTTTGATATCCACCTCACATGTGCTTTATCCCAAAATAGCACTTTCCGGTAGTCAAACCTCCATGTTTTTCTCTAGATTCAGAACATTGCTTGATCGACACTCTAACTTGTCTTTACCCATTCTTATCCAGTGGGTCCACAAAATTGGCTAAGTCTCGAGGTTTTCTTCTTAGGCACAAGAATTTGTGTGCTATCCATTTTTTTGTGCACGTTCCCTTTCACACCTTCCTCATGTACATCTAAAATCCGTGCGCATGGCTCATGTACTTAGTCAAAATGGGCTATGTAACATTACCCCACACTAAATTGGATTTCCATCCTCAACAATATCTTGGTCATCCAACAATATAAGTGATCCCCAAAAATAATTCAATGCCCAAAAAGATTCATCGTACTAAAAAAATCAACTCAGTCCTCTTGTTGTTAAAAGAGCTCGAGAACTCAAAATTTATCCCACTCTCCTATTTCTTCCACTCTTCAAGTTCTACCAATGCTTTCCTAGGTGCCGCCTCTATAATTCCTAGTACTTGGTCTGGCACTAACTCTTCAACTCTACTCTTGAGCTCTTGGATCACTACAGTCAATTTTGTAACTACTCCTTCAATTGTATCCATGTGCTCAAGCACCATAGTCTGAAACTATCTAATTCATAGACCACGTTTATCTCTTTTGGCCTTAATTAATTCCTTTTATTCCATTATATCAGCCATAACCTTGGTGTGCTCTATCTTGTTAGTGGGATTATTTTCATGTATAGCCCTCAACACTGCTTATTTTTTCACTAACGTATGCCCTAAGAATCGGGTTGCACTTTTGACATCTATTGAAAGCTAACTCGGCCTTACTACTTGCCTCCTCAAGTTTTGTGAAAAAATCCTCAAGCTCAGTAATTCTAGCTTCAACAAGGACCTTCTTTACTTCCTTTTCCTTATCTATCTCATCCACTTTTGACCCTAAGCCACTCTTTATGTTTATAGGATCGTGCCAACCGGGTTTTCTAGGTACTCACTCTTGTCATTATAGGTGCATCTAGCTTGGCTCACTAGGACCGAGAACTAACCTAAAATATGTTTTACCATCGCGCCTACCCTTTCATATGCCTCTTTGGTCTGTTTTTTCTCTCCTTGGAGATATTTCTTCAAATTTTCAACCTCATGCTCCTTCTCTTTCTTATTTACCACTAAGACCTTCATTGTGATGCCGACATCCAAATTCCTCCATGAGACATCCACGACCATTTTATTCAAGGTGTTGCATGCCTGTTTGTTTGTTAAGTACATAGGGTCTACTACCTTGTAATTTTCCCTGGATTTATCTTCAATTCTATAATCTTGATGGAGTTGTTGCTTACCTTGAACTTAGGTTGTTACGCATGGTTGTGCAAGTTCCAACTCAACATCTTCCTTGTTCGTGATACTCCTCTGTGCTTTTCCATCAATTCATAGGCATAAAAATTCTCATTCAAAACTATGCTATGGAAACGCACCCTTAGAACCTTCTTGGGGCCATACAAAAATCCATGTGTGGCGACACTGGGAATTCATCATTTTCTCATCTCCTTCATCTTTGTTATCTTCTTCTTCAGGGTAGATATGCTGCATAGTCACGAGATCATGTGACTTTATCTTCTCTTATGACATAAGTATCACTAGTCTCCTTTTCCTTATGTGCATCCTTCTCCATAGGTGCTTCATCTTTGGGTGGAATTTTATTCACTTCTCCCTCTATGACACACAACTACTTCTGTTCTTCAACATTATTCTTCAACTACTCTTCCCACTCACATTCAAGCTCCTCTTATAAGGTTTCTCCTTTCTCCTCCTTATCATATTCGTCATTTGTCTCTAAGCTAGAGATAACATTTATTCCACTATGCTTGACCTTTTCTTTCTCCAAGTTTTCCATGGGTGTCCGAGATGTTCCAGTACCACTGCTACTTCTTCTCATATAGTACATTTTATTCCTTTTAGAGTGATCAAGTCCACATTCCTCTTCTTCCTCTTCTCCCTTAGGAGTATCTTCGTGTGTTCTCTTGAGAGGTTGTATAATAGTTTATCTAGGATGTGGGAAGTAAGAATCTATAATATCCATCTCCACTCCTCCTTGCGTCTTGGCCTCAAAAGATCATGAATACTCTTGTATATCATCCCCTTTATGGTAACATTCATCTGGGGGCTCAAATCCAATGTGTCTGGCTCTAGCATCTCCAAATATGTAGGCCTCGAGTAATACTGTAGGTTACATGCAAAATATGCAAGTCTAAGTCAACATTATCAGCATTAAAAGTTAAATTTTGCATGTCCTTTAATTTGTTCATGACACACTTGAAGTACCGTGTAGTGAATGCAAATGACAACTTACACCAAGGGCTCATCTCCCCATCCTTCATTCTAAAATGTGCAAGGTTGTAGTGTTGTATTACTAAAAATTCGCATGCTCACCAACCTCCATAGGTAACTTGCGTGGAATGTGCCATTTTTCTCAAAGGCCTCTTGCAATTTGTTATACCATTTATCTATCCTCACCTTATATGGATTTGAGATTGAGCCATCACATGTATATCTAGAAAATTACATCATGGGGACTTTTTCACAAGTGGTAAACCCACATATCATCATCTAGACCATCTGGAACTCCAATCTTGAGAAGGAGGATTGAGCCCCAAGTTATCTTGGCTCCTTCTTCGTTCTGCACCTTGGCCTCCTCAATAATTCCATTCGTAATGTATTGCACAATGTTGTAGTGGGTCCTATTTGCCATTATGTTTGTAATATATACAAATTTCTTGTTCACATCTGTCCACCTTTCTCGAGGCACCCAATTTACAACTTACCAACCTGACTGCAACCCTAGTTACAGGATCTATGAGGTTATCAATATTCATTTCCCTACCTCCTTTTTCATATTGCAATTGAGTGGCCAATTTTTTGATCTTCACATTATCACATAGGTCTAGTTCCATGTCCTCCCATGTACTTCTCATACATATGACCTGCTCAATATGTTGTTCTATAATTCTCATTCTACACTAAAAATAGAATTCCTCATGTACCTAGACATTAGTCAACTGGAATAGATGTGCGGGCTTCACAAAGAATGGTAGCTCAAACAATTAGAGAACCCCTACCTTCTCAAAATTCCTTTGTCTTGAGTCATTAAAAACAACTTTCCTTCTTCATTTGTCCCAGAATTTCCTATAACATATCTACCTTCAATGTTACCTCGTGCGCTAGAGCCCTATGGTTATATTCACTAATTTTGCATTCAAAGTAAGTTGTGAATTCCAAGTACGGAATTGGATACTACATTTCTAAATAAATGTCCTGCAAAGCATATACTTCAACCTCGACCCTCTTTACTGCAATGCTTTCTTTCAATTTTTGGTGTCATTTTTCATGCAAATATGTACCCTAGGTACTTGCTTTCACCACACTTTGTTATATGAGTGCCATGAATCTTAGTTGTTCAAACCCATCCCGTAAACCATTCCCTAATGTGACCTCCAACTACTGCTTAAAATTCTTTCTACACAAGGAGCCACACACTACCTCACACATTGTTCTCGGTTTTCTCTTCATGTCCATCACTCCGTCACTCCAAGTCACTCGATAGAATTATTGTTCAAATTATCTCAAATTCAAGGTAGTAAACGACTCGACTTTCCCCCTTTTAATACTTTTTCACACCCCACCGAATTAAATTTTCCTCTTAACACACACTTCTTCTTACTTTAAAGCTTTTAAGTTTAATAAAGCACCCTTTTCCACTTTTTGCGTCATCTTTCGTGCACTTCCATCGTAACCTTCTAGCATGTGTAACTACTCTTCAAACCACATACCTCCTTACACATGCCTTCCTATGCCGAAGTACATATTAATCTATGCTATATACCAAGTAGTTTCCTATACCATTGCCTACCTCGCATTACACTACACGATCCATCTCCTCGCGTGATCTATAATCTGAGTAATTTATTTAAGAGCACCTTCTTCCTTAACACATGTGGTAGATTTTTCTTTCACGCCAATATTCCGAAGCACAACATTAAACGAACCAACCCCAAACTATTTTTTTATTCAAAACACTTGTACCTAGTTCACCCCATACTAAAAATATGTGTGGATCTCTACACATGAATTTAATATATAATAATTAGCTTCCTATACGTAAGTGCACTTATTACAAAAAAACAATGAATTACATAATAATAAAGCATAACAATGATGAAAGGAAATTTTGGTCGTCAAACTTTCACCTACATCTCGGATCATGAAGATCCAAGTTGTTTGTGTCCACAATGGAACTATCCCCAAGTTATGGGACCTTGCGCACTTGGGATGGATCTCTGGAGAAGGTCGGTTCCTCTATCTTTTTCTACCGCTATTGCTACTCTAAGTGCTTTGAAAGGGAGATTAAGCTAATAATGCCAATGGACAAGGGATATAAGGATAACATGAAAGGAAAATACACTAAAATGTGATAGCATCATAAAAGAGGGATGAACACTATCCACTCTAAGTGAAAATGAAGTGAAATGCATGAAAGAAGGCTGAGACACGTGTAACACAACTTAAAACATATTTACAATATCGGTTTCATCAAGAAAAATAAATAAAGAGTGCAAGGGGGATGTGGAATGGCACAATAGGCATGCAATGTAAATAAAATGCAAGAAGAAGGAATGCAAACATGTTAGGATAGAGAATAGTCACAAAATGATGCTTCTATTACTTCCAAAAATGTACAGAGGTGTTGCAATGGAAAAAGAGGCTGATATCCTCATTCAAGAGCTAGATCTAGAGGTCTGTAACTCAGAATATAGAAAAGATGAAGTCCTTCGAAAAGTTCGTAAGGATCCAAAATGTCCAACATTAACAATGATCCCAACTCTTACATTTATAGATGAATCCATGGAAGAAGAAGAGAAGGAGGAAAAATCCAAATTTAAAATGTAACCACCAACAAGAAGCATTCAACGCCTATAAATCTGTCAAATGCACTTCCCTAGGAGAAGGAAGGAGGGTGGATCATATCAAATTAGGTGGTTAGAGAAATTAGCTCTGCTAATTAATGCTCGAAAGATGTTTTTCCATTTCTCACCTACCAGATCTATCAAGAATTTGAATTTGAATGTTTAACACTATAGCCTATAGCGAAACTATATGAAAATTTTAGAAAAAGATATAGCTATCATAAGTTTTTTAGAGTCGTCAGCACACGCAAAACACGTCTCACACACAGATCAGTGAAAGGATGACCAACTATGAAAATGTTTTGTCATTTCTGCCATGTGTTACTCATTAATTTTTTGCAAGGATTCGAAACCCTATTAGTGCACTTTGACTGGTTGTATGTGGCATACTCAAGCATGTCAGAATGACGTGGTATGGAATGGTGTAGAGGAGGGCAAAAAAGTATGCGTGGAAGAAAAGAGCATGGAAAGAAGGCGGAAGGAAGGTGCGTGTGATGCACATGATGAAAAATGGTGAGTAGAGAATGCATGGTTAAGGCACAACTATTATAAAGTAATGTGTAGGGAGTGCACGAGGGCTAGTGACTTTGCTAATTTGAAGCAAGTGCAAGGTGCATGCATAGGGTGAAAAGATGCTAGAAATAAGGGGAACATGCGGAGATGCGTGCAAGGGAGGAGTGGAACAAAGAAGAAAGGAAAATGAAGGGGAGAAGGGGAGGCACAGAAGGGCGCATGAGGAAAAGAAGGAGAGCGTGTGAGGAAAGTGCACCCAAGGGAATGTGCCAAGTGAATTTTGAGCATGTGCGACCATACAATGAAGAACTTAGAGTCAGAAAGTGTATACAAGTTATCAAAATAACTAGGAGAGTTATTTGTATAGCGAGAAACACATGAAAGGGAAATATAAACTAAATGGAAATAATACCTTATTACAAAACCAATAATACTTATTTATAGTAGGGATTCATCCTACTCCCATTGAAGTAATCGGGCAACATGGTGTCATTCAAAGGCTCGATTCAAGTATCTTTGTTACTACAAAAGGTCCTAACCAAGGCACGTTCAATTTTCTTGGGTGGCGAGTAAAATTGGAGTCATAGAGAACCATATTTTAAACATAAAACGTATTATTTTTAATGTTTCTATCATTCCATGTGTTTTTCTTGCCTTCTCAATCTTCTCTCGCTCCAATGCACAATTGCATGCCTCTCATCTAATCAGTATTATTTTGTCGATGCGCTCTTGAACAACTTGTTCATCAAGTCCTCCTACGAGTGCAATACACGGTGATTGTAACAAGAATTAAAATGGCGAGTAATGCCCCCATGCCAAACACCAATTGAGCATGCATGGCCTTATTTAACCTTTTATAAGTGGTCATGTATTCCCAAAGTAAAAATGACACTTTATCATCCCTATCTTTTCTTCCAACATCATAATTTTTTGTCGATGTTTGTCCCAATATCTTGTTGAAGGCTTCTACAGTACCATTAACTTGTGGGTGATAAGGAGTAGTATTATGGTGTATCACCATAAACTCAACCAATAAAACTCTTATTGTCTCATTTAAGAAATGATTTACTCTTTCATTCGCTGCTTTTAAAGGACAACCACACCTACTAATGATGTTTTACCATAAAAATATTACCGCTATATCTACTATAAAATCCTTTGTAGGTGTTGCCTCTGCCCACCATGTCAAATAGTCTATATACGTGATAATGTAGTGTGCTGTAGTCCTATGTGTGGGTGGTGAAATTGGTCCTAAAATTCAATATCCCAATTTTTAAAAGGCTCCACACTTGCAATAGGCCATAATGGAATTTCATCTCTATGTCTAGGATTTCTAAGGTGCTGAAAATGATCACATGCCTTGACATATTATTTAGTGTCCTTGTCTGAAGGTCTCCCACAAAAATTGAGACATTAGACTCACTGTGAGTTGTAACATAACTTTGTCTAATGCCCTCTTGTAAGCCCACCATGAGATTCCTCCATAATAGACTCATGCTCATGTTCTAGAACACAACCACACAAAACTTCATCACGTCCCAACTTATATATGTCTCCACAAATCAAATAATAAGGTTCCATGCATATTGCAAGCTAATTATTTTCCAAGGTATTAATTCCATTAGGTGTCATGCCAATGTGCAATAACATTGCAATATCTTCCAATTCTGTGGTTGCATGGTTTAACCTAAACAATTACGTGTCACACATAATATCTTCAATGATCATCCTCACTAGAATTAATCCTTGATAAATGGCACAGCCCTAAATTTTTCTTTCTTGGTTTCAAAAAAACCGTGAGATCAAACTCCTAAAATATAAGTATCCATGTATAGATGCACCCTTGCAAAATAGGATAGTTGACCAAATACTTGAGCACCATATGATCTATATAGAAAATAAACGGGGTCACTAATAAGTACTGTCTGAAATTATGCATCACGTAGATCATATAAAACACTTCACACTCGGTAGTTGTGTAATTATATTATGTGGGTGTCAATTCCCTACTTGAAAAGAAAATAGGATGGTCCACAATTCCTTCTACTAGTTGTGCCAACACTGCGCTATCGTCATACTAGAAGCATCAATATGAACATGGAAGGATTTTTCCCACGAAGCAAAAAAATAAAATAGTTGTAGTAGTCATCCTTTTCTTCGAGTGTTTCAAATGTCTGTGCGTTATGCATCACCCCAATATAATTTCCATTTTGCCTTCAACAAATCGTCTAAGGGTGTGAAAATATTTTCATATCCTTTAATAAACTTCATGTAGTATCTCATATGTCTTGATAATCCACGCACCTCACTGCGGTTGGTAGGTTCTTCTAAAACCAAGATCACTTGCAACCTTGGTTGGGTCTACTAATAACCCTTCCTTGCAAATTATATGCCTAAGTGCCAAAAGGTTTTGTAAAGATGCACTTCTTAATGTTGAGGTAGATGCTCAATTGCATGTAGCTCTCAAAAATAAGCCTTAGATTATCACAATGATCTTTGACTAAACCATATACTGTCCAATCATCTAAATACAACTGCAAGAATTTATGAATAAAATATTGAAAGGACTACACAACAATGCGCAAAAAAGTTCGCACATTTTTAAATCTAAAAGCATAATCAGATATGCAAAGTTACCCCAATCGGTAGTGAAAGTTGTCTTCTCTGATCTTCTTTCATGATGTGCACTTGGTGATAATCTGAAAAATCCATTTGTAAAAGAATATATCTCACGCCATCTAACTTCTTCAAGAATCTCTTACGTGAAAGGGGTGGGAAAAGGATCTATAACACATGACACATTAATTACTATGTATTCCACATAAATCCTTATCATCCCATCCTTCTTAATGATTATGACCATGGGGTTAACCCATTTAGATTCTTCAATAGGCTCAATTATTCCAGACTTGAGCATCTTGTTAATTTCCTCCTTTATCTTCATGCATAGATTAAGATTCATCATATAAGGCCTTTTTTAATCTGGTTGTGTGCCTTCTTTCGACTTAATCTTCATCTAGCCTAAATAAGGGTGCACAACCTTTTAATTCATGATAACTGTAGACACCAAATTTGTGTCTTACGACACCCTATGCCCCACATCTCATTTCGCAACCTAACCTCACCACCTAAACCTTGCACAATTATTTATTACTTACCTTATAATTAATAAATCCACATTTTCAAACCTGCCACCTCATTTCGCCACCTCATCATGACCTAGCCCTAACCCTAAACTAACCTAATTAAGACCTATAACTTGGTCTACATCCACACCCATGACTAATTACCCTCACCCACACCAAAACCAACCTAATAATGACTTTACCAAGCCCACAACTAATCTCTCGGGAGAAAAGGAGGGAAAGTTGGATATTTTACTAAAAATAGCCCACTTTGACTTAACCGACATCGTTCCTACCACGACCGCCGTCGGTTATGTAATCGCCATCGGTTCCTGTAAATGACCTCCCCTAACCAAAAACAAAGAACATGGAATTCATTGGAAAGATTGGGAATTCACTTGGCAAGCAGAGACAAGTGAAGAAAAGAGAAGAGTTTGCAGAGAGAAGGACATCGAGCCCAAGACTACAACCGAGTAACCAGCTTAGTGACACTCATCCAAGCATTGGGAGAGAAGATAGCTCATCTTTTGATTGTCGGATCATCTCACATGAGCCCCCGCCTTCGTCATCACTGTCCTTGGACTGTATCTTCATCAGAACTAGTAAGTAGTGTCTTGTATGTTCTTTTAATAACATTTCTTAAACTTCTGAATCACAGTAATTATAAGTCTACTCCTAGATCTACTACCCAGTAACACCCTACATCTAACTATCATTCCTCTACCCTTACATTGCCCTAAGAATAGCCTCCATACTCTCTGAGTCTTCTCCATCACCCCATGGCTTATCCCTAATCATTTACCAGCCTTATAAACACCATAGCCACCTCATAGCCAACCTTCATTAAAAGCCCCTAAATCACTGCCCCTACCGATATCGGTTATCAGCAACCGGTACCGGTGTATAACCGCAGTCGGTTGTACAGTGACCGGCATCGGTCACTATGACTCAAACCAAAACCAGTCTTTCTTCTATTGCTTTTTAACAAGGTAATTAAAGTGTAATTTTGTAATAGCCTCTTTGCTATCATTTGTGTTAATTTGTATTAAAAGGGAACTGACCACCTTCGAAAGGAAGTCTAATATTTCCTGGGCCCAAGGTAGTTCCCTCATTTATTGTCTAACTAAAATCTGGTGGTCTTGTATTCTTACTTGTAGGTAGTCCTTCCTAGACAAAAAGGAGTTCTTCGCAATTGATTTGATCTCTTTCTACGGTACGCGCACACCCTCCCAACATTCAACAGGTATTCCTCCTAGCCCTAACCCTTATCTGTTTCTCAAGAGAATGAAAGGATAGAAGCAACTCTATTCTAAGAACCAAAACATTCTTATGTGCGAAACATTTTGGCACGCTTGGGACCCATTTCAGGTTTCTTTCTTTCTTGCTTGCTTTCATATAGGGAGCATACTTGCTGTTTGTTTCTACTAAATATTCACAAGATATTTTGTTCTTTTGGTAAAAGAATTTGTCTTGCTTTCACATCTTTGCATTAGTGAAAGTCATCTTCTTTGCTTCATCGAATATCATTTTCGATTTGGGTTTAAAACACGTGCATCACATTCTTGCTTGTTGTTTTCAATTCTAGTGAACATAGATTAAGTAACAGGTCATACACGTGGGGGTGATATCCACGGTATTGACAAGAAATTAATCTTACTTTCACTGCACAACACATACCAAATCACATCATAATTAACACAACAGCTCAAACATCCCCCCTTTTCCACGGTATTCCTCTGCCCGATTGAGGTAACCTTATAAGCCAAAACAAAATTGACATCTCCCTTAGGTATTTTGTTTAGGATTGACATCATCTTGCGTCTAAGGCATAAGCCCACAATAATTAAAACTAATCCTAGGGTTAGTCTCTTGATTTTCTTGTGCATCTTGCTTGTTTTAGTTCTGTTTCTCTGTACATTTGTTTGATGATCACTTGAACAGCTTTGGTAGGCATACTAAGCATTGTTAACCCCAAATCAGCAACTTCTTACAGCTTCTTACACTGGTCCTATTCTACCGACATCGGTTAACTTACCGACGCCAGCTATAGTCTGACCGACATCGGTTACCTGACCGATATCGGTTACTGTCTTTCACAGTTCCCAAAACCAGCAACCTACCAATTCCAACCTTTTGTGGCTGTTTCTGATCCTGATAGATTGAAACCTGTGTACTCTTGTCCATGGTTGTTATCACTCGGAAACAAGCCGCAGCCATGGTTTCACATGCCTGTTCCGTGCCTTTGCCTAAATCACCCCCTTCACATCCTATGGGGAATCCTACGGACACCAGCGAGGTTCCCAAAATCCCTGTAGGAGATAAGGAATTTGTGAAATTTTTAGACGCTAATCCTAGCGCATACTATTTGTCTCATGCCCCTGACCGTACACCCGATGGTCAACTCCTTGTTGGTATGCCTATTAGTATAGCTGCTCACTTAGCTCCTTCCCCACCTGATAACTCTGCCTTGCCTTCTTCATCCTTAGCCCCGTCTCCCAACTCAGTGGCTTCGGGGGTTCATACGGCATAGATTGGCTTTCCTTTGGTTAATTTGGGGCCCAACATATCATTACCACCGACTACTCCTACCTCGTCTCTCTCAGCATCGCTTGCTCATTTCATAACTTGCTCTCTGCCACCTATCCACACAAGCTTTCCTTCTCAAGCTCCGCCCACCTTTTCATTTCCACACACTTATCCGGTGGCTTCAACATCTTATATAGGACATCCTTATTCGTCGCCTCAACATATTCATCCTCAATACCTTATCAACATTTAACCCCACCATTGTCTAGTGGTGGCCCTTGGCCCAATCCTCCTCCCTTTATGACAACCGCACCATCATCTCATCCAACCACTGATTTAATCAAACAAATGATGGACAAGATGCAAAATCTGAGGCTTCGTTTGAGGAAGCCGTAGCACCTGATATACGAACAAGTTTGTCGAGAGGCTATTCATCCTTCTCGTCCCCTTCATTCATATCCTCCTCAATGGGAATTACCAAAATTTATTCGTTTTAATAGTAAGGAGGATCCTCAACAACACTTGCGATCATTTAGACATGCCTCATTATCCGATTTCTCATGATGATGCCTTACTACTCCGCACCTTTCCCATGTCCTTATCAGGACCCACCTTGAGTGGTACGGTGCTTTAACCCAGCACTCAATCTTCTCTTTTAACCAATTAGCCCAATCTTTCTTGGATCATTTCTCCATTAACATTTCCAAGAAAGTATCTATCACCGACCTCTATGCCATTCGACAATTTGAAGACGAATCTATCGCAAATTTCATTGACGAATGGAGGGGCCTTATCAACCAACTTACTTATGCCTTGCCTTAGGCCAAACTTATCGAACTCTTTACATGGGCTTGCGCTAAGCACATTTCTCCTACCCTCCAAATTCAAACTTTCCACACCTTTGATGAGGCCTTTACTATGGCTTAGAAACTAGAAATTCAGCCTTAGAGGAAGAGAAATTACGGTTGCGTAACAAAACCCTATTTCGAACCCAAGACACAACACAAACTCCAACACTCCACTCATCGCATCGCTTCAAAATCAAAAGGAGAGTCTGTACGCGCGTGATGGTCAAATCCCAAGCACCGCCTAATACCCCCCCCAAAACCACCTATAAGTATAAAGTCGAACCCATCAATTACACTCCCTTGGGAGAAACTTATGGTGTCATCTTGGAAAAATTGCTCAAAGCGGGAGCTATCACCTTACCTCCTGTTAAACCTCACTCCGGGTTTGATTCCACCCGTGCTATACCTTCTTGGTACAAAGAAAATGACTTCTGTAACTTCCACCGCGTGAAGGGACATAGTCACGAAAACTGCAAGATGTTGAAAAATATAGTGCAGGAAATGGTTGATGCAGGGAATATAACCCTCGATAATCCTAATGTCCCTGCTAACCGGAATTTGAAAATCTTCAACAAACCATTTGCAAACCACTCATCTAACAGTAACATAAACCAAGATATCTTAGCCAAGGAGAGTGTTCATGAAATCCATGCAGTTTTCGACTCCCAACCAAAAGCTTCTATCGAGGAAATTCTGAATCAAGCCTCTTCACTAACGCATGGACCCGAACCCCCTTCACCACCATCAAGACAAGACGAAATCCTTGTCATTCCTTTACCCATAAAGGAATTAACCGCCCAGAGTTCTCTTCTCACAGATGAGCCTTCTTACACCACATCTCTACAAGACTGTGAGCGGATGTTATCTAACTTATCTATTTCCCAAACATCTCCTTCTACCACTCTTGCTGTACAAGAGGAAGGCTCGCCACTTTTTCTGTCATCCTTAGATGAGAAACCCCTCAAACCAACATCACCAAAATATTTAATCATGACGGATCCTCTCAAACATGCCCTCCTACCTATTAGTTCTTCATCACCTAAATCTTTTCAAATGATCGGTTGACCTCTTAACGCCATTGATACAAAGTGCCTCATTTACCCCCTCGTATCATACCCACAAAGGGACCGGAATCACAACCCACCTCTCTTCCATACAAAAGTTCCTATTCACACGTGAGGATTGTCACCCCTCAGAAGATAGACGAGTCCTATGGGAGCGTTTGAGTACACCATGCTCTACTCAAATGCAGATGACCAATCCAGACACCTCTACCATATACCCGAGGTGTTTACAAAAGCTCAAAATGCCTATGTCCTTATCTTCACCCCCCTCATCCCTACCGAACACCTCATCCACCTCTACTAACCTAACCAAACCTTTCCCTACGCTTGGGACTTTACCAATACCCAGCCTAACACACCCACCTAAATGGTTAGATTTATCCAAAAATAAAGCCATCCATCCACCTAAGAGACAAACCCGATCCCCTCAAGTCCAATCTACACCTCTGTCACAACTAAAACCCTCGCCGTCACACCTACCTTCTATATTGGGACCTCACCCCTCCACCTTGCCTCAATACATCATACCTCCTGCGTTTTCTTTAAAACGACCTACACCTTCTACACCCATACAGAGATCCATGGGTGTATCAACATCGTCACCCCAAGTATCCTGTCCACCTATCAACCCTAAACAAACTCCATCATCAAAGGATTTGTTTGTTGTCACTCCTCTTTCCCCGTGGTTGTTTCCTACCACCACGTCATCTGTGGCCTCATCATCTAACCAACTAAACATAACTTCTGCTACCGAAAAAGCCAAGTTTAGTTAAATCCAATTATAAAAACCATTTGTCTAAACCACCACCCATACGAATCAACCATACCCAATCATTACCAAAACCTACCCAGTCAATAGCCTCATCTTCCTCTGACTTTGACCCACTCAAAGGGTCTTACGCCAAAATCCTTGATATGTTGGTGGAGAATGCGACCATTTCCCTACCCCCACTTAGACCCTATGATCCATCTAAGCCTCGACCTATAGGTTATGATGAGTCTAAAATCTGCGCTTACCATCGCACACCAGGACATGATGTAGAGGGATGCAAAGCTTTGAAAGCCATCCTTCGTCAATCACCTATCTCGGATAGACAGCCTAAGAAAGACAACTTACGAAGGGAGAAACCTTTAGCTTCAATCCCCTCTCCTATACCACCTGTCCCCGCCTCACCAAGATCTATCATTATTACAACCCCACCTCTCGAAGACAATGACTTATCCCTACTAGTCTTCCTCCTCTCATGTTCACGAGATCAACATGATTAGTGTTGCTACTCAAGGGTAGAAAAACAATGGGAAAGCTAAAGAAAGCACACCTGTGGCCTCTCTTTCTCCGTCCACCATCCCGATCGCACCACCACCTAAAGTGGTTATTCATGGACCTGCCTACCCCGTCTCTGATGGAGTTGCCCACCGAACCATGATCAAACAACTTCACCAATCACCTGTAAAAATGACACTGTATGATCTCATTCAAACCTTTGAATCTCATCGCCAAGCTCTCGTTGAAATCCTTCAAGGGATAGAGGTCTTACCTAACGAAACCTTGCTCGTTACCACCATCTTAACACCCAACCACGTTGCTTCTCTCACCAAACAATCTACCACTTCCATCCCTATATAGCAAACCGCTGCTATCAGTTTCTCCGAAGACAAAATTGTTGAATTTGGTGCAGAAGATCCTGACCCCACTCTTTTCATCTCAGCTTACGTCCGGGACATCTGGGTACGGCATGTTATGATTGACGGAGGCACTAGCCTAAACATCATCTCTTCCAAATCCTTTCAACAAATGAATATCCCTTCTAGCTACATGTGTGCCAACCCCACCATGTTGCGTTCATTCAATGATGCTATTACTTCTACCTTAGGCACTGTGATCCTTAACATTCATGTAGGGCCACGTACTTTACCTAAACTCTTCTATGTCCTTGAGGGAGAATTCCAATACAACATGTTGTTAGGCCGCCCTTGGATCTCGGGCTATGGGATGCGTTCCCTCCACCTTACATAGATGCATAAAATTCGAGTATGAGGGGAAGTCCTACACCGTAAAAGCTGACCCTCCCCCCTTCAAAACCTGCAATATGTTATATCACCCTAATGATGTGCTTGTACTAGTCAAGACACCCATTCATCCAACCCAACCATCTATTTCAACCACACCTCAACCATCCACCTCACCTACACCTTCAACCAATGAAACCGCCACCGCAAATACCGCTTCCTTCCCCGCGGACAACATCCCGACCTCAGATCCCTTAGTAGATGTTTTTCAACGCCTTACGCTGGGGGAGTATCACCTATATAACGTTAGTACTTTCCATACCCCACAGGAGTATGAACAGTTACATGCGCATCCTACCTACGACCGTCGTGTGGGGGAAGTAATCTCCTACGGACCACCTAATTACCGCACCAACCTAATGTATGGGGGTGTTGACGCATCCTCCGTTACCCCTGAACCTCCCCTTGGTGTGGTTCCCTTCCAATCCGATTTTCAATACCTGACAAATCGTCGTTTTGCCCTCACCTTCTTGACTCACTGTGCTTGGAAAGGTTTTGGTTTTGGTCTTTATGAACAAGGCCGACATACAATCATTCCCGTGACTACATGCAAACACAAAGATCATCGTGGTCTTGGATTCTCTGAAACACTTACACCAAAGAAACCTCATGTCAGTTGTATCCGGGAAGATGACGACGTCACCCCTTCCGAACCATCATCACCCATTTTTCCATCGTCACCCACAGAGTCGATAGACCCTGAATCTATCCCTCCTAACTTTTTTTTTTCATAAACGCTATCTTCTTGGGTCCTCTCACTTATCAACGTGATAATGAAGACCCATCTTCTCTTCCCTTTCGTATCCAGACATGATCGAAGAGGACTCACCTTTAATTAATGTTGTTGAGTGCCAAGATGATGACTCCATCCTCACTTACCTTGGTGCGGATGACTCTTATATTCAACGCGCCTTACCATCTGAAACTCAAACCATGTTGAATGAGTCAACTATAGAAATCAACATCCACACAGAGGATCCTCACATTGTGAAGATCAGACAATCCCTTAACGCATTAGAACAAACGGCCTTCACTACCTTCGTTCTCATGCCCGCAACCAAGCTTTCACTTGGTCCTACGCTGACATGCCAGGAATTGATCCTGACATTGCTGTCCATAACATTACCCTGAAACCCGATTCCAAACCAGTTAAACAGAAACTAAGAAAAATGCATCCACGCATTGCCCTCTTAGTCAAAGAAGAGCTTCAACAACTCCTTTCCGTTTCCTTCATCTTACCTATTGACTATCCTCAATGGATTTCTAACATCGTACTTGTTACTAAAGCAACGGGGGGACTTCGGATATGTACGGATTTCTGGGACCTTAACCTCGCTTGCCCGAAGGATGACTTCCCCCTACCAAGTATTGATCAACTTGTTGATCTCACTGCGGGCCATGAGATGCTTTCTCTCATGGATGGCTTCTCGGGATATAATCAAATTTTGGTAGCCCCGGCCGATCAACATAAAACCGCCTTCATAACTCCTTGGGGAACCTTCATGCTATCGTGTCATGCCATTCGGCCTTAAGAATGCTGGTGCGACCTATCAGCGGGCTATGACTTACATTTTTCATGACATTATGCACACTATCCTTGAGGATTATGTTGATGATCTTCTTGGGAAATCTAAACATCGCAGTGAACATCTTGATGTTTTAACCATTATTTTCGATCGCCTGTTACAATACTGTGTTCGTCTTCAACCAAAGAAATGTGTCTTTGGTGTCCTTTCGGGAAAACTCCTTGGTTTTATTGTCTCTTTGCGTGGCATCGAGGTCGATCCAGCTAAAGTCAAAGCTATCCTAGAAATGCCCCCACCCACTAACCTCAAACAATTGCGTAGTTTGCAGGGACAAACTCCAATCTATCCAACGTTTCATCTCACAACTCTCGGATCGATGTCAACCTTTCCATCATCTCCTTAAAAAGGACATTGTCTTTCAATGGAGCAAAGAGTGCCACCAGGCCTTTGAGGCTCTTAAAGCCTATCTCTTGCAGCCACCCGTGCTTATCCCACCTCAAGACGATCGCCCTTTCTACCTTTACCTTTCTGCCACCGACCATGCTGTAGGAGCCATGCTCGCACATCGTGACTCCGAGCATCGAGAACAAGCTGTTTATTACATAAGTCGTACTCTTGTGGATTACGAGACTAGGTATACACATGTAGAAAAGTTGTGCCTAGCCCTATCATTCGTGGCCACCAAACTCCGACACTACCTCCTGAATCACAAAACTTTTGTCATCACCAATGCGGACCCCATTCATTATATGTATGCCAAACCTCATCTAAACCAATGCATCGCCCGATGGCTTATGCTCCTTGCTGACCTCGACCTTGAATTTGTACACCAGAAATCAATCAAAGGACAAACTATTACAGACCAACTCACAGAAGCCCCTTTACCTGGGGAGCAGTTTACTAATTTTACTTTCCCTGATGAACTCATTGCCACTCTTTCACTCAGTGAGGAGTCGTATTCAATGACCCTCTTCTTCGATGGATCCAAATGCCAGTGTGGTGGAGGGGCCGGCGTTGTTCTCATTCCTCTGGATGCTGAACCTATGCCTCTTTCATTCCATCTTGATTTCCCCTCCACTAATAATACAGCGGAATACGAGGCCTTGTTTTGGGTCTCTAGGTTGCGTTACACTTAGGTGTAAAATCTATTAACATTTTCGTGACTCTCAATTGGTAGTCAATCAAGTTATGGGCATCTACCAATGTAAAAATGAGGAACTTCAAAAGTACAAACATTACGTGGATTCACTTTTGACCTTATTTACTCATTATTCTATCCAAACCATTCCCCGCTCAACTAACAAATTTGTGGATACTATGGCTTGCTTGGCCTCACAAATTCCTACCTCACCAACTGACTCTGACATATTTGTCTTGGTTCAACAACTCTTTGCCCCATCTTACTCAGCCCCGGATGTTTGTATGATAAATCATGTGTCTGCCAATTCGCAGGATACCTGGTATCACCAACTTCACGACTACCTTACAACCTCTGTTTTCCCACCTGACCTTACTAGTAACGGAAAACGTGCTTTTCTTAAAAGTGTTTCTCATTATGTCATCATGGGGGGACTCCTCTTTAAACGTGGCTTTGATGGCATCCTCCTTTGATGTCTAACCGGCGCGGAGGTTACCTATACCATCCAACAAGTCCATGACGGTATTTGTGGTGGACATTTTAGTGGCCTTGCCATGGCCAAACGGATCCTTCGCCTAGGCTATTATTGGCCTACTCTTAATAATGACTACTACGAATATGTTAAGCGTTGTGTTATGTGTCAACAACATGCCAACCTTCAACATACTCCTAGCCATCCGCTACAGGTCGCACGAGATCTTTGGCCTTTCTCACAATGGGGTTTAGACCTTATTGGTGAGATTCACCCGCCCTCTTCACAATGTCACCATTGGATAATCACAGCAACCGAATATTACACTAAATGGGTGGAGGCCATTCCACTCATTTCAACCAAAAAAGAAAAAATTGTAGAGTTCATCAACCATCACATTATCTGTCATTTTGGTGTTCCTCATCGCCTGATAACAGATAATGGAAAATCTTTCAAAAATAAGTTGCTACAAGACCTTTGTGACAACTTTGGTATCAAACTTAGCTTCTCATCACCTTACTATCCACAAGCAAATGGTCGGCCTGAATCTTCTAACAAAACCCTGACCAAAATTCTCATGAAAGTCGTTAATGATTCTGGAAAAAATTGGCCTGATCACATCCCCTTTGCCCTTTGGGCTTATCATACCAGCATTCATACCTCCACTAATGCCACCCCATTTTCTTTGGTATATGGTACCGAGGCTGTCTTGCCTCTCGAAATACAAATACCCTCCCTAAGAATATCTCTTCAGGATATTCTCACCAATGATGATTTCCGCCAAGAGCGGTTAGCCCAATTGGAGCTTCTTGACGAGTGTCGTCTTATAGCTCTTGACCACCTTCAAATCTATCAAAAGTGCATCAAGCGTGCTTATGATAAGCGACTTCATGAGCGTACCTTTAAGGTTGGTGATCTTGTCCTCAAAGAGAATCAACATGTAACCAAACTCGAAAAGAGAAAACGCGGCAAATTTGCTCCAAATTGGATTGGGCCTTACATTATCACTCACACTTACGGATCAGGCACTTATCATTTAGCTTCGCTTAATGGTAAACCTGAGCCTGAACCCCTTAATGCCTTGCATCTTCGACCATTCTACTGTTGAATTTAGTGTTATATCACTTCTTATCTACCTTGCGCTCGTCCCTTGAGCTCGTTTACCACCTCATACACTTTGTTTCATGTAGCTCAAAATAGAATCAAGCACACATGGTTTGGTCATCACCTCCTCTTAAAGATGCCTTCCCCTTTTTAGTCTGGTCCATGACTTAAAAGTATCAAAATAACACGTTCTCAATTATACGCTTATGGGATATTCTTGAGTCAAACTTTCTACAAAACTAGATGCTTCATGCCAAACGGACATCTAGACCTCTAAGTTATACATAGACTACTCCCTCGAAGGACAACTATGTGTAAAACCACTTCTACTATTATAAATAGACTGCTCCCTCGAAGGACAGCTATACACAAAAACCGCATCTGCTACTATAAATAGACTGCTCCCTTGAAGGACAGCTATACAAAGTCAGCCTTTATCAGAAGCTTCTCGCATTGATCAGCTTCGTGAAGACCTCAAGAACAACAAAATACATATCCCATGTAGACTTCCCGCATCGATCAGTCTATATCCAGAAAAGTAAAAAGTAGTATTCCAAAGCACTTTTGAGTCATGGACTTGTCTATTTAGGTTTGGTTCTCTTTTGTCAGAATTCTCACCTTATAACAAGTTCTCTGCACCCCAACTATATCAACCACCTCACCTCACCATTCTTCAAAGCAACAAAACTCAAGGGATGTGACGTATATCCAATATATTGTGATTATACAACTCTTTTCACCTATCGACTTCTCGCCTATGCAAGGCACCTAGGGATTCAAGCTCATCCTACGTTAATATGTGGTTTGTTTAGCTCTTCTCAACTACGGGACACTTTTTCCTCTTTTACTCAAATTTAGGATTATGTGTTGACCTTAATCAGGACACGGTTCCCTACTACTTGGGTAAGCTAACTTTCGCTTCACCTATACCTACACCAACATCGCCAATTCCTTACCAACACCAACAACATTACCCTACCAATATCAATATTTTTACCAACCAACAAATTGTCTAACCACAACCAAATTGCCTGAATTCGCCTCTCCCTGGTCCTAAGGGAGAACTACATCGGTCTAAGGCCCTTCCTTGCTTTGAGTAATGGGCTATGTAGGCAGCACTTAGGAGACATGGGGTCTCCCAAGGTTAGCTCGACCATCCCCTACCATAACCTATCATGTGTGGTAAATATAAATATTTTTGTGTATTTCTATTTGATCACATTCATCTTTATCTTTTTAAAAAAAAAAACATTCAAAACACAACCATTCTTATTATTATCGTAACTCAAATCAACATACATATTCAGTTTTATTTAGATGTTAAACAAATACATCTTCTCTATCATCGACGCGTAGGTCGACATCCTTATTTATTCTTATACCCCTATGAAATTCACTTAGACCCTTGCACCTCCTCCCGAATCAGGTGGTGATCGCGATCGTTGACGCCACTCACCTGGCCTCTCCATCCTCAAAGGTGCCACTGTTATTGGTTCCTCCCACTGATCCGCCAACATCTCCTGTAACATACAAATACGCCCTCTCACGTGGAGGAATCTTGCCTCTAGTCTCTCCACTTGTAACTGCGAAACCTCTAACAATCCTGTTGTCTCATTCACCTGTGTTTGAAGCTGGTGAACCAAATCCTGCAGGCCGTCTCTCTCCGATGTAATCACAGCTATGTCAGGATGATCGGCCCTCTCATGTACACCTCGCAGCTCTGCTACCCACCATAATCTATAAGCCTCTGTCGCTCCCGCATCCATTACCCTGCGATCGGCTGCTATCTCTTCTGGCCCTTCTGGAGGTGTCGGCCGGGAGGTGAGAATGATGCCTCGGCATCGATCCTCATGTATGGTCTATAAGCCATGGGTATATCCTGAACAAATCTAAATTGTCACTACACGCGATCTAGAGGAATCCTCTCGTACTCACCTAGCCTGTGCCCCGCGATCCACCTTAATCGCTCTACACCCCTCAAATCCTCTGCTATGTTCTCTGTCACCATATAGTTCCCGTAAGGCCTCCAACGGATATCCGCAATCGTCACCATCTCCCATACCTACCTATAATACTCGATGTCATCTATCACGGCCTAGGATCTCACCTCTTGTTCTGTCTGGACCCATCGTTTAAATCCCAACCTCTGCACTCCTGTCTCTCTTTCCTGGATTGGTCGGCCTATTGGTCGCACACACACAATGTGCTCATAGGCCCAACAATGTAATAAGTATGCACAATCTAGTGTCGTCCTATGATTTCACCTGCAGGCCCATAAACCCCTGTATAGCTCCGCCAGATATGCGGGTGCCCATGCGAAAGTCACACTCCTTTCTATCATTTCCCAAATAATACACATCAATGATTTTGGAAATATTCCCCCATCCACCCTCGGTAATGCATAATACCCCACCACTATCATTAATACCACTGCCAACCTTGTTTCCTCAGGGTGTGTTGCATACATTGTACCATAAGTGAATGTCAAACCTCGTTGTGTCAAATCTCGTGCAGCTGAACCAAATACTATTGTTATCGCTCCCCGCGCCGTGCTAGGCCGCCTTGATACACTGGTCTTCCTGTAATTGGGAGCCTCAAAATTCTAAACACATCTTCCAACGTCCACATCATCTCCTGTTGGCGGATATAAGGTATTCTTTTACGGATTCCTCCTCTCAATCAATGCTTGCAACATAGCATGATTGCGTGTGATTCGTGAATAATAGCGGATTCCACTTAACCCCACATGGTTTATCAATGCCCATTCAGCTGGTGTTACATCCGCTCGGACTCGTGACAACAAAGCTGACACACTATCATTCATCCTCAACCCTGCCTCTGCCTGCATACATCAAACCAACAAACAAACCATTCAATAAATCAAATCCCCAAGTGTTTTTTTCACTCTGAATTTCATACAATAACTATGATATCGGTTATAGATAACCGATACCGGTTACCTCTAACCGATACCGGTCACTGTCAATCCTATCCAGCCTGCTTAAAAACATCCCCTACGATAATTATTTTTCTCGTTTTCTCCTCTCTCTATAAACATACGTGAAACCCCTACTTACCTACCCCATAACACTCACCCCATCCCAAACCCTTACCTATCACCTTTTCTTTCTCGTCTCTATCCACTTACCTTCTCTCATCCTATTCATAAAACATGCAAGAATTAAATTACAACCAAACAGTTTACCTCTTGGGACGCAGCAGCTTGAGGTGGAACCTGTCTTCCCTCTCGTCTCTTCTGCTTGGATGCTTCTCCTTGTTCAGCCATGTTCACCACCCTCTTCAATATCACTTTCCTTTCTGCCTTCTTAATCTCAGCCCACAATCACTTTACCTATCTCTTTCTTCCTTATCACTCAATTCTCCCATGCAATTACCTATATCAGTTGTCAAACAACGTCGCATTCTCATATTTAACTTATTGCATGCCTCTAAAAATAAGAACTCAAGTTGTCTCCCAAGCTTTTTCTATTTTTAGAAAAGCTTGTTTTAGCATAACCGATATCGGTTACCTAACCGGTATCGGTCATATATCTACCGGCATCGGTTAGCTAACCGATATCGGTCATATGTCTCACTTTGCTTTAACCTAGGCCTTTTCTTCGTTTTTTGCAAATTTTTGGTGGCGCCCGCCTCTTTTTCCTGCATAACGACATCATTATCAATATTTGTCATCAAAATCCCATCAACACATATACATATCATCACACTTTCATCAACATCATCTATCTACATTAAATTTCAAAAACCATCGACAAAATACATGCGACATTTTATTATATACATTAAACCCATCATTATACACACCATGTGGATCAAACTCATCATCTATATACATTAAATTTCAAAACCAACGACAAAACACATAAGACATTTTTTTACACACCATGTGGATCAAAATCATCATCTATATATATATATATATATATATATCAATGTCAAAATATACAACTTGCCTTTTATGTATGGGGGCTTTATGATCTAAAAATAATACAAATATGCAGCACATTCCTAAAAATCTCACTCGCTATCCCTATCAAAATATACTCGGCTCATGCAGCCGGTATCAACTATACAACATGTACTCGGCTCGCAGGCCGTATATACAACAAAAATGAATAAATAAATAAATCATATGTGGGCACGCAGGCCTCTATATACATATCCGGTTCACAGACCGGTGTCTATATCCAATATCAAAAACCCATCGCCGCTCCCAGGATGTCTCAGCTCTCTCCACCACCCTCGGCCTATCTCCCTGCTGGTCCCTGTGCTGCTCTCGCTCCTCCCCTGTAATGACCCACCGGGATGTCCCTCCTGATCTCTCTCCGTGTGTCTGCTCTGCATGCCCGTATATGGTTGATAGTCAGCCCCGGTACCATCGAGGACGTCCTGATAATACCGGGCCTCCGCTCTCGCCTCCATATAGCGGGCCCGTGCCACCATGGCTATTGGGGCTGGTCCCCCGACTCCTAATAGTAGTGGCCCCTATCCTGCTGGTACACCTCAGTGCTATGGGGGTACTGTCTTTGTACTCAGTGTGACGTGCTCGTGCTCGCAAGTGGCGATGCTCGTGGTCTGCTGTTACAGGTGCTCTCGCCGTGCTCTGAGCTCGTGCTGGCTAATTGTCCTCGTAGCACCCCAATCTATGCCTGTGCAGCAGCAAGCTACCCCTGTAATAACTACACCTGTCCTAAGAGCCGGTCCCTCTCCGCTATAACAGCCACCAAATCTGGCTGTGTGGGCTGTGCTCTCCTGGCTGCTCTCTCCCCTACCCACCAAACCAAAAAGGCCCCTGTCACTCCGGCATCATCCACTGTATCGTCAGCCGGTCTCTGCTACTTTGCCCGGGTCAATCAAGCTGGGTGGTGTAGGTAGTGGGGCCTCTACATCATCCCTCCGGTACTGTGGGAAGGGAGGTGGCTCATCCTGTCGCAAGCCCAACTGCCGTCGTACCCTCTCTAGGGGTATCACTCCATACTCCCCAGGCCTCCGTCCAGCTATCCAGAAACTATACTGGATCCAGCGCATCTATGCTCGGGCTCCTCCTCGGGGCTGATGGCCTCTGTAGGGCCTCCATATAATGTCCAGTGCGGTCAAGCCCTCCAACATATGACGGTAGTAGGCCACATCCCATCCTGCGAGCACCGCTCGTGGCTGGCCCATGACCCCCAACCACCTCTGAAATCCATATCTATATACAATCTGTGGCCCTGGCTGCTGGGGCAGCCCTACTGGTCGTATATAGATGATGTGCTCGTATGCCCAGCAGTGTAACAAAAATTTCAAGCAAATACCGAATCGCCTCATACGGCGATAACCCCACAACTCTCTGTATAGCTGCACCAGATACACTGGTGCCTAGGCATAGCATGTATGCTCCTCTACCATCTCGTGCAAAACTCCCATCAAATCCCGTGGGAAGCGCCTCCCTCTAAGTCTCGGGAGGGTGAAGCAGGTGATACCTATCATCATCAACACGGCAAGCCGTGTCTCCTGTCGGTGCGCGATACATGTTGCCATAGGCAATGCTTGCACTATGATAGGTCAACAATGGGGCTGCATCCCCGAATACATGTAGGATGTTGTCCATCATTGTCTCCACATCCACTTAGAACACTGCCTCACCTACGATCGGCAGTCTCAGGATGTGATATACATCCTCTAAAGTAATTGTCATCTCTCTAGTAGGGAGATGGAAGACATTGGTTACCGGATCCCATCTCTCGATGAGGGCAACCATCAGGCTGTGGTCCCTATCCACAGCCCTATACCACTGACTCCACCAAGTCCAACCTCTCGCATGATGCCCCACTGCGCTGCGGACACATGTGGCCGCATCCGCCTCAATAGCGGGGGCATCCGATCCTGCATCGTGAGCTGCTGGCGTGCCTGCAAAAACAACCCACTTCATCAGGCCTACCCTTTACAATAAAACCTACCTTAACTCTCTATACCCACTTACCCACCCAACCACAACCCGACTCTACAACACACATCTACACCCACCTATCTTACCCTATAACATCTACGATATCCCCTTTCCTTATCTCACACCCTACCAACCACCCCGATCTACTCTAGCCATCTAACTATACCCCCGCCAATTTAACACTTCCTACTTCATACCCAACACCTAATCTATCCTACCCGAACCAACCCCCATCAACCCCATTTCCCCCACCCCAATCACCCTTCCTATCACCTCTACCCCTCCCCCTTCACCCCCAAACAAAAACACAAAACAACAAGACGAAATTCTGAAGAAATCCTACCCATGGAAGACCGGCACTGACCGGTCACCGCCGACCGCCATCGGCCCCCCCAAGTGCATTTTACGTACCGACGCCGGTCGACATATGACCGACGCCGGTCTACCCACAAAGTAATTTCTACACACATTCAGTGACCGATGTCGGTCGCCTAGTGACCGACATCGGTCACTGTCCCATTCCGGGGCCGAACCCAAAACGGCCCGCAAAAACTATTTTTTTCTATTTCTCCCCTTTTACCCACAAGAAAACCCTAAAAACCTACCCACCCTGCCGTTTTGGCCTAACTAGCCTACCTACCCACTCCATTTTACACATTACCTCCATTCATTCCTTATTTTATTAAAATTAGGATTCCTACCCAAAACCCACATCTAAGTTAAACTCATTAAATTCACATAGGTAAGAGCTCAGAGCCTACTGGCAAGATAACTACACATCGTCGTGCGTGGTGGGATAGGTGGCGAGTGGTCCAGCTGGTCCAGCACCTCCTGCTCCTCCTGGCTGTGCCATGGCCCCAAATCTCCTCAGCTGGGTTCTCCACCAATCAAACTCTGCCTCCTGATCGCTGGGGTCTACCAACCACTCACTCCTCCACTCAAATAATGCCACCTCAGCCCACAAACTCAACAAAATCACTTCCCACCTCAGACAGCTAAATTTGGGCACTCAAATTCACAAAGTGACAATGACATGTCATATTTTTTTTTTTATAGGTTTTGGCCTATAACCGATACCAGTTATTTTGTGCCCTAGAATACCGATATCGGTCTTCTAACCGATATCGTCACACATAACCGATATCGGTTATTTATTTCCTTCACCTAACTCCTACCCTTATCCACCAATCTCCACTTTTTCCCCATCGCCTACCCCACGGCTTTGCTTGACTACCCTTATTTTGACCTCAATCAGCTTGACCTAAGGCCGCACCTCCAACTAATCGGACCACCCAAGGCCGCACCCAATCAATCGCCCGACCCAAGGCCGCTCCCAACCAATCAGGCCCGACCTAAGGCCGCACCCAACCAATCCGGCCTGACCTAAGCCCGCACCCAACCAATCAGGCCCAACCTAAGGCCGCAACCAACCAATCAGGCCTGACCTAAGGCCGCCCCAACTAATCGATCGGCATGACCCAAGGCCACACCCAACCAATCAGGCTCGACCCAAGGCCGCTCCCACCCGATCAGGCCCGACCCAAGGCCGCAACCAACCAATCAGCCCGACCCAAGGCCGCCCTCAACCAATCAGGCCTGACCCAAGGCCGCACCCAACCAATCAGGCCCGACCCAAGGCCGCAACCACCCAATCAGGCCCGACCCAAGGCCGCCCTCAACCAATCAGGCCTGACCCAAGGCCCTCACTAATCAATCGGCCCGACCCAAGATCACACCAATTCCGTACCTCGCCCAAGACCCGCCAATTACAATTTTATCCACCCATCATGTAACTTTTTGTTCAATCAGGCTCACCTATTCGTGTTTTAGCATGATTAGGATACTTGACTTGATCAGTCGACCAACTTTGCCTAGACCGAGACCGTGACATTTATCTCAACCAAACCAACCATTTGGTACTGCCGAACATGCCTAAAATGTTCCTGTACCTTACCCGTTATATCCCCTGGAGCTACTTCCTATGCCTTGGATACCAGGATTATATCAACCTTGTTTGGATAAACTATCGACCTTTGCCTATGTATTGCTTGTTTGCTCTTCAAATCATGTACCACTGGTCGCATTTCTCTTTGCGCATTTCAACGTGTGCTACTTCTTGAACTTATCCCACCATCTTACCATCATCTCAACACCATTCACCCTTTATCAACCCTATCCCTGATTTCACGTCACCTCAATCTGTGATAGATTTGAGGGGGATTACCTATACCCTTAACTAGGGCAATCACTTCTTATTAATTGTCAGTGCAGCTTTACAAGACAAGCTACACAACAACAAGGGGCTAATGTAGACACCAAATTTGTGTCTTACGACACCTTGTGCCCCACATCTCATTTCACAACCTAACCTCACCACCTAAACCTTGCACAATTATTTATTACTTACCTTATAATTAATAAATCCACATTTTCAAACCTGCCACCTCATTTCGCCACCTCATCATGACCTAGCCCTAACCCTAAACTAACCTAATTAAGACCTATAACTTGGTCTACATCCACACCCATGACTAATTACCCCTCACCCGCACCAAAACCAACCTAATAATGACTTGACCAAGCCCACAACTAATCTCTCGAGAGAAAAGGAGGGAAAGTTGGCTATTTTACTAAAAATAGCCCACTTTGACTTAACCGACATCGGTTCCTACTCGACCACCGTCGGTTACGTAACCACCATCGGTTCCCTGTAAATGACCTCCCCCAACCAAAAACAAAGGACCTGGAATTCATTGGAAAGATCGGGAATTCACTTGGCAGAGCAGAGACAAGTGAAGAAAAGAGAAGAGTTTGCAGAGAAGGACATCGAGCCCAAGACTGCAACTGAGTAACCA
This sequence comes from Taxus wallichiana var. yunnanensis, assembly GCA_018340775.1. NCBI lineage: Eukaryota > Viridiplantae > Streptophyta > Pinopsida > Cupressales > Taxaceae > Taxus > Taxus wallichiana. Next base: position 10,498,178 of record CM031242.1, on the reverse strand, counting down.
GAGCTTAGTGACACTCATCCAAGCATTGGGAGAGAAGATAGCTCATCTTTTGATTGTCGATCATCCCACCTGAGCCCTGCCTTCGTCATCATAGTCCTTGGACCTGTATCTTCATCAGGAACTAGTAAGTAGTGTCTTGTACGTTCTTTTAATAACATTTCTTGAACTTCTGAATCACAGTAATTATAAGTCTACTCCTAGATCTACTACCCGGTAACACCCTACATCTAACTATCATTCCTCTACCCTTACATTGCCCTAAGAACAACCTCCATACTCTCTGAGTCTTCTCCATCACCCCATGGCTTATCCCTAATCATTTACCAGCCTTATAAACACCATAGCCACCTCATAGCCAACCTTCATTAAAAGCCCCTAAATCACTGCCCCTACCGATATTGGTTATCAGCAACCGCACGGTGTATAACCACAGTCAGGTTGTACAGTGACCGGCATCGGTCACTGTGACTCAAACCAAAACCAGCCTTTCTTCTATTGCTTTTTAACAAGGTAATTAAAGTGTAATTTTGCAATAGCCTCTTTGCTATCATTTGTGTTAATTCGTATTAAAAGGGGAACTGACCACCTTCGAAAGGAAGTCTAATATTTCCTGGGCCCAAGGCAGTTCCCTCATTTATTGTCTAACTAAAATCTGGTGGTCTTGTATTCTTACTTGCAGGTAGTCCTTCCTAGACAAAAAGGAGTTCTTCGCAATCGATCTAATCTCTTTCTACGGTACGTGCACCCCTCCCAACATTCAACAGGTATTCCTCCTAGCCCTAACCCTTATCTGTTTCTAAAGAGAATGAAAGGATAGAAGCAACTCTATTCTAAGAACCGAAACATTTTGTGCGAAACAATAACGTCATGGAAATAGGTCCTAAAAGTCATGCAAGAGCTCAATAATCTTAACCTATTCTTTCTTTGACCATTAATCACCGATAATGAACTCCTTGGGCTAATCCTCAGTACCAATGTTAGCCATATTTATCTTCATAGGAGCATGGTATGCATGTTCCTTCTCATCCGTAGAATCCATTACCTCACATGCACCTTTAGTGTGGCTAACATCCAAATTTTCAACTTCCTCATCATCAATCATATAGACCAATTTATCCTTTTCTTTTTCCTTCCATACATGGCCCATTTGTACCTCTTTTGTTTCCTCAAGATTAGGACACACTTGAAGATTGTGTTCTCCAAATATTTATAACATGATCTATTCTTCCTTCGTGTTATCCCCCAAAGTGATGTGCCTCATAATATGCAATGTTTCATGCACTAGAGGATTAGTAGAAAAATAATCAAAAGTTTAGATCATACCTGAAGTAATCTCTTTCCAATTTACTATTTCTCTTTTCAACTCAACATGGACATACCATGCACGTGTGTAGCTACGCAATGTGGTGTCTAACTTATGCTACTATAGTGATGGTGGTAAGGACTCCTGCCCCTATACCCACGATCTCTCACACTCATGGACATGATGAGAAGATGAATCCTTACCATGAAATTCACAAATGTGCGTATGTATATTAATCTAAGTAAACCTGATGGAAAAGGTGATTCTCACTTCCCTAATTTAGGAGGTTATTTCTATGTGTTTCCCACTAGCGTGGTGTTTTCCTACACAAATTATATACCAACATATTCCTTTTAACTCCTTCATTCAGCCACCGATTCTCTATAGTGTGCAAAAAATGTATCGGGCTTCCTCTCACTAGTATATCTTAGTACTGAGTGAGCCTAAACGCCTCACCATATGTGGTCTCGATCATCCTTATAAATCATCCTTTAACTTTGCACCCGACCATCTCATACGTTCCATGTGCCATGTTGTCACAAGATTCTCTAGATCACGCACCATCCGAGCATAGATTCTATTAGGTTCCTCTTCACTTAAGGGCTCAACATAAAACTTTTCCTTCTTTTCAAATAGAGGTATAATCACGTGATCTTATTTGTTCTCAAAAGCAGATATACCTCTTGTTAAAACGTAGATCAACATCTTTTACATAACACTAAGGTCACCTAAGTAACATTGGAAATTTGTCTCCTTCGATCTATAAACTCTTCGACTTTGGAATTATCCACGTAATCACAAGTTAAATGATGTTATTCTACTTTCTATTAGAAAATGATAGAGATAGCTAGTGAATGAATTATGCTTATGCTTAGAATCCACAATTGTAGGAAAGGAAAGAATTTAAGCTCATAAACACAAAAAGTTTTATCCTGGAAACCTCCAGAGGAGGAAAAACTAGTCAGGAAGGGAAATTGATCTTTCTTCCCACTTTTATTGGCCAATTCAAAATAACAATTACAAAATTTACAATAAGTATGAAAGAGAAGTAGATAATATCTCACACTTCCTCCCAAATACTTGTTTGCTATGTCTCAACACTCCTTTCTTCTACAAAACACAATTCTAGCACTAAGAACTTCTTGCTCACTTGATTTCATGCTTAGATGATCTTATTCTCCTCTACATACATGTATTTTTAGCCTTTCTCATGTTCTCCCATGCACTAGAGGATGAGAAAGGTCATGGAAGAGAAGAGACAGAAAAAACTTCCAAATTCTAGGTTGTTCATTTCATATTTTTGTTTTCTCCCAAAAGAGCTGGGACCGTTGCCCAATATAGACCGGACGGTCCCAAGACCGCTGCTTTACATAGAGCGGTGGTCCTTACTAAAAAGATAGGACCTCTCTGTGTTATTTTTCCTTCTTTACTTGTTGGTGATTTGATGAAGTAGAGTCATTTTGGATCCTTATGGATCACACCTCCCCTAGTTAGGAGGATTTTGGTCCCACAAAAGCTTAGTGGGGGAGTAGATGAGGAAATAATTCCCTTACTTGATCCTTCGAATACCACCGGGCCTAGCTTGGTGTCTTTCCTTTCAATCCAATCCACCAAGACTCCTATAGACCTCTCCTAATCTCTCGACCTTTTTCCATAAAGACTACATCCTCCTCTAATTCGCCTCATAAGTCCAAGACACAATCCTCAATGGAAGGTAGAAACTATAGTCCTTCATCTTCATGTAGCACATATGGCTCATATAGGTGCAAGTTCTCACAGCTTTACTACATAGTACATCCTCATAAATGATGGCAAGTTAAGTCGAAAATCATTTTCTCTAACCTACTCCAATATGGTGAAGGGCCCATATCATAGTGGCTTGAGCTTCGTGCTTGACCTTACAGTATCTCCTTGCTCAAGTAAAGCCAAAATCTATCTCCAACATGAAGCTTATGTTCCCTCCTATGCTGATCGTGCCTAGCTTTGTACTTGGCTTGGGATTTATCTAGCTATTCTTTGACTTTGAGATGGATTTTCCAGATCCTCTCAATAAATTTGTTTTCTCTATTCACCTATGTGTCTCATGTCTCATCCTTATCCTCTTCTAACCGTTATGTCCAACAAATTTATAGGTAGATATCCCAAGCATGCTTCAAATGGTGACTTCATAGTGGATGTGTGTACTTCCCTGATTATAGGAATGTTGAATGTAGGCTAAGGACTCATCCCAAGTCTGGGGTATTTACTGTTATACCCTTTGATCAACTATACCAAAGTCCTGTTCAAATCCTTTGTTTGTCCTTCTATTTGTGGATGGAAAGATGTGCTCCTCAGTAACTTTGGTATCCATCTTGTCCTACAAATTAGTCCAAAATTTCCCCAAGAACCAAATCCCTATCGAAAAAATAGAATTTTACAAACCAAAATGCACCCATACATTAGCAAAGAAAAGATATACTGCCCCATGTGCTTTAATTGTCTTTTTACATGCCATGAGAGTACACATCTTCTTGAATCTATCAACAAAAATATAGATATAGTCATGGCCATGTTTAGACATAGGTAATCCTCCTACAAAATTCGTAGAAATTTCCTCCCACATATGAGTAGTACTAACAAAGGCATATACAAACCCTCCTTCTTAGTCTTAGGCTTATTGGTACAAAAAAATTTACATCTACGTATAAATTTTGATACTTCTTGCATATTGGGCCAAAAACATACCTTTACAAGTGGGATAGGTATTACCAACATCGAAATATCCCGCTACTTTTGAGGTATGTGCTTCCCTCATCGATAAAAGTATTTCTTCTTTAGGAACACAAAGCTTCCCCATCGGTAGAGCAGCCTGTGCTTGAGATAACAATCTTCAATCTCGGTCCTTTTAGTCCTTGGGACTACAACTACTGAAATTTCATCCCAAAGTCTTTGTCCTGGGCATATGCCTCTCCGTAAGCTTCCTTCATGAAGGGATCGATCTAAGAGATAGTGTCCAAATAGGAAAACTTCTCCTGTGTGGGCGGCCTAGACAACATGTCTGCCACTAAATTTGTACTACCCTTCTTGTATTTGATCACCAAATAGAACTACGAAGGAACCCCATTCATTTGTAGTGTCTTTCCCCGCTGAAATTTAGACCGTGCTTGCAAATACTTTGAGAGTTTTTGGTCATGTGCACAATAGTTTCTTTACCCAATAAATAATTCTTCCATTTTTAATTTCCCAAACTAGTGCATACATTTCCTTATCATATACTGAATATCCTTTAACTGCTGAATTGGAAGTTTTAAAATGATAGCATACATGTTTACCTCCTTGAAGCAACACTGCGCCCATAGTGTAATCACTAGCATCTGTCTCTACTTCGAAAGGCTGCTGCAAATTAGGAAGAGAAAGTACTGGAGCATGAATAATCTTGTATTTCAATAACTCAAAGGATTTGTCTTATTCCTTACCCCAATCAAAAACCTTACTCTTTGTGGCCACTGTGTGTAGATGTGGTGCAATCACAGAGAAGCTCGGAATGAAATTCCACATGTACTATAATGATCCCACAAAATTCCTAGTCTCTGTAGCTCATGTAGGTGTTGACCAATTAGTGATGACTTCCACCTTCTTTGGATCCACTCGTAGCTATCCTCCTCCAACAACGTGCCCAAGATAGAAAAGTGATTGTTTGGAAAATTCACATTTCTTCATATTATAAAGCAATTGTTTCTCACTGAGAACTTGCAAGACTTGTTATAAATGAGTTAGATGTTCTTCCCATGTGGCACTAAAATCAAGATATCATCTAGATATACAATGACACATTAATCTATGAAATCCCATAATACATCACTCATCAATCTCATAAATGTAGCGGTGCATTCAATAACCCAAAAGGAAGTACTAACCATTCACAAAAACCTTGTTTTGTCTTGAAAGCAGATCTTCCATATATCCTCCTCCTTCATTCACACTTGGTGATAACCTGACTTGAGATCCAACTTCGTGAAGAATTTGGCATGCTGAAGCTGGTCCAAGAGATCATCTATGTAGGGAAGTGGATATTTGTTCTTTATGGTGATCTTGTTCAAAGTGCGGTAGTCGATGAAAATTCTCCAAGAACCATCCTTCTTTGGCACCATCACAATAGGCGAACCGCATGGTGAGGTGCTCGGACATATCACCTCCTAGTCTAGTAGTTCCTAGAGTTTTTCTTTACTTCATTACTCTCTAGAAAGGATTACCTATATAGCTTGATGTTTGGTAGAGGGGACTCTAGAAATAGATGGATCTCATGCTCTACTTCCCATTTTGGCGGTAACCCATTGGGAGCCTGAAATACTTCCTGAAAATATTGAATAATATTATCCAAATCATGCTTTCCCTGGTTAGAAATCTCTGAAACTTCTACCCTATCTTGTTTATCCTTTAACAAAAGTAAACAAAACTGATTATGATTTTCCTGAATAAGTCGTTTTGCTTGGTTAGCACTCACCATAGTAACATGTGTCTTACGTTGGTGTGCCTAGATGTTGTAGTTGATCCCATCCTTGACCCATTTGTACCAATTTTACCTTCTCATAAATATAACATCCCTAATATACAAGTAAAGACTCTAGAACACAACATCAAAAACATCAAGTGGAATAACGTCAGCTTCCAAAACATCAATATACCAGGAATTTATCCCAAACTTGACCTTACATCTTCTTGTTACCTGAATTTCAACACCCTTATTCACCCAACCCAAAGGATAAAGGTGTGAATGCTCGTAAATATCAAGACCAAGCTTCTTTACAACTACTTTAGAAATCAAGTTAGACTGAGAACCGGTATCAACCAAAGAATTTACCTTAGTTCTCTTGATCTCGAATAGTCTACTCATCTCCTCTTCTTGGCTATCCAGGTTGGTGGTTGTGCATCCAAGCCTTTCCTCTACATCATATTCATCTTTGATTTCCACCTCCTCTTTTGTTTTTACAGCTATCATAGACTTAGTCCTTGGTTCAGTTCTTTGGATGTAACTCTACATGAAACTTCCAACATGTAGCATCAGTATGACCATTGATATCATAGTTCTTGCAAAAATTCTTGGGATCTTTACAAGTATTTAAAGTAGTGGCAGCTTGTTTACCTTTCCCTTTCCACTTACCCTTGTTACTTGTTTTCCCATACTCTTTTTCTACTAATTTGTTGACTGCTTTTCCCTTGGCTCTACTTCTCCTTGCTTCTTTTCATCATCTATGTAGTATGCTTGCACACACACCTTGTTGAGATCTTTGGGCTTTGTGGAGATGAATTTTCTTCGAAGGTGAGTGTGAAGTCCTCCCAAGTACTTAGTTAGAATATCCTCATCCTCCAAGTCCATGTTTAGCAACATGGCCTACCTCTGAAACTCCATAGTATAGTCCTACACACTTTGACCACTACCTTGTCTAAAATACTACCATTTAATCATTTGGTCAGTCTTGTGGCCAATAGGATAGAAGTTAGCTCTAAGTAATTCTTTAAATTCTTGACAAAATTTCACAATAGGATGATTTTTCTTTTCACAAGTGGTTAGATGGGTTTCCCACCAAACCAAATTGTGTCCCTCCATTTTGATACGTAAAAAGGTGATCATCTGTGCCTCGGTGACATTATGGATGCTAAAGTAGACTTCTAATTGTTTTAACCATTTATCAAGAAACTCCACATCTACTTGTCCTTCAAAGCTTTTAATCTCAATTTTTGTCTCAACTTTAAAGGGTCTATGATCAGATTTTACCTTTTCTCTTGTGTTTGAAGTCTCTTCTTCATTCTTTTCCCCATAACTTCCCTCATGGTGGCTCCTTCCTATGCCAAACTTTTCAGCTAAGCCCCAAACCATTGAGTCTATGGAGTCTTTCTTGAAAAAATTTATCTTCTACAAATCGGAAAGCTCTTCATGCCTTCTAAACATCCTATCCATCATGGTCTCCAACATCTCGATTCTATGAACCAAGTTATCTTCCTCCATTTTCCCCGAATTCTTTGTTTCCACTTCTTTGTAGAAATTTCTGGATCGCAAGGTAAAGCCTCTTCACCTTTAGATCTTGTCACTATCATACAAATCCAAGAACGAATACCATAGTCCTAGATACTTGTTAGCTCTGATACCAAAATGATCTTGTAAACTCTTCAACTTTGGAATTATCCACATAATCACAAATTAAACATTGTTGTTCTACTTTCTATTAGAAAATGATAGAGATAGCTAGTGAATGAATTATGCTTATGCTTAGAATCCACAATTGTAGGAAAGGAAAGAATTTAAGCTCATAAACACCAACAAGTTTTATCTTGGAAACCTCCAAAGGAGGAAAAACTAGTCGGGAAGGGAAATTGCTCATTCTTCCCACTTTTATTGGCCAATTCAAAATAACAAGTACAAAATTATAATAAGTATGAAAGAGAAGTAGATAATATCTCACACTTCCTCTAAAATACTTGTTTTCTCTGTCTCAACACTCCTTTCTTCTACAAAACACAATTCCAACACTAAGAACTTCTTGCTCACTTTCTTTCATGCTTCGATGATATTATTCTCCTCTACATGTATTTATAGCCTTTCTCATGTTCTCCCATGCACCGGGAGGATGGGAAAGGTCATGGAGGAGAAGAGACACCTGACAACCTTCCAAATTCTGGGTTGTTCGTTTCATTGTTTTGTCTCGAAAGAGATAGGACCGCCGCCTAATGAAGACCGGAGGTCCCAGGACCACCACCTTGGTTGGGTGGTGGTTCTCAGAATCGCTTGCTCTGTATAGAGTGGTGGTCTTGTTACTAAAAATATAGAACATATGTGTGTCATTTTTCCTTCTTCATGTTGGTGATCGATGAAGTAGAGTCATTTTGGATCCCTATGGATCACCTTTTGCAAGCTCTAACACCTCAAAGCATCAAGTAAACTTAGCTCCTTAGTGATAATAGATGCATCCTTGAGTAACCTAATAGGCATTGCCTTAGTTTTATTTTCCATTTACAACACATTTGAAGATGGTTGTAACATAGGTCTTCCTATCTCGATTTCATGCCTCAAAAGTGAGTACATTTACTTCAAAGACATGTATCTATCAATTATCGCATCCAATATGATCTCCTTATCAAATTCATGGTTCGAGGTGGTAGATTCACATGAAGTATCTATCTCTCGCACTTAATCCCAGATTCTTGGTACATTCTCTTGAACTCATTACTCTAGCCATGGGATGCTATTTTATTGGTGCAACATCTTACACACCTCCTTCGATTATCCATGTCCTTCTCGTGGGAGCTCATCATTGTTTTCATGTTCTCTTATGTGCACCTTCTCCTTTCAAAGCATAGTATTTCACCCTGTAAATCTCTAATGAATCCCATCGTATCCTAGTAGATTTCCTTCTGATGCATTACATATAGATACTTATCATGTGTCACTTCCTCCTTGTTATAAGTGCCTTGGACTTCGAGAGGCTCATGCACACGTGCTACCTTGACATGCATCGTAACCGAAGATGGGTGTAACTTTGGATCAATCTTCTTAGGAATCCATTGATCAACATTCACACACTACACCTTGATCATCCCCATGTATTTGTCCTTTTTTTACTCATGTTCTCAAATAAATCCAGAAATCCTCTAGCTTATGTGGCTTCCCAAACCATGAACATGCTGCATTCTAAGGGTAATCATGTTGGTAATGATTAGGTTATCCAAAAATGTAACAAGTTCCTCTAGAAAACCTACCTTGGCCACGATATTATCCTCAAAAGCCTCCATTCCTATTATCCTAATGATTGTAACCTTTATGAGTATGTCCTTCTTTCTCCTTAGATCCACTCTCCACACCGGTCAGGCACACTCTTATCTCAATGGCTTCATGGATGTGATCAATCAATTTATAGTCTGTCATGTCATGAGTATGGGATTTACAAATTTTATAGTCTAAGGACACCTTCTTTTGGATCGTGTTGTACAAAAGAGGGAAATCTTAGACATCATGGTTATGGTGGAAAACATCACAATCTAGTAATAATGTGCACATGGGCTTGCACGGAAATTTGTTTTAGTATGTCCCTCCACCTCACGCTATGCACTATATTCCAATGCACGTCTCATGTGATGATTTGGAAGAAATATTCTCTATTTGTTTCACCATAGCTGTAATCTATACCTCTAAGAATGGGCTCACTTTGGTATCAACACTTTCAATTGCCTTAATGTGTAAAGCTTCTTCCAAGGCCTCGCGTGGATCCACATGTGTCTTATGAGAGAGTTATCTTCGGAATGGAGTTAGAAATCCTCCAATGAACCATTGTGCATGTTGACTAGAATGTATATCATAAGACAAATCAGATAACATGATCTTAAAATGCACATAAAAATCTCTCACGCTTTTAGCTAAACCCTTCTTGATGTCCTTGAGCACACCGACGCTCTTTGCTCAAATTTTGGAATATGAAACTACCGAAATGTAGAATGTAAAGAATTTTAATCCACCACAGCTTGATATGGGTCATACTTATTGTACTAGATATGCACATGCCCTTGTAGTGTATAGCAAACTAACTAGCATTTCTATTTGAAGTTGTAATTCCGTTAGCGTCTTTATAGAAGTTCACACTTATGCACATGTTTTGTTATATCTTCAATACCTCTATAATATGGTAAATGAAGAGACGTATCATAATAAACCTAAGGTGTTAGTTGTAATGGGGGTTGATGTGAGGGTTCCTAGGGATGTAGGCCTTGTCAACAAGAACTAAAACTAGAAACTTCACCAATACTTCCTCCCGATCTCGCCCAATCCTCCTAAGTCCCCTAGTGCGGATGCGAGGCCGGTTGACGTACTTCCTTGTGTCCAAGTGGTGGTATTATACTAGACACCAATGGGCTAAGTGGTCACGAGATACTACTATAATACTTCCAATGGTCTATCTCGCCAACATTCTATCTTGATGATGCATCTGGGAACAATCCTGCCATAACACTTCCAAACAACGTTGCTAACTACAATACCATGGGTGCGCTACTAAATTTATTTCTTAAATTCAATAGAAACCGATATGTACTTGTCTCTTCTTTCTTACTTTCACTAGCTTGATACTCAATGAATACCTCTAGACTTAGAACACCATGTGTAAGGGCTAGGTGGCTAGGTGGGATCAAATGCACGCATGCGGTCCTTATTCTCTCCTCTGACACGCTCTCATCTGAAGATGAAAGGGATTATCTATTACACTTTCCTAAAGTTGGGAGAGCCTAATGATGTAGCTCATTGTCTTCCACGAGAGCTTCATAACCTTCACGATCCATCCTCCTCCTCAACTCTAGCACCTCTTGAATCTCCCATGTGCATGCCATGTCCCTCTCTCATGCTTCATTAAAATTGATCTATATTTTCTCTCTCTACCTTTCTATCACCAGGTCCACCATATTTCTCCACGCATGTTGCTTCCCCTATGTGTTATGGGAGTTTAGCTAGCCATGGGTAAGCCCTTTAAATCTAGTTCTATAATCAAAATCTTGATCGATAATGGTATAATGCACAAGTACAATCCTCAGGATTACGCAAGAATTTGAACTCAACTTTCTCTAGAAACAAATAAGTAGAAATAATGTACTCCAATATATAATTGTGCAATACTCCAACCCACCAATGATCTACAACTCTAGTCCACCCCAAATCAGCACTAGCAAGAGTCCAAGTTATCCTTTTGTGTTTAAAGTCTCAGTCTATATCCCCAACTCTTGCCTAATGCATATGTTTCCACCCACTCATACAATTATACTAGAAATATGGAAAATAAGTTCTCATAAAATGTGTGATAAAGGTTGTCTTCCACCCATTGGTGTGGATTGAAATTAGGTCCATGCTATATCTATGAGAAAATTAATCCTACCCATTCTCTACCCAAATTTCAATGCTCTCCAGAGTTAATTGATATGCCATCTACAAGAAACATCCTGGAAAACAGGTTTGAAAAGAGGTCCTGAAACATAACCAAAATGTAGTATTATTAGTTCACGTAGCTTCTATGCACACTGACACCTCATTCAGATAAATTTGAATGCTCACCCAAAGCACGTGAAGCTACTAGGTCCCTCCTTTGTGTTTCTTTTCAAGATGTTAGCATGTAGATACGTGAAGATAGATAACTAGGTGTTCATTCAACCATAAGAATTCATTGCATACATTCACTTGGAAACACATATAATAAGGAAACATATAGATCAAATAACAACTAATATCATATGCACCATGTAATCATGATATTCGGGCACATATATTACTAGAATCCATTATAACAAAGTATTACATCACGGTAGATGAATACATCATCATATCTAGGCATTGGAACATGCAACATCAAACCCTAAGCTATAAATACTCTCACATACAAGGTGGTACCTAAAACAAAAATATACTCTAGATATATATACGGATGGGGAATTTCCCTTCGCCTATTATGTACTCTCAAAATATACTGCATGCTCAAAGATAGCCATGCATGCATAAAAAAGTAGATATAAAGTATGCATGCTTTCCTAACAAGCCTAATAATATATTAAATCTATAAATAAACCCTACTTTAATCCTATTATTAGCTCAATCCATTGACGACCTTTGATCTCCACCTCACATGTGCTTTATCCCAAAATAACTCTTGCTTGGATGTCAAACCTCCATGCTTTTCTCTATATCTAGAATGTTTCTTGATCAACACTCTAACTTGTCTTTGACCATGGTCCAAAAATCTGGCTAAGTCTAGAGGTTTCCTGCTTAGGTGCAAGCCTTTACGCACTATCCATTTTTCCTTGTGTGCAACCATTCACACCTTGTTTGTGTGCATCCAAAACTCCCGTGCATGGCCTGTACTTAGTCAAATGGGCCGTGCAACATACTCTTATGCCATATTTAGTCCTAAGAAGCATGTGTGAAAAATTTGAGGTTAAATATCCTCCCATTTTTGTAATGAAATCAATAGAAAGGAATATGTCAAAGTAGGGAAGGAGATCATGTTAACTTTACAAGATCCCCTTGCCAAGAAATCTTTTAAAAAAATTTCTTACAATTTTCTACCTTTCCCATTCCAATTTTTTTGGGAAATTTGTTTCAAAAATTGCCTTATTATCATTTTCACTAGATTTTAGATTTCGGAAGTCAACATTAATTTTGCATGTGAAATACACATTGAGTTCTAAAACCTAAAATCCACCCCAATGGAATTTTGGAACCGAAAGTCAAAATCAGAGTGTGTTTTGTATAAAATTTACCTCTTGAGTTCTCGATGTCCATTTTACACACCTTAATTTTGAACTTTAGATTTTGAAGCACAAGTTCCATGCAAATTTTTTAACCTTACAAGTTCCCCTTGCCAAGAAGGCTTTCAATTTTTTTTTGCAATTTTCTACCTTTCCTGTTCCTTAAATTTTTGGGAATTTTTTTCAAAACATTTCCTTAGTATCATTTTCACCGGATTTCAGATTTCAGATTTCAGAAGTCAAAATGAATTTCACATGAAAAATGCACGTTGAGTTCCAAAACCCAAAATCTACTCCAGTGGAATTTTGGAACCGGAAGTTGGAATTACGAGTGTGTTTTACATGAAATTTACCTCTCGAGTTAAAGTCATTTTTTCGTGACATCATTTTGGAATTCCAAGTCCAAGTACAAGTTGCATGTAAATTATACTCGACTTCTAAATTTTAAAACCCAATCCCTCTATATCACTTAAAACTTTGGATTCTCAAGTGCGGTTTGCATGTAAATTGCATTCCATCCTTTGAACTCTAACCTCGATGTCAATAAATGCCCAACCACCCACACATGTCAACCTCGTGGTAATTTTTTTTTCACTTTCATTTTTTACTAGACACATCATTACTCTAACGTAGTGACATACTTCTAAATTCACCATACCCCCTTTGGCAAGTTTTGAAGCATTGTATTAGAATTTCTCATTAGTTTTAAGTAAGTTCGTAGGTTTTGTTTTCATTTTTCCTTTTGATTAGGGTTTTTATAGGGTTTTATTTTAATAATTTTGTTCTATTTCATGGGCACCTCTCTCTTTGCTTCCATCACATTTTCCTTTGGGGTTTCATCTTCGAATCTTAATTCAATTACTTTCTCTTGCTGGATATCTTTGTTGTTTTCAAAGCCTAGGCTTCAAAATCTTACATGAACAAAGAAAAATTTTCTTCCGAGAAGAGGAAGGATTTTCAGAAAACATAGGATGCCTTGTAAGATCTAACTTTCAGCTTTTGAAAGTCAAAAAATGAAAATTATATTGCAAGTTGAAAGTTCTCATTTCAGCACTTCGACTTTGGATTTTTGGTAGTTTCATACTTTATTATTTCAAAACTTTGGATTCAAATGACAGGCTGTGTTTTGGAACTTCAAACTTCGAACTTCGAATTCAAGTTTCGAGTTTCAACATTGTTAAATCGCTTAAAATTTTGGTGTTTCGGGGTTTATATTTTTGGAACTTCAGACTTCAGGGTTTTAGAGGTTTAGAGTTCGGGAGTTTTAGAGTTGCTTAACAGGGTTAAAATTATAATTTCGTAACTTTGGGTCGAAGTGGAAATTGAATTTACAAATCTTTTCTGAAGCTTCCACTTCCACCCCAAATTTCTAATTCTCATTCCAATGGAATTTTATGAGTTTCTCATCAGGGAACAATGTCTGGGTCTTCCTCTAAAGGGAAAGATAAGATGAATTATGGTTTTCAAGGGGTGACACCCCTTACAAGCATTTTGTACGATGTTGACAATATTGGGGACATAGATTTGGGGCACATCGATCTTTACAAATTTTGAGAAAGAGTCAAAGCTCCAAAAACAAACCGTGGATGTAAGAAATATTTGAAAGCGGGATTTCCTAGTGTTTCCTTTCCACCATCGATGCGGTGCCTAGAAATTGTGCTCATTTACAACTTAAAATTTTCACAAGGACTCACAGCATAATAAAAGATGATGATTGGAAGATAGTGATCAACTAGATAGTGATTTCTTCAAGGATATTCTCAAACTCCCCAATGTTGAAGGATATGCCACTATTTCCCTAGAGTCTTCTCTCGAGCCTGGGTTACGTAAAATGATACTTGTACAAGGATCGTCAACAAAAGTTATTTAGCGAAAACCAATAGTTCACTATCTATATTCCTAAAGAGGATTCCTCGATCGGACTTCATTCAAGCTATAAACGATATCATTACACTACTGAGCAGAGTTACAGGACTTCTTTATTCTAAGGATTTCTAGGAATGGATGTACCTTTATATTTCCACTATCAAGAGAAAAAAGGATGTTATTCAATGGGCTGATCACATCAACAATGCTATCTGTTTTCAATTATCGATGTCCTAACCTATGGAAAGTTATTCATGAATTCTTACCTTGTGTACATAATGACAGGTATGAGACATTATCTATGGTTGAATCCAATGAGATTGAGGAATTTTTCTCAAATATCCTAACCACTTTCGAGAGTAAATGATTCCTTCTTTATAGTTATCATGTACTTATTTGATAAATATTTATATAACCAGAGGATTTAAGATGACGCTTGGAAGGAAGTAAGGGAATGGGGAGGTATCTAATTACAATTCCTTATGTTTACATACATTACGGGTTTATGGATTCATAGGTTCTCCTACCAGGATACCAAGATGCCCAACAAACAAGTGGGTTTTAATGGAATTGGTTTGTCAATTACTACATTACCACAAGATTCAACACGATCAACATAAAGAAGGAGTACAATTTCCTATAGCTATAGGTAGATACACGTGCACTTCCACATACAAAGAAAAAAATGTTGAGGGAGAGATGAAACATGTGAATCTGAAAACATTTCACCCGCACACCAATTTCGACTATTGGGACAAGTTCAAAAAAGTAGGATCAGCCAGTGTTCACATACCTCAATTGGAGGATATTTGGATCCATTTCCGAGATGAGAATGCAGTAAGGGAAAGAGAATTTGAAAGGTTAAATATTCAAAAGGTAACACAATATGGAATTTCAGTCATCCTCGAGGGCCTACAAGATGATGAACAAGTTTTAGATCCTTCCTATAATCAAAATATTGTCAAGAATCAGCCTTTTCCCTAGATTGATTGGTTGATTAAGGAATGTAGCAACATGAAGGAAAGGGTGGGTCCCGTTCTAAATTCAGACCCACCAATGGTTGCTAATTTTGGGAATCACACCCAAAGCATTAGAACAACTTGCCATAAAACTTATTCAAGCACGTAATAAGTGGTCCATACCACTCCATCTAAAGGAAAGAGTTTGACTCCCAAACTTGTCTCAAGGCCCCGCAAGATATATTTTGTTGTTGGAGTTTCAATATCTTCTTCTATAGTTTCTACAATGGGAGTTGCATCTCCCAAATTATAATCCATTGAGATCATAGATCCGAGTGTTTCACCTAGGATCCATCAAGTTTCGTAGTCACCCTCTCCTCATTTTTTCCATCTTCGTCATCCTCGCTCCTCCTTCCTCCACCTCTCACTCTTCCTCTAACCACTTCCTCCATTTTCTCAGTATTACAATTTCTCCTACATCTTTCACCACATCTCCCTATATGGCCCATTTTTTCTCTTCCCTTCCAACTCTTTCAACTGGAGAGATTTTGGGGTTAGGATATCCCTTAGTAACCTCTCTTCCCATACAATATATCCCCATTTCCATTTCTATATTACCCACACTTGGGGCCATCCTTTCCACTCTGCCCTCTATTGTTACCACATCATTTCCACTTTCAATGACTATGACCAATGCCCTAGTTACATTGACCCAACTAGTTACTACCATAATAATGCCAATGTTGTCTTCAAAATATTACTCTTTTATTCCTATGTGGTTAGACAGGAAGACACTAAAATAAAAGAATAAATTTACTATCATTGATGTTGTTGATGTCATCATTCTAGATATACCCCCAAAGACAAGCCAAGAGATCGAGATTTATTTCTAACCTATCAGTTGACCAAGCATGGGAAATATTTGTTGAGATAGCCACTCGGATATGGGGAATACTAAGGCAACAATCATAGTAGCGAACTACTAGATTCCCATGTTTTCTCTTGGAAACACCACCCATGAAGGAGAAAATAAATATGTTCATGTGGCCTTGGGTAATTTACTAGATAAGTTTGATAAGGGTAAAGTAACTAAAGATGAGATAAAGGGAAATATTGAAGAACTAACTTCTCTTTTGACTAAAATCACATAGCTTGTCCATACTACCACTCTCGTTATTCCTTCGAGATTTGATGATAAATCTTTATCTCGTGGTGGAAAATATTGGACAAAAGGGAAGAGAAATAGGGGGTTGGATGGAAAATTTAATCCGTGTTTTAGGACCAATGATTATGACTTTTGTTGACCTATACAATGATTTATATGCTTTGAGAAAGATGCTATCTCAAAGATGAATGAACTCCTCCTATTGAGGAGAGTGTTAACTTGGAACTTCCCTTAATACTTGGAAGGAAATACGAAGTGTCAAGTTTGATATGCCATTAAAGGAGGGAGTTATCGATTATGTTACTAAACTTTTTGAATTCAAAGAAGAAATGGAATTCAGAGTCTAGATATTATAGGAAGCCACATCAAAGTTGGAGGAAAACAAATTGAAGCAGTTGAAGTCTTGAACGATATTACAGAAGAGTTCTAGAGGATTAATTACAAATTTATAAAGAACAACATTGATGCGCTTCCAGTTGATCAAATTATTGCCCATTTCAAAAGTTTGGTTAACCAAGATGATGATGTAATAGAGTCTTTTAGTCTTGACTACATTTACAAATTGGTATCCTACCAAAACTTCCTAAGTCAACTCAAGAAGGTCATAAATAAGACCAAAATATTTCTAATGAAAGTATCTAGAGAAAATGAGTGGAAAACATCTTGAATCATTATGCATGTGGACCTAATGATGAATAAGTTCAAGGAATTGTCAAGCATTTTCTTGATTTCGTGCTTAGGTAATCAAGAAGAAGGACGAGAAAGAAGGAAAGAAAGAGGTAAAGAAGGAAGAATCGATCAAGAAAAGGGTCGCACTGAGTCCTAGCTAGGCATGACAACCATTCATTAAATAGTATCCAAGGTGCGGAATTGATGGAAGTTGTATGGATGATTCAAACAAACCCGCATAACCATTTTTCTATTTTCATGGGAGACTATTCCCTAAGTATAATTGAATTTTATTTTTAATATGTAATAGTTAAGAGGAATATCTATAATTTATCAATTCTCTTAGAGACTATAAATAGGAGAATGCTCTATGTTTTACAGAATTTTAGATCTTATTTATAAGGATGCTCTATATTTTTGGAGAGCCAAGAAACAATATTTATCCTTACTATATTTAGAACAATATTTTTCCTTTGAATGTTTAATATGTTGTGCATTTAAATTATTCATTGAATACTTGTGAATGTTTTAGTTGTAGACACCAAATTTGTGTCTTACGACCCTCAGTGACCCGCATCTCATCTCGTAACTTAACCTCATCACCTAAACCTTACACAATTATTTATTAATTACCTTGTAATTGATAAATCCACCATCACCTTACTCGCCACCTCATTTTGCCACCTCATCATGACTAGCCCTAACCCTAAACTAACCTAATTAAGACCTATGACTTGGTCTAGACTCACATCCATAACTAATGCCTCCTTACTCGCACCCAAAACCGACCTTCTAGCCACTTGACCAAGCCCGCAATCGATCTCTCTGGAGAAAAGCGGGAAGGTGGGCTATTTTACTAAAAATAGCCTACTTTTTCCTTACTGATGCCGGTTCTACTCAACGCCGTCGGTTACGTAACCACCATCGGCTCCCTGTAAATGGGCTCCCCGAACCAAAATCAAGGGTCGAATGATTTTTGAATCAACAGAGATCATTGGGAGCGAAAAATAGAGTCCAGATCTTCACTTGACCGAGCAGAGACGAGTGAAGAAACCAGAAGCGTTTGCAGCAAAGGAGATCAACTTGCATCTTTGTCAAAACCAGTAAGTCACATCTTGCATGTCCTCTATTATAACATTTCTTATGCTCTTTGAATCACAGTCCTCCTAAATCCGTTTCTGAATCCACTACCCAACGTGCCATTGCATCTAACTGTCATTCTTTTACCTCTCATCATCTCATTTCCTAATATCATCCATAAACCAGCCTTACAAACACCATAGCTACCAAGAAGGTCCTAGGCCCAACCGACGTCGATTACCAGAAACCGGTATCGGTTACCCTGACTATAACCAGAAACCAGCCTTCTCCTACCCGTTTCAACCAAGTAATCTAATTGATATTTTGCAGTCATTTGTGTTAATTCATATTAGCAGGGAAACTGACCACCTTCGAAAGGAAGTTTTATATTTCCTGGGCCCAAGGCAGTTTCCTCATTTATTATTTAATCAAATCTTGTGGTCTTGTGTTCTTATTTGCAGGTAGTCCTTCCAAGACAAAAAGGAGTTCTTCGTAGTCAACTTGATCTTTCTCCACGACGCGCACACCATCTCGACATTCTGCGGTATTCCTCCTAGCCCCTAACCTTATCTCTGTTTAAAAGGAACGAAACATTCCGAGTGAAACATATCATTACCACCGATCGCCTACCTCATCTCTCTTGCAGACTACTCCATTCATGACTTGCTCTTTGCCACCTATCCACACGAGCTTTCCTTCTCAAGCTCCGCCTACCTTTTCATTCCCATACACGTATCCAGTGACCTCAACATCCTATATGGGACATCCCTATTCTGTCGCCTCAACATATTCATCCTCCACACCTTATCAACACTTAACCCCACCAGTGTCTAGCGGTGGTCCTTGGCCCAATTTGCCTCCGTTTACCACAACCACACCATCATCTCATCCAACTACTGATCTAATTAAACAAATGATGGACAAAATGCAAAACCTGGAGGCTTCTGTTTCAGGAAGTTGTAGCGCCTTGACATACGAGCAAGTTTGTCGAGGCCCATTCACCCTTCTCCCCCTTCATTCATATCCTTCTCAATGGGAGCTACCAAATTTACTCGTTTTAATAGTAAAGAGGATCCTCAATAGCACTTCACGATCATTTAGACATGCTTGTTATTTGATTGCCCATGATGATGCCTTGCTACTCCACACATTTCCCATGTCCTTATCAGGACCCGCCTTGGAGTGGTACAGTGCTTTAACCCAACACTCAATCTTCTCTTTTAACCAACTAGCCCAATCTTTCTTGGATCACTTCTCCATTAACATTGCTAAGAAAGTATCCATCACCGACCTTTATGCCATCCAACAATTCGAAGACGAATCTATCGCAGATTTCGTTGGACGATGGCATGGCCTTATCAACCAACTTACATATGCCTTGCCTCAGGCTGAACTTATCGAACTTTTCACACGGGCATGTGCTAAGCACATTTCTCCTACTCTTCAAATTCAAACTTTCCGCACATTTGATGAGGCCTTTACCATGGCTCGAAAACTAGAGATTCGAGCCTTAGAGGAAGAGAAATTACGGTTGCAGTAACAAAACCCCAATTTCCGAACTCCTGATTCTACCAATAAACCAAATACCACCACTCCTCACGCGTCCACTTCTTCTAAATCAAAAGGAGCTGTCCACGCGGTGATGGTTAAATCTCAAACACCGTCTAATGCCCCACCAAAAACCACCTATAAGTACAAAGCCGAGCCCATCAACTACACTCCCTTGGGAGAAACATATGGTGTGATATTGGAAAAATTGCTCAAAGCAGGAGCCATTACATTACCTCCTATTAAACCTCATTCTGGGTTTGATTCCACTCGCGCCATACCTTCCTGGTACAAAGAAAATGACTTCTGTAACTTCCACCGCGTGAAGGGACACAGTCATGAGAACTGCAAGATGTTGAAAAACATAGTGCAGGAAATGGTTGACGCAGGGGATATAACCCTCGATAATCCTAATGCCCCTGCCAACCGAAATTTGAAAATCTTCAACAAACCATTCCCGAATCACTCTCCCAACAGTAACACAAACCAGGATATCTTAGCCGAGGAGAGTGTTCATGAGATCCATGCAGTCTTTGATACCCAGCCCAAAGCCTCTATCAAGAAAATTTTGAATCAAGCCTCTTCACTAACACAGGAGCCCGAACCTCCTTTACCACCATCGAACCAAAGCGAAATCATTCCTTTACCCATAAGGAGTTAACTTCCCAGACTCCTCTTCCCATCGATGAGTCTGCTTATACCACATCCCTACAAGACTGCGAACGGATGTTATCTAATCTATCTATTTCCCAGACTTCCCCTTCTACCACTCTTGTTGCACAAGAGGAAGGTACGCCACTCCTTTTGACATCCTTAGATGAGGAATCTCTTGCACCGACATCACCAAATTCTTTAACCATGACGGATCCTCTCGAACACGCCCTCTTACCTATTAGTTCTTCATCGCCTAAATCTTTTCAATGACCGGTTGACCTCTTAACATCTATTGATACAGTGCCTCATCTACTCACTATATCACACCCACAGTGGACTGGAATCACAACCCACCTTTCTTCCGTACCAAATTTACAATTCAAACCTGAAGACTGTCATTCTCCAGAGGATAGACAAATCCTATGGGAACGTTTGAGTACGCCATATTCTACTCAAATGCAAATGACCGATCCTGAGACCTCCACCATATACCCGAAGTGTTTACAGAAGCTTAAAATGCCCATGTTCTCACCTTCACCCCCCTCACCTCTACCAAATGCCTCGTCCACTTCTATTAACTTAGCCAAATCTTCCCCTATGCTTGGGACCTTACCCATACCCAGTCTAACACACCCACCTAAGCGACTAGATTTGTCCAAGAATAAAGCCGCCCCGCCACCTAGGAGACACACTCAACCCGTGCCTCTATCACAATCAAAACCATCATCGTCATACCTACCTTCCATATTGGGACCTCATCCTTCCACCTTGCACCAATATATCACACCTCTTGCGTTTTCTCTAAAAAGACATACGCCTTCTGCACCTATACCGAGATCTAAGGGTATATCAACATTATCACCCCACGTATCCTGTCCACCCATCAACCCTAAACAAACTCCATCATCAAAGGATTTATTTTCTGTCACTCCCCTTTCTCCGTGGTTGTTTCCCGCTACCATGTCATCTGTAGCCTCATCATCTAACCAGCCGAACGTAGCTCCTGCGCCAAAGAAACCACGTGTCAACACCCCTTGGCTAAACCACCACCCATACGAACTAGCCACGCCCAAACATTACCAAAACCCACGCAATCAATACCCTCATCCTCTTCTGATTTTGACCCACTTAAAGGATCTTACGCCAAAATCCTTGCTATGTTAGTAGATAATGCGACCATTTCCCTACCCCCACTTAGACCTTATGACCCGTCTAAACCTCGACCTATAGGTTATGATGAGTCTAAGATCTGCGCTTATCACCGCACACCAGGACATGATGTGGAGGGATGCAAAGCTTTAAAAACCATCCTTCGTCAGTCACCTCTCCCAGATAGAAAGGTTAAGAAAGACAACTTACGAAGGGAGAGACCTTTAGCTTCAATTCCCTCTCCTATACCATCTATCCCCGCCTCACCACGATCTATCATTATTACAACCCCACCTCTTGAAGACCATAATTTATCCCAACCATCTTCCTCATCTCAGGTTTACGAGATTAATATGATTAGTGTTGCTACTCGAGCGCAGAAAAACAACGAGAAAGTGAAAGAAAGCACACCTGCGTCCTCTCTTTCTCCGTCTAGCATCCCGATTGCACCACCACCCAAAGTGGTTATTCGTGGACCCGCTTACCCCGTCTCTAATGGAGTTGCCCATCGAGCCATGATCAAACAGCTTCACCAATCACCCATCAAAATGACACTATATGATCTCATTCAGACTTCTGAATCTCATCGACAAGCTCTCGTTGAAATTCTTCAGGATCGAGGTCTTACCTAATGAAACCCTGCCTATTGCCTCCATTCTAACACCCAATCACGTTGCCTCTCTCACCAAACAACCCACCGCCCCAACCACTTCTGTCTCTGTACCACAAGCTGCTGCAGTCAGTTTCTCTGAAGATGAAATTGTCGATTTTGGTACGAGAAGATCTGACTCGCCTGTTCATCTCGAAACTACGTCCGGGACATTCGTAATGCGTCGTGTTATGATTGACGGGGTGTCTTTTTAAACATCATCTCTTCAAAAGCTTTTCAACAAATGAATATCCCTTCTAGCTACATGTGTGCCAACCCCATCATGTTGTGGTCATTCAATGACGCTATTACCTCTACCTTAGGCACCGTGATCCTCAACATTCGGGTAGGACCACGTACTTTACCCAAACTCTTCTATGTCCTTGAGGGAGAGTTCCAATATAATATATTGTTGGGTCGTCCTTGGATCCGGGCCATGGGATGCGTTCCCTCAACATTACATAGATGCATAAAATTTGAGTACGAGGGGAAGTCCTACACCGTAAAAGCTGATCCTCCCCCCTTTAAAACCTGCAATATGTTATACCGCCCTAACGATGTGCTTATACCAATCAAGACACCCATACATTCAACCCAACCATCCTCTTCAAATGTACCTCAACCATCCACCTCAACCGCGCCTACGCCTTCAACTGATGAAACCACCGTCGCAAAAACCACTTCCCTTCCCGCAGCTAACATCCCAACCTCCGACCCCTTAGTAGATGTTTTTCAACGCCTTACGCTGGGGGAGTACCGCCTATATAACGTTAGTTCTTTCCATACCCCACAGGAGTACGGACAGGTACATGCCCATCCTAACTATGACCGTCATGTGGGGGAAGTAATCTCCTACGGACCACCTCACTGCCGCACTAACCTAACGTATGGGGGTGTCGACGCATCTTCCGTTGCCCCTGAGCCTCCTCTTGGTGTGGTTCCTTTCCAGTCTGATTTTCAATACCTTACCAATCGTCACTTTGCCCTCACCTTCTTGACTCGCTGTGCTTGGAAAGGCTTTGGTTTTGGTCTTTATGAACAAGGCCGACATACACTCATTCCCGTGACTACCCGCAAACACAATGATCGCAGTGGTCTCGGTTTTCTGAAACACCTACACGGAGACACCTCATGTCACCAGTGATTCGGAAGAAGACGACGTCACCCCTAACAAACCATCATCACCCACTTTGCCATCGTCACCCACTGAGTCGATAGATCACGAATCTATCCCTCCTAACTTTTTTTTTTCATAAATGCTATCTTCTTAGGCCCTCTCACTTATCAACGCGATAATGAGGACCCCTCTTCTATCCCCCTTCTATATCCAGACATGATCGAAGAGGACTCGCCTTCAATTAACGTTGTTGAGTGCCAGGATGATGACTCCATCCTCACTTACCTTGGCGCGGATGACTCTTATATTCAACGAGCCTTACCATCTGAAACCCAAACCATGCTGAACGAATCTACAATAGAAATCAACATCCACATGGAGGAGGATCCTCACATTGTGAAGATCGGACAATCCCTTAACGCATCAGAACAAGTCGCCTTTACTACTTTCTCCGTGCTCGCAACCAAGCTTTCACTTGGTCCTCTACGCCGACATGCCAGAATTGATCCCGACATTGCTGTCCATAACATTACATCAAACCTGATTCCAAGCCAATTAAACAGAAATTGAGAAAAATGCATCCACGCATTGCCCTCTTGGTCAAAGAGGAGCTTCAACGACTTCTTTCTGTTTCCTTCATCTTGCCTATTGACTATCCTCAATGGATTTCTAACATCGTACCTGTCACTAAAGCGACAGGGGGACTTCGGATATGCACGGATTTCTGGGATCTTAACCTCGCTTGCCCTAAGGATGACTTCCCCCTCCCAAGTATTGATCAACTTGTTGATCTCACTGCGGGTCATGAAATGCTTTCTCTCATGGATGGCTTTTTAGGATACAACCAAATTTTGGTTGCCCCTGCCGATCAACACAAAACTGCCTTCATAACTCCTTGGGGAACCTTCTGTTACCGTGTAATGCCATTTGGCCTTAAGAATGCTGGTGCGACCTATCAGCGGGCTATGACTTATATTTTTCATGACATTATGCACACTATCCTTGAAGATTACGTCGACGATCTTCTTGGCAAGTCTAAACATCGCAGTGAACATCTCGATGTTTTAACCATTATTTTTGATCGCCTGTTACAATATTCTGTCCGTCTTCAACCAAAAAAATGTGTCTTTGGTGTCCTTTCGGGAAAACTTCTTGGCTTTATCATCTCTTTGCATGGCATTGAGGTCGACCCATCTAAAGTCAAAGCTATTCTCGAAATGCCCCCACCTACCAATCTCAAACAATTGCGTAGTTTACAAGGTAAGCTCCAATCTATCCGACGTTTCATCTCCCAACTCTCGGATCGATGTCAACCTTTCCATCACCTCCTTAAGAAGGACATTGATTTTCAATGGAGCCAAGAGTGCCACCAAGCCTTTGAGGCTCTTAAAACTTATCTCTTACAGCCACCCGTGCTTATCCCACCTCAAGACGACCGCCCTTTCTACCTTTACCTTTCCGCCACTGACCACGCTTTAGGGGCCATGCTTGCACATCGTGACTCTGAGAATCGAGAACAAGCCGTTTATTATATAAGTCGTACTTTGGTGGACTATGAGACTAGGTATACACATGTAGAAAAGTTGTGCCTAGCCCTATCATTCGTGGCTACCAAACTCCGACACTACCTTCTGAATCACAAAACTTTCGTCATCACCAACACGGACCCCATCCATTACATGTATGCCAAACCTCATCTAAACCAACGCATCACCCGATGGCTCATGCTCCTCACCGACCTCGACCTTGAGTTCGTCCACCAGAAATCAATCAAAGGACAAACCATCACGAGACCAACTTGTGAAGCCCCTTTACCTCGGAGAACAATTTACCAATTTTACATTCCCCGACGAACTCATCGCCACTCTTTCACTCAAGGAGGAGTCGTATCCAATGACTCTCTTCTTTGATGGATCCAAATGCCAACGCGGTGGAGGAGATGGCGTTGTTCTCGTTCCTATTGATGCCGAGCCTATGCCTCTTTCATTCCGACTCGATTTCCCTTGCACTAATAATACAGTGGAATACGAGGCCCTTGTTCTGGGTCTCCAGGTTACGCTGCACTTAGGTATCAAATCTATCAATATTTTTGGCGACTCTCAATTGGTAGTCAATCAAGTTATGGGTATCTACCAATGCAAAAATGAGGAACTTCAAAAATACAAACACTACGTGGATTCGCTTCTAGCCTTATTTACTCACTATTCTATCCAAACCATTCCACGCTCTACTAACAAATTTGCGGATACTATGGCTTGCTTAGCCTCGCAAATTCCAGCCTCATCAACTGACTCTGACATTTTTGTCTTGGTCCAACAACTCTTTGCCCCATCTTATTCAGCCGTTGTTTGTACGATAAATACTGTGTCTGCTAACTCGCAGGATACTTGGTATCACCAATTCCATGACTACCTTACAACCTCTGTTCTCCCTTCTGACCTTACTAGTACTGGTAAACGTGCTTTTCTTAAATGCGTTTCTCGTTATGTAGTTATGGGGGGACTCCTTTATAAACGTGGCTTTGATGGCATCCTCCTTCGATGTCTCACCGGTGTGGAGATCACCCATACCATCCAACAAGTCCATGACGGTATTTGTGGTGGACATTTTAGTGGCCTTGCCGTGGCCAAACGAATCCTTCGCCTTGGTTATTATTGGCCTACTCTCAATAACGACTACTACGAATATGTTAAGCGTTGTGTTATGTGTCAACAACATGCCAACCTTCAACATACTCCTAGCCACCCACTCCAGGTCGCTCGAGATCTTTGGCCCTTCTCACAATGGGGTTTAGACCTTATTGGTGAGATTCACCCATCCTCTTCACAACGTCACCGATGGATTATCACAGCAACCGAATATTACACAAAATGGGTGGAGGCTATTCCACTCATTTCAACTAAAAAAGAAAAAATTGTAGAGTTCATTAACCACCACATTATCTGTCGTTTTGGTGTTCCTCATCGCCTGATTACAGATAATGGAAAATCTTTCAAAAATAGGTTGTTGCAAGACCTTTGTGACAACTTTGGTATCAAACTCAGCTTCTCATCACCCTACTATCCACAAGCAAATGGACAAGCCGAATCCTCTAATAAAACCCTAACCAAAATCCTCATGAAAGTTGTCAATGAGTCCGGACGAAATTGGCACGATCACATCCCCTTTGCCCTTTGGGCTTATCGTACTAGCATCCGTACCTCTACTAATGCCACACCTTTTTCTTTGGTATATGGTACCGAGGCTGTTTTGCCTCTCGAAATACAAATACCCTCCCTTAGAATATCTCTTCAGGATATTCTCACCAACGATGATTTCCGCCAAGAGCGGTTAGCCCAATTGGAGCTCCTTGACGAACGTCGTCTTACAGCTCTTGATCACCTTCAAATCTATCAAAAACGCATCAAGCGTGCTTATGATAAGCGACTCCATGAGCATACCTTTAAGGTTGGTGATCTTGTCCTCAAAGAGAATCAACATGTCACCAAACTAGAAAAGAGCAAACGTGGAAAATTTGCTCCCAATTGGATTGGGCCTTATATAATCACTCACACCTATGGATCAGGCACTTATCGTTTAGCTTCGCTTAATGGTAAGCTCCGAGCCTAAACCCCTTAATGCCTTGCATCTTCGACCATTCTACTATTGAATTTAGTGTTATATCACTTCTTATCTACCTGCGCCATCCCTTGAGCTCACATACCACCACATGCACTTCGTTTCCTACACCTCACAATAAAAATCAAGCTCACATAGTTTGATTCTCACCTCACCTAAACGATGCCTTCCCCTTTTAGTCTAGTCCATGACTTCAAGTATTAAAATAAGCCGTATTCTTATGGGATTTTCTTGAGTCAAACTTCCTACCAAACTAGATGCTTCACGCCAAAAGAACATCTAGCTATCTAAATTATATATAGACTGTTCCCTCGAAGGACAGCTATATGCCAAATTATTGCTGCTATTCTATATAGATCGCTCCCCAGGACAAATGACTATGCACTAAAATCATATCTCTACTATAAATAGATCGCTCCCTCGAAGGACAACTATACACAACAGTCAGCCTTTATCGAAGCTTCTCGCATTGATCAGCCTTCATGTGAAGACCTCAAGAATAGCACAATCAATATCCCTTGTAGACTTCCCGCATCGATCAGTCTATATTCAGTAAAATAAAGGCCTCATTCAAAAGAACTTTTTGGGTCATGGACTTGTCTATTTAGGGTAGGTTCTCTTTCGTCAGAACACTCACTTTGTAATAAATTCTCTGTACCTCAGCTATATCATCCACCTCACCTCACCATTTGTTTCAACTCAAGGGACGTAACGTTCACCCGATATATTGTGATCATACAACTCTTTTCACCTATGGACTTCTCGTCTATGCACGGTACCTAGGGCTTCAAGCTCGTTCTACGTTTGGTGGTTTGTTTAGCTCTTTTCACCTACGGAGCACTCTTTCCGCTTTGCCTCGCATCTAGGATTGTGTGTTGATCTTAATTAGGACATGGTTCCCTACCACTTGGGTAGGCTAACTTTCACTTCCCTTATACCTTTTACAACATCACCAATTCATTTCCGACACCAACAACCTTACCTTACCAATATTAATATCAATATTCTTACCAATCAACCAATTGCCTAAACCGTACCAAATTGCCTGAATTCGCCTCTCCCTGATCCTAAGGGAGAACTACATCGGTCTGAGGCCTCTCCTTGCTTTGTGCAAAGGGCTATGTAGGCAGCACTTTGGAGACATGGGGTCTCCCAAGGTTAGCTCGACCATCCCCTACCATAACCTATCATGTGTGGTAAATATAAATATTTTTGTGTATTTTTATTTAATCACATCCCTCTTTATCCTTTTTCAAAACACCGAAAGTCAAAACGAAAAATTCTCATTATTATAAATCAAATCAACATACATATCTCATTTTATTTAGATGTTAAACAAATACATCTTCTCTATCATCGACACGCAGGTCGGTACTCTTATTTATTCTTAGACCTTGCTAACATTTATTTAGACCCTCACGCCTCATCCCGAACTAGGCGATGATCGTGATCGTCGACCCCTCTCGTCATGCCTCTCTATCCTCAATGGTACCACAGCTATTGGTACCGCCCACTAATCTGCCAATCTCTCCTATAACATATGAATACGCCCTCTCGCATGGAGGACTCTAGCCTCTAGTTTCTCCGCCCATGACTCCGACCACTAACAATCCTCTTGTCTCATTCACTGCGTTTGGAGCTGCTGAACCAAACGCTGCAGATGATCCCTCTCTCTGTAATCACCGCTATGTCAGGATGATCACGCACACCTCGCAGTTCTGCTACCCACGATAATCTATAGGCCTCTGTCATTCCTACATCCATTACCCTGCGATCGGCTGCTACCTCTTCAGGCCCTTCTGGAGGTGTTGGCTGGGGAGGTGAGAATACTTTGCCAGCATCGATCCTCATATAGGGTCTATAAGCCTGGGGTATATCCTGCACAAATCCAAATTGTCGCCGCACGCGATCTAGAGGAATCCTCTCATACTCACCTGGCCTATGCCCTGCGATCCACCTCAATCGCTCTACACCCCTCAACTCCTCAGCTATATTCTCTCGTTACCATATAGTTCCCATAAGGCTGCCAATGAATATCCATCCGCAATCGTCACCCTCTCCCATACCTCGCTATATAATACTCAATGTCACCCATCACACTAGGATCTTGCCTCTTGTTGCTGTCTGGACCCATCGTCTCAATCCCAACCTCTCGTACTCCGGTTTCTCCCGATGGATGGGTCAGCCTATTGGTCGCACACAAACAATGTGCTCATAGGCCCAACAAGGTGTAATAAGTATGAACACTCCAAAGTCGCTTCGTGATTTCGCCTCTGAGCCCATAAACCCCAGTATAGCTCGCCAAATATGCAGTGCCCATGCAAACGTCACGTTCCTTTCTATCATCTCCCAAATAACACACATCAATGCCTTTGGAAATCTTCCCCCTTCCGCCCTCGGTAACGCATAATACCCTACCGCTATCATTAATATCACTGCTAACCTTGTCTCCTCAGGGTGTGCTGCATACATTACCCCATATGTGAATGTCAAACCTCACTGTGTCAGATCTCATGCGTATGGACCAAATACTGCTGTTATTGCTCCCCGCGCCGCACTAGGTAATGCCTGATATACTGGTTCTCCTGTAATAGGGAGCCTCAAAATACGGAACACATCTTCCAATGTTACTGTCATCTCCCCTGTTGGCAGATAGAAGGTATTTTTCTCAGGATTCCATCTCTCAATCAACGCCTGTAACATAGCATGGTTACGTGCGATTCGTGAATAATAGCGGATTCCACTTAACCCCAAACGATTTATCAATGTCCATTCAGCTGGCGTTACATCCGCTCGGATTCGTGACAACAGCACTGGCACACTATCATTCATCCTCAACCCTGCCTCTACCAACATACCCACCCAAACACCCTAAAAACCTACCCACCTAGCCGCCTTAGCCTATTTAGCCTATCTACCCTCTCCCTTTTTCAAATTATTTCCATTTTCTACTTATTTCCTAAAAAATGTAAATTCCTACCCAAACCCCACATTTAACATAATAACATCAAATAAACACAATAAGGGGTTTCGAACCTACCGGTATGACGACACGTCGTCGTGGTGGGATGGGTGGTGGTGGTCCAGCTGGTCCAGCTCCTCCTGCTCCTCCTGGCTGTGCCATGGCTCCAAATGTCCTCTTCTGGGTCCTCAACCAATCACCTACTGCCTCCTCCTCACTCGGGCCCGCTAACAACTCACTCCTCCAGTCAAATAACGCCACCTCACGCACCAAATGCTCCAATCTCCACTCTCCACGTCAGACAACTCAAATCGATTTTCAAATTAGACAAGTGACAATGACCGGCCGTATTTTTCTTTTTATAGGTTTTTTACATCGAACCGATACCGGTCAAAGCGTGCCCTAAGGAACCGGCGTCGGTTATCTAAACTTTCGGCCATATATAACCGATATCGGTTTCTTCCTTTTTCACCCAACTTTTTGCCCTTATTCACTACTTTCTCTTTCCCACCACATTGCCTATTTACCACATCGCCTATACGTTCCATTGCTCTTTAGCCGTTTTTGACTTCACCGGCCTGACCCAAGGCCGCAACCAACTACTCCGGCCCGACCCAAGGCCGCAACCAACCATTTGGCCCGACCCAAGGCCTCACCAACTAATCCGGCCACGACCCGAAGGCTGCAACCAACTATTTGGCCCGACCCAAGGCCTCAACCAACTAATCCGGCCCGACCCAAGGCGCGACCAACCATTTGGCCCGACCCAGGCCTCAACCAACCATCCAGCCCGACCCAAGGCCTCACCTTACCCATTTGGCCCGACCCAAGGCCGCACCCTAACCATCCGGCCCGACCCAAGGCCTCACCTAACCATTTGGCCCGACCCAAGGCCTCACCTTACCCATTTGGCCCGACCCAAGGCCTCGCCTAACCATTTGGCCCGACCCAAGGCCTCACCCTACCCTACAGGCCCGACCCCAAGGCCTCGCCTCCTACCCTACCGGCCCGACCCAAGGCCTCGCCCTAACAAACCGGCTCACCCAAGGCCTCGCCCTACCCTACCGGCCCGACCCAAGGCCTCGCCCTAACAAACCGGCCCGACCCAAGGCCTCGCCCTACCCTACCGGCCCGACCCAAGGCCTCGCCCTAACCAACCCGCCCGCCCCAAGGCCTCGCCCTACCCATTTGGCCCGACCCAAGGCTGCAACCCAACAACTCGGCCCGACCCACGGCCGTATCACTCCAATACCTTACCCAAAATCAAAACCATCCACTTTTATCCACCCATCCTGTAGTTTTTTGTTCAATCGAGCTCACCTGTTCATGTTTTAGCATGATTAGGGTCCTTGACTTGATCTGTCGACCAACTTTGCTCAGACCTAGACCGTGACGTTTATCTCAACCAAACCAACCATTTGCATCTTGCGGACATGCCTAAACGTTCTGTACCTTACCCGTTATATACCCCGAGCTACTTCCTATGCCTTGATACCGGATTATATCACCCTTGTTTGGATAAACTATCGACCTTTGCCTATGCACTGCTGGTTTGCTCGTCAAATCATGTACCCTAGTCGTACTATTACATTTTACCATGCGTCTGCTTCCTTGGACCTACCCCACCATCTTACCATCCCCTCTACCCCATTTACCCTTTATCAACCCTATCCCTGATTTCCCGTTCACTCAATCTGTGATAGATTTGAGGGGGATTACCTATACCCTTAACAGGGGAAACCACTTCATATTATTGTCCGTGCAGCTTTACAAAACAAGCTACACGACAATAAGGGGCTAATGTAGACACCAAATTTGTGTCTTACGACCCCTTGTGACCCGCATCTCATCTCGCAACTTAACCTCATCACCTAAACCTTACACAATTATTTATTAATTACCTTGTAATTGATAAATCCACCATCACCTTACCTGCCACCTCATTTTGCCACCTCATCATGACCTAGCCCTAACCCTAAACTAACCTAATTAAGACCTATGACTTGGTCTAGACTCACATCCATAACTAATGCCTCCTTACTCGCACCCAAAACCGACCTTCTAGCCACTTGACCAAGCCCGCAACTGATCTCTCGGGAGAAAAGCAGGGAAGGTGGGCTATTTTACTAAAAATAGCCTACTTTTTCCTTACCGATGCCGGTTCCTACTCGACCGCCGTCGGTTACGTAACCACCATCGGCTCCCTGTAAATGGGCTCCCAAACCAAAATCAAGGGTCGAATGATTTTTGAATCAACATAGATCATTGGGAGCGAAAAAGCAGTCCAGATCTTCACTTGACCGAGCAGAGACGAGTGAAGAAACCAGAAGCATTTGCAGCAAAGGAGATCAACTTGCATCTTTGTCAAAACCAGTAAGTCACATCTTGCATGTCCTCTGTTATAACATTTCTTATGCTCTTTGAATCACAATCCTCCTAAATCCGTTTGAATCCACTACCCAACGTGCCATTGCATCTAACTCACATTCTTTTACCTCTCATCATCTCATTTCCTAATATCATCCATAAACCACCTTACAAACACCATAGCTACCAAGAAGGTCCTAGGCCCAACCGACGTCGGTTACTGTAAACCGGTATCGGTTACCACGACTATAACCGAAACCATCCTTCTCCTACCCGTTTCAACCAAGTAATCTAATTGATATTTTGCGTCATTTGTGTTAATTCATATTAGCGGGAAATTGACCACCTTCGAAAGGAAGTTTTATATTTCCGGCCCAAGGCGAGCTTCCTCATTTATTGTTTAATCAAATCTTGTGGTCTTGTGTTCTTATTTGCGGGTAGTCCTTCCAAGACAAAAGGAGTTCTTCGCAGTCAACTTGATCTTTCTCCACGTGACGCACACACCATCTCGACATTCTACTGTATTCCTCCTAGCCCCTAACCTTATCTATTTCTAAAAAGGAACGAAACATTCCGAGTGAAACATTAGTTCCTTGTATGCGATGGTTTATATTTACTTTATATTGATAATCTTTCTTAGTTAACTTGTCAATTGTGCTATATAGTCTTTACTTATTTCATTTGTGGAAAATATCAAGTCTTTTACTCGTTATCTTTAAGTTCATATTCCTTAAAACAATATATGGAGAATATTGTAAGGATTTGTGCAAATTATATAGAGCTCTGCAATACTACTTTGTTCATGTGATTTATTTGTTCCTAAAATTTTGGTGCATCATCACTTCTCATATATTTTAGTTATTTTATTATCCTGTACCGTATGAGAAGATAGATTAGTTTTTCTTAAATTTTTATAGTTGTGCACCTTGATTTTACATCGGATGCACATAGTTTAGTAGGAAGTCAACCTTCTCTAGAGGGTAATGCCAAGGAGCTAGGTCCCACACCTTGGGGATGTTCCCATGTTCCACGGGATCACTTAATGATTCAACAGATGCGTAATCCACATGACAAATGTTTTTGGCACACTCAGTGGGGTGAAGCTAAGAGTTGGTAATCCTCTTAGTATTTGCATAAATCAAGGTACCTGAGACTCCACATCTCTGGATTTTGAGATTCAGTGTGTTAACTTATGCAAAGAGTTCAAATAAGATCTTCTTCAAATAAAGGAAACCAACAAATTATTGAATTGTCCTTGTCCCCTCCGAGAAAAATAAAGTGAAAAGATTCGTCATCATATAGTAGAGGTGATTCAACACCTCATTTTGGAAGGTTCCCTCTGCCAAGAGAAAATAAACCACTTATCACTATAGCAGCAATACAAGATCAAGATTTCCCTATTTTTAGTGGTAGAAATCCTCTTGCACTAGCCCAATGTGATGCCATACCCACAGTTGTGCTCAAGAGTCTACCCTTTTACACAAGGGAGACAAGTATCACTCACATAAACACATTCAATATGTGGCTAGTATCTATGTTGTTGATAATGTCATAGAGGATATTATTGCACAGTATGGCTTCTTACTATTTACTTTATGGGAAAATCACTTCATTGTTTCATGGGTAAGAGGTCAGCACTTGTACATAGTTGGCATGAGTTAGGAGAGAAGATTTACAAACAGTTCGAGGATAAGAGTGATTAATTTTCACTCATGGAATAGTTAACCACCATAAAAAGGTCTCCTCAAGAGTTCATGGAGACTTCAATTTTTATTACAAAAAAATGGAATATGATTTCGATATTTTTAAAACCTTCCCAAAATAATGCATTTTTTTACTATTTAAGGGCTTTGAACAATGATGTTGTGGTCATGATTATGTCATTGTGCACAACAACATTTCCCGATACCTAGGATATTGCTATAAGAGCTGAAAATTTCTTGATCTAGGCTAGGAAAATAGCTCCAAGACCACCAATGCCTTTGTATCCTGAGTTCCCCACTAATCAACCAACTAAACTCCTCTCGCCTCTAGTGCCCAATCAACCAACTCCATCTACACATGCCCCATCAAATGATCTTCATGAGGTTAAATCATTGCTTCAAACATTTGGAAATGAATTGGTATACCTTAAGAGAAAATAGTCCCAATATGCTCATCCTTAGCAACCTTAGAACCAACAATATCAGTCTAATAGGCAGCCATTCCAGAATAACAACCAAGCTTAGAATAAAGTTGCTAATGTTAACCCTCGAATGTTAAGGATCCCCTTGCTTCTATTTCCTCTAGATACCTTATCCCCATGCAAAACACCTTTTCCAAGATTACCAATGGTGTTACCCACCTCCTCTCATCCACACAATCGAACCCATGTCCTAAAAGATTACTTAGTCAATATCTTATGGTCCATAGCATATCCAAACTTGTTGAAAAATAAAAAAAATCTCCTTAACAAGAAGTGGCTTCATGTCAATCCCAAACATCGAAGAGGAAACATTTTTGAATTGGAAGGAGGAGTTTTGTAGATTCAATATAGAATCTACATTAGTGGCTACTAATACTTGATCAAAAAGAGAGAAATAGTAGACCAACTACCAAAGTTTGACCATGCATCCACCTCTCAACCTCTTCGTAAGTGGTTACAAACAAAGAAACATGGAAGAAGTTTCTAGAAACACAAAGCTACCTAGGCTACGAGGAAGGAAAAATATTGAAATGTTATAGTACCTAATGCCCATTTTCCAAAAGAAGATGTCAACGCTGAAAGAAAAATTGGTAGGGTAGGAAGTATCCCTTTTAGTATTGTTGAATAAATGAAGAAGATAAATTTGAATGTCACCATGTGTGAGGAACTTTCGATTCCTTCTTAGAGGAATCTTCCACAAGAAGCCCTAAACAATTTTGGTACACCTAGCAAAGTGGCTAAGCATGGAACATCTACTACTACCAACTTGTGTCAACCAAAAGGAAAAAATGTTTCCAAGACCAATAAATCTGTCACCATTTTATATTTCTTTGATCATTGGTAAGCACTTTGTAGACACTAAAAAACTACACCCTTTTGTCCTCATTAACTTATCCGATTAAAAATGCTCATTCACAACTACATACAATTACAACACGCCATCACCCCCCCTCTGACCTAGGTTATCCACTAATACCCTTTAATCAATTAATCATTTATGCCCACCTATCCTAAGACATAACCTACCCCATTTTTTCAAATAATTAATTAATCTATATTCCCATATCGTCCCCATGTGAAATTCCCCTTTCAAACTAAACTAGGTCTAGTTTGAAACCAATTTAGAAACCTTCTAGAAAAACATCCCATAGTTATTCTAACCAAACTTAATCCTAAACTAAACTCATATAACTAATCTAGACCTTACTACATATTATCCCTTGAATCCCCAATGAAATCAAGTTTAAATTAGAAAGTTAAACATCCTTATCACTCCTAAACTCGAACTGACCGAAATCACGGGGATTTCCTCAATTTTCGGTGATCTATATAAACCAGTTTCTCTATCTCTTATGGGGATCATCCAAGAGCATTGTCAAGCATTATCAAGTTTCATTAAAAATTGACCAGTTTTATTTTGCATCCAACAAGACCATGTTCAAAATCATCAAGTATCTTGGATCCGTTCGAGGTATGTTTTTCATTCGGTTGTAATATGTATCAAACCCTCACCCTTCATTGTTAACCAAGGTTTGTTATCAGATTTTAACTCTACTTTTTTATCTTAAGCATACTTATATGATAACTTCTTCACTCAATTTTCCTTCGCAAGACCATAATTTTGTATTAGTTAATCAAATATTTCAATTTGTCACTATCAAAATCTTACGAATCACCTGTGATTCCTAGAATATTCTACTATTACTATGCATTCTATTTCTTTTGTAGTTAGAATTCATTCAAAAAATATGATCAATTAATTATATCCCTTGTGTTACTAATATTTTGTCAAGAATGGCTTCTATTAGATGGCCATAGGCGGACACAATCACCCAATCACAAGCATCAATTCTTTATCGATCATCTGTCATCCACTTCATTAGGATCAATACGATCTTTTACATGACATCGAGTTGTGTGCTATACACTCAAACCCTATTGACAAATTAGTATTTTTGAATGCACCCAGAGGATCTGCGAGGCTACCGACAAGTTTTGGGAGGATTACTACGAGGTGCAATGAATCCAAGCTGACCTAGATTAGTTTTATTTTCAACATGAGGCTAGATTAGACATTCTGAATGCCTAAATACATAGTTTGAATCAAAATTGGAAGTGAAGTCAGTTTTGAAGACTCTGACTCATATTTTGCATGACAATACTGAAATCGAAGAAGAATATTCAAAATTCTTTAGAGACGACTATATTGAGGAGCCTAATTTATACTTTTCCAAGGAGGACGACCCATACTACTCTGTGGGTTCAAACTTCTCTGAGAATTTGGACACCGATCTTGATTCGACTTTAAGCCCTAGTTATATTTCTTTCTATGTTTCCATCATCATTTGAGTATCTATAATAAGCTAAATAAATCGTAAACATTTGATCATGTATTTTCATATATCATATACTATATCTCATCTTCATAAATAAACTTGAGTGTTTCAAAGTGGGTTGACATCCATACAAGGAATTCCTTGGGCTTCGAGGCCAGCCTTCTATCGTGCAACCCGCCTATCTTTATTACTAATTTTCTTTTTTTTAAGTTTTTTTTTATTTGTAGATCTTATCGAGGTAAATGAGATGGTTTCATTTCTTCCACGGAGTGCAACAATCCAATTATCTTCCATCACATCCGTGGGTATAACAAAAACCCCACCATATCGAGGTTTGGTAAGTCTTATTAGCTTTCATGTGAAGCTAGGTTAAAGAGGTAAGATTTGACCCAAACATTTTGAGTACGCTGGTGGGACTTGAACCTATCCCTTGTTCCTTTTCCTCATTTCATCAATAAAATATCATTTATTTTTCGACTCCTTGTGTAATAATTGCTTGCGATTAGAATAATGACATGCGATTGGGAAAATCACCAACGATTTTCCTTTGTGTTTTTCTTATATATAGTCCCACAATTTTCTTTTTACCTCTTGCATTCGATTTTTGGTTTTCCTAACCTACTTGCAAGGTTATGTTTTTGAAAATATTGTTTGTTGGATTTCCAAATTGCTTACTTTGAAAATTTACTAAAATCTAAAAAAAAAGAGGAGCGATTTCAAGATGAGTCCTAAAACTTTCCTTTTTGTTTGTTTGTCTTCATCAAAGGAAACATCTCAATTTGGATCTTAAAATAAACAAATTACATTCTTCTTGCTTCACATAGTCTAATTAGGAAAGAAATTTGTTGCATTCACTTATTTCTTCCCCACACACAACCAAATCACTTCAACATAAAAAACACATTCAAACAACTCCCACCTAGGTGAAACTGATTGGGATTTCATCACCCAATAGGGAAACCAACTTGGTGTTCTAGCCTAGTTTAATCATTGTCTATCGGTTTATTGGTTGAGCACTCGACTCCCTTATCACAATGGGATCATGAAGTGAGGGGGTAGGCCCCAATACCACACCCGTACTAGTAGCTAGTACAGAGTTGGGCTTCACATACCTTCAAGGATATCGAGGACTTTGCTATTGAATATTCTTAAAACCAACCATAGACTACCATTTCCTAGGACCTTCGTTAACCATCTTACACATTTCACTCTTTCATAATTAATCAAGATAAATATAAAACAATTGCTTGCTTTTTCTTGTTGTTTGTAAATCAACCCAATTAGTCATTTTTTCATTTTTTAGGTGTTTGTGTGTTTGTTTACCATGGTACTTACCAGACAACAAGCTCGTAATCAAACTTTTGAAAACATGTCCACCCCACTACCTATATCATTTCAACAACATGTTCCACTTTATACTACATCATTTCCTATGACATTTCTGCTCCCAATGCCACAACAAATCCCATTTTATCAAGACAATTACATCCACTTCCTTTCCTAATGCCCAACAAACTTGGAATAATGAAGAAATGAGGTAACTTTTGAATTCCACACATCAATATCATAATCAAATCCTTCATACATCTGGACTGGGAGAAACAGAACAACCCTTTTCTCCTAGTTCTCAATTAGAGGCATCTCGAACCTCCTTTCTATAATAGGGGAGACCATGTCTTCAAATAAATGTTAGATTCGAACCCCATTTCTCTCAATGCTTATCTAGCATCTAGGAGTGTCCAACCACAATCTGTTCACACCCCAACCAATTCCATACACCTATGATCCTTCATCTACCATTACACGTCTTATCAATCAAAATCAAGAGCATGTCATCCAACAATTATACTCATACACTTCAACAAATCTATCTGAAACATAAAATGTCAGTTAACCTTAAATGTCAAAAATTGAATTCTTTATCCCTATTAACCAATTTAAAGTATCGAATGATCAATCTTCTACTACCAACTGAGACATTTGATGTCTCTTCAGTCCCTATTTACAACCTTCATATGATTTCATCACAAAACACATCTGCCCAACAATTTACATCTTCACCAAGCCCTTCTATAGGTTCCACACCTCCCCTAAGAAATACCATTACTTCCTTTCCTACCCCTTCACTCTCTTCATAGGTAAAAAAGCTGACATCAAGTTCCATAGCCTTTTCTACTATTGTATCTTCACAACCAAAGGTTAGTCCCATTCAAAACATCACCATGTATATCCCTATAACTACACCACTAATCAATACCGGTTTCATTACTCTACTCTCACCTTATTTTTAGGCTCATCATCTACAAAAATATGAGCGCGTCGAGTGTGGGATTTACCTCTGAACTCGGGACTACTTCACGAGGCTGTAGGGGTCTAGTTTAGTACCACTATCGGGACACGGGATAGTGCATCCACGGATGCTATTCCAAATTCGGAGGAGGATCGGGTGGTATGGGCGGTTCTAGTTTTGGTGGTTTGGGTGGTTTTGGAGGAAGAGAAACCAAGGAGGTTCTAGGTCGGTGGTCAGGCTGCAGCAACCCCAAAACATTTATATGGAGATGTCCCTTCGTCTCCCAGTATAGAGGTATTGAGGATGCTACTGAACATGTTCATATGTGTGAAATATTGTGGCACGTGAAAGGTATCACGGCTTCTGAGTGCAAGGCAAGTCAATTTGCTACTACATTATAGGCACATGTGCACACAGTTGGTATAGGAAGTTTGATCCCAATCAAACTTGTATTGACTATGCAGCATTGAAAGATGCTTTCTTGAAAGAGTTCCATATCCCAAAGTTTGAGCAGAAGAGTATAAGCACACTCAAGGATATAAATCAAGGCACTACTGAAAGTGTATGTGAGTATGATGCCAATTTTAAAACACTTCTATCCAAAATATCATATGACATTCATGCAAGTCATCATGCACAATGGTTTGTCGGGGATTGATTACCCCATTTTGAAGAGCACTGTCACATAAAACTTATACCAACCCGTGTAAAGCATTGGAAGTAGCTTTATACGCTGAAGTAGTTGGGAGTATTGACACTGGAGTTAGTCCATTCTTGGAGGCTCAGATAGTAGCTATGGAAAAACAGTTAGAGAAATTATCAGCAAACTCAACTCATGAGACGCGCTTAGGAATCTGGTGTACAGATTGTGAAGTAGAAGGCCACACCAAGGATAGTTTCCCCCATAGAAATGTATGTTCACTACTGTTAGATTGTGAGATTTACCATTTGAATCATGATGCTAGTCACTGCCCCCTACTACAACATGTGATCAAGAAGAATGTATCCTCCTTTTGTAAAATTTTTAGGTCCACGACTCATGATACCAAAGATTGTAGACTGATTGGCCATATCCATGATGCCATTGATATTGGGGTGCGATAGGTGAGTGTGGCTGATAGTTCTAAAGGAAAGAATGAGCATCAAGATAGGGATTATAATCAAACGCGCTATGACAAGAATGATGGAAGGTTTGAAGGGGTTCATGAAAGAGGATGAGGATATCAAGGCGGATATGGAGGACGAGGCCGAGGTGGAGGAAGGAGTGAATTCCCTCAAGGAACTTGCTATACATGTGGCTCACCTGACCATTATAGGTGTGAATGCCCGCAGAATATTTCCTGTTCATTTTGTGGAAAGGGGCATAGTTATGAAGAGTGTCCGGACTTATATGAGCATCTCAATAAGCAACACAAGCAAGAAAACAAAGGTACAAGGATGGTTAGAATCCAACACGTAATAGAGAATCAGTGGATGCCCAAGTTAACACCAGAACCTGAGGTAGTAATAGTCAAGATAACCACACAAGCTGAGGCGGCACGCGCAAGAGAGGTTTTGCAACAGAAGCCAATAATCACTAGGGAGGAGGTTTTGCATGCTAGGTATCCAGATCCATCTCATCAGAAAGAAGTCTATCAGGAAACTATGGAGGTCCTTAGAATCCTTCAAGGTGAAATACAGGGTTTGAAAGAGCAGTCTCGGAAGTTGGAACATAAGGGTATAGAAAAGGCCCCATTTGATATTGATGACATCAGAGAGGTATGTAAGATGTTGCGCCAGGAGAATATTATTCCTTTATTAGGAAATTGGTTGAAGGGGAATACTCTGTGCACGGGAACTAAGACTAGAAGACAAATACTTCATGTGAATCTTCCCCACGATAGCATTGACTACGACAAGGAGATCACTTTGAATGTTGTTGTGGATGGGTGGTGTTGAGAAATATTTTGATTGATACTGAGATGCGGAAGTGAATGTAATTACATTGGATACATGGGTACAAATGGGGAGAACCCCATTACAGCCATCATCTAATGTATTGTTCATGGCAAATGAGCAAAAAATATACTCCCATAGGATTTTTGAAGGATGCATCTATCA
The DNA here is from genome assembly GCA_018340775.1 of Taxus wallichiana var. yunnanensis. Lineage (NCBI taxonomy): Eukaryota > Viridiplantae > Streptophyta > Pinopsida > Cupressales > Taxaceae > Taxus > Taxus wallichiana. Next base: position 10,456,908 of record CM031242.1, on the reverse strand, counting down.
CTATACAAGGGGCTAAGTTCATAGGAGACTTGAAGTGTTAGCACTTGCGGAAGCGATAGCTTTGCAACTTTTCTTGGGCACCCTTGGTGTTATGCAAACAATGCTGATTTGAGGTTTAAGCAAGGAGGAAGGGGTCATAATACCGTTGATGATGGGAAATCCATACCATATGTGGAACCTTTAAGTGAAGAGGACTTGAGCAGAATCTATATACACGTTATTCGGGACCCGAGAGGTCAATGAGCCATCGAAGGATGAAATCCTTCTTTGGGAAGATTCTCGGTCAATCAATGATACTACCAAAGTATTTCTTGTGATAATTGGGCTCATGAAACTTATGAATTGGTGGAGCGCGAAGTTAAACATGTGGTTTCTTGCAAAAGGGCTTTCAATCTGTGCGGTGTATAGGTCGCTCAAGACCCCACTATACTTTGGATCTAAAGATTGGGATGGATTCTTACAGGCCATGGAAGTAACTGGGCCGACTTAAAATACAAGATATGATGTCATTAACTTTGGGTGGGACAACGGTCTGCGCTTGGTGGCTGGTCCACAGGATAATCTCTTAGAATGGGGAAAGATTGGGACCTCCTTATCAACCGTGGTTTTCAAGAAGTAATGCACCTACAAAATTTTTCCCTTATCACGGTGATCAACCTGCTCAACATCATATCTAGTAGTGCGAGAGACTCTAGATAGTAGGACAGGAAGCATTACCTCCCTCACTTTGGGTGCATCAGTTTTATTCTACTCTATAAGGTTGTGCATGTGCTTGGTATGTATATGTTGAATTACATCACGACACTGGAAATTGGCAAAATTTGACTGCAAGGATGATCCAAACTTTTGACTTCTTTTCATCTACACCACCAGTGAACAAAGCTTTAAGCTTTATCAAGTGCTTAACCATGGGAGACAGTGGGAAAGTGGAAGAACTTATTCAGGAATTATTTGGTGAGACAGAGACAGGGGCACGTTTTGAGGATGAAGAAGATGATATCATACTACTTGAGCATGCTTCTCTAGAAAAAGACAAGGGGAAGTTGGTTTACATAATTGATGATGAGGAAGTTGAGCACTTGGAAGTGGATCATTCACATGGAACACGTGAAGTGTTAGCTAGTGTAGATGTAGATGCGTGCACATATCATGAACCTATGAAGACAACAAAGGTAAATATAGGCACGAAGTTGAACCTAAGGAGGTGATAATTGGGGATTACTGGTCAGAATCAAAAGTAGCAAAGATCATAGAGTTACTTAGAGACTATGAGGACTTATTCCCAAGAGGATACCATGAACTTAAAGGCGTGCATAAATCACTTGGAGAAATGAAGATAAAGCTCAAGGAAGGTGCGTGCCCTATTAGGAAGTGACCTTATTGGATGAATCCCAATTTGCACGAGAAAGTAAAGGAGGAGATTGACAAGATGTTGAAATCTAGGATCATTTGACCGTTGGATGAATCAGAATGGGTTAGTCCTATGGTGATAAGCATAAAAAAGGATGGTAGGATTCGAATTTGTGTTGATTATAGAGATTTGAATGCAACATGTGTTATAGATCCCTTTCCTATGCCATTCACAGAGGAAATATTAGGAGTGGCTAGGCGTGAGATATATTCATTTATAAATGGGTTCTTATGGTATAATCAGGTTAGGATTGCCCTGGAAGATAAAGAGAAGACCACCTTCACTACGGAATGGGGAAGTTTTACCTATACTGTGATGCCCTTTGGATTAAAGAATGCACCTACTGTATTTTCAAGGATAGTGGTACAAGTATTCAAGGATTTTATTCACAACTTCTTACAGGTCTATCTTAATGATTGGACCGTTTATGGGCTAATTAAGGATCATTGTGACAATTTGTGCTTAATGTTTGAAAGATGTAGATAGTTGAGTATCTCATTGAACATCAAGAAGTGCATCTTTGCTACTCCCTTTGGCATACTTTTAGGACACATTATTTACAAGGAAGGGTTCTGGTTGATCCAGCTAAAGTTGTAGTCATCGTAGGCTTGAAAGCACCTACCAGTCAAAGTGAGGTGCATAGATTTTTGGGTCATACAAGGTATTACAGAAGTTTATAAAAGGGTATGCAAAATTTGTCACACCCTTGGAATAATTGCTCAAGGGGAAAGGTACATTTCTATTGGGGAGTCGCAGCAACACACGTTTGAGATATTGAAGAAGAAACTTACTACCACACCTATCTTGTGCTTTCCTTAATGGGATAAGCCTTTTCATGTTCATGTGGATGCCTCAGGCACAGCCATTGGTGTTGTTTTAGCTCAACCGGGAGAAGGTATAGTTGATCATCCCATATGTTTTTCTAGTAGGAAGTTGACCCCTGCAGAACAAAATTATACCACTATAGAGTGCGAAGCTTTGTCCATGACCTATGCCTTGCAAAAATTTCATCGGTATTTTTTTCCACACCATTTTTTTATACGAGATCACATTGTATTAAAGGATTTGGTGAACAAGCCCATTTTACAGGGCGTATATGCCAATGGACACTCTTATTTCAAGAGTTTGATTTTACGATTACGGTAAAACTAGGCAAAAGCAATTCTAGACCAGATCACCTTCTAGAATTCAATAAGGAGAAGAGGCACAAACAATAGAAGAGACCATGCCTGATGTATAGCTGTATAGGTTACAATGCGCACCATCGGAATTAGAGGACATTGTTGTCTTTCTAAGAACTGGTATGACACCAGAAGGAATGAAAGCTTTAGAGAAGAAGCAACTTGCTATATGCGTGACACCATTCATGTTAATCAGTGGTGATTTGTACAAATTAGGTAGAGATGAGGTGTTACACTGTTGTGTATTAGAGCATGAATGGAAGGATATAATGGAAGAAGCACATGGTGGTATTGCAGGTGGCCACTATGCAGGTGATACCACAGTGTGCAAGATCCTACTTGCTGGTTTGTGGTGGGAAACATTGTACAAGGATTGTAAAGAGTATTGTAAGGCATGTGACCATTGTCAACATCTAGGTCGACCAAGACAAAGGGATGAGATGCCTTTATGACTAATTACAAGTGCAGGACCCTTTGAGAAATGGGTGATTGACTTTGTCGGGCCTATTTCACTAGTGCATCACGAGTGACTGATCGCGCTATATCATCACTTGTATAGATTATCTTACCCGATGGGTAGAAGCAGCACCTACAAAGGATTGTACAATGGCTACAACAAAGAAGGTTCTTATGGGAGAATGTTCTTACAAGGTATGGTTGTCCTTTAAGTTTAACAAGTGATAGGGGCACACATTTTTTGAATGAGACAATAAGAATTCTGTTAGATGAGTTTATGGTTGCCCACCATAAGACTACACCCTATCACCCTCAGGAAAATGGAACTGCTGAGGCTTTTAACAAGATTTTGAGCCACACATTGACCAAGATTTGTGATGTTGGAAGGAAAGATTGGGATGATAAAGTATCTTTTGTTCTTTGGGCTTATAGAATAACATACAAGAGATTGAACAAAGCCACCCCTTTTCAATTGGTGTTTGGCATGGAAGATGTTCTTCCTATAGAATTTATGTTACTTTCTTTACACATTGTGTGCGCTAGAGGTCTAGCTGATGAGAACTCCTTGGAAGAACGGATTGAGAAGATGGTTTAACTAGAAGAGCTCCAAGCCATCACACGCTAGAATTAGAAACAGGAGAAAGCGTTTCAAAAGGCATGGCATGAGAGACACATCAGGCATAAAAACTTGTGGTTGAACAAATGGTACTTCTCTATGACTCCAAGTTTTTGCACCATCCAGGGAAGCTCAAGGTGCATTGGTTGGGGCCGTATATTATAACTCATATACTTGAGTCAGGTACTTGCCAGTTAGAAGCAATTGATGGCATGAGGCTTCCTAGTTATTTTAATGGGAGTAGGTTGAAGCCCTACTATAAATAAGTCTTCTTGGTGTTTGTAATAAGGTAGTATTACCAGATAGATTAGGTTTCCCTTTCTACATTCCCTTAATGTGTTTCTTTCATCATCACTATGCTTTATCAATTTAGTTCTTGTTTGTGTGTAATAAGCGCACTTGCGTGCATGAAGCTAACTACAATATGAAGCATGTTGATGCATAGAGGACTACACATACTTTTAGTGTGGGGTGGATTGTTGGTGACTCTCAGGTATATGCTGCAAAGATTTAATGTTGCGGGTGTTGAGAAAGAAGGTTGCTAAGGGTGATTGACAAAATATTGCTTCTCAAAGATAACCAAGGATGGAGATGAATGAGGGAAAGTATAATGCAAGGTAAGCAATGCGGCCATGGTAACTACCAGGAGATGGTGCAGTGATGAGGTACTTGGGTGCTAGAGTGTGTGCTGAAGAGAAGTCTGTGACAAAGGGTAAAAAGGTACGCTAGAAGGTTATAGCTTTTGGCGCAAAGATGTACCACGTGGAAATGACAAAAATGGGCAATAAATGAGGAGAATTTGGTAGGTGGAGGAGTAATTAATGTAATAAAAAGTGGAAATCTATATAAGGATGGGATGTGATTTCATTTTTACCCTTGTGACTACGTGAACAAAGAGCTATGTGTGAAGAGCCAAGTAAAGCGATTCAAGGTGCATTGGAAAGAGCTACATGACGATATCCATTAGAAAGGCTTGTATCCTCGTAGGAGAAGGGTTTGAACGAAGTAGAGTGACATAATAGAGATAGAGCACGTGATTTTGTGATTAAAAATTAGGGCACGGTTGAATCGAGTTAGGGTTTGAAGGAAACTAATAAAACTTACAAATTGAGAAGGTCTAGAAAACAAAACCCAAAGAGAAGAATGGCTCCAAAGAAGAAAGCAACACCAGTAAAGGAAAAGAAGAAGGTGGTAGTAGAAGAAGAGGAAGAGATGGCCCTAGAAAGAAATTTTTTAGAGATGCAGTACCCTGAGGATGTAATTGTGGGCTAGGAATGGGATACCCACATATGACAGAGCAAGATAAGCAAGTATAATCACCAGACTAAGGATAACCAGAAGAAATTAAACGAATTTCTCACTTCTTGAATGAACAGATGAACTGAGGATGGCATGCCAGTATATGATGACGCCGGGGAAAGGCTACTGAAAGGGATTGGTGTCTACCAGCTGTATGAGCTCCCATACTTTGGGAAATATGCACCATTGTATAGATGGCTGATGAGCCGAGTCCATGAGGACTTTTTCTATTTTGTAGGATGGAGGGTAAGATTGACACCCATTCTTATTGCCACAGTAACTGGATTAAAGGAAACATGTGAGGATATTAAGATTGACCTAGCTAACAAGAGCACCATTTTGGAGACACAAAAAGTGCTAGGCTACCAGAAAGGACCGCATGGAATGGACATTGATAAACTGAAAATTGTCTAGTAGTACAGGCAACAACACACTGATTACCAAGTTGAATGACCAAGAATGTTGGTCACAAGTTAACTCTATGTGGCTACATGTGGCAAAGCGCATGTCAGAAGGAGTCACTTACAACATTGCCGAAGCTTCATTGTAGAGCAAATAGTAGAGGAAGCACACGTAGGAAACAAGATAAGTTTTGGCTGTGTTTTGCTAAGTTTGGTATTCATGGAGATTGGGTTACTAGATGGCCCAAAAGAGAATATATGGGAATACCCCATGAATCACAAGTCTCCAGATTGAATGATTCAACAAGTATCTATGCAAGGGGTCTATGACGGATGAGGTAAAGGAGCGAGCGGAGATGTGGTATGACAAGCTCCGCTGGTGTTTGAAGAGGAATGGCGTATACCCAAGGAGTTACCTTTGGTTCTAGGGAAGCAGGCACAGTTTGCAGTCTACCAACACTTTTGTATTGCACGCTTTCCAATGGTAGATGGGTCGTGGAGCCCCTGGTGCAAACTACCTTATGCATTTTTACATGATATTTCCAAGCTTCAGTTCATTGGTTCACCAACACATGAAGGTTAGTGTTTAATGTAGACAAGGTGGACTGTGAATACCACACCTTGTGGAAAACATATGGATATCCAGGGAAGAATGCATACAATGAGAGTAATATCTCAGAGATTTTGAGCATTAAACCAGAGACACTTGCCATTGTGGATATTAGGGATGCGCTGATATACCTTCAACTTAAGCTGAAAATGGAAAATAACAAGTATGTGGAAAATGAGTTCACACTTCTAGGGCCACCGAAGGGGAAGCATACCATGGAGAACGTCCCGCACCTAGGCCCTCTGAACCCAAGCAAGATGATGAGGAAGAGGATGAAGAGCAAGAGGATAGTAACGGCTTGGTGTGGAGGAGGAAGCAACCATCTGGCTAAAAGGAGAAGGAGCACGCGATGGCTTCACAGGGAGAAGGAGTTACTGGGAAGAGCATGGTGATCAAATATTTAAGAAGGTATTCAAACACACAAGGGCGTAAGGAGAAACCTAGCAAGTAAAGGAGCTAGAGGAGAAGAAAAAAAGAAAACTCAGGCTAGGTAAGGAAGCAGAAGAATCTGAGGAGAAGGCACCCTCATCTCTAGTAGAAGAGGAGCCTCAACATGAGGAGGAGGAGAAAATGGAAGGAGGAGAAGGGGAACAATTAGAGGCCACACAAGACAAGGGTGAGGATACATCTAGCATTCCTAACCTTGATGCAGCCATTCCAAGGGGGCAAGATCCCGTCAAATAGGTGAGGATGCCAAGGCACATACAATCGGATATGCAGAAGACCCAAAGCTAATTTTTCACACTCGGTTTCAAAGCACCATCGAGAAAAAGGATCTATTCGTATGGGTGCTCATGGATGAGGACAAGGTGACACTACATACATGGAAGCAACTTTCATGGTCAATGCACATGCATATGGATGAGCCAGACTTTGATGCCGGTGAAGAATCATGTGCGTTAAGATGATTGAAGAAGGCACCGAGGTAAGGCACATAATAATCAAGCTAATGGTGATGACAAATGAGTAGGTAAGCAATGCTCGGTAAAGGTATCTCTTGAAGTAGCAAAAAGAAACATTGATAAATCTGCTACTACATTAAGGCACTGCGACAGAAAGTCAAAGCCAAGGATGTGGAGATAGCACACCTAGTGTAGGAAAATGACATGATCAAGAGAAAATATGACACTTTTGTTAGTATGGTGGAGGAAATTGGAGATGATGTCCTAAAGGTACGCCCACATTTGGAATCCCAAGTACCAAAAGAATTTCCTTCTGCGATGCACTACGTAAAGACAATGATAACATTAGTGTTGGAGGATGAAAAGGTGCATATACCAAAACAGCCTAAGGACCTGTGGTAGAAGTAGAGAAAGCATAGGTTGCAGTAGTAAGGAAGATTACTACTTATGAAGGCCTACTACAAGCCATCCGCGATGAGCTGAAGAAATCTGATCATGCACTAATGATATGCATAGCTCCAGATGCATTGATCATGGTAAAAACATTGGAGGAAGATAATGAAGTGCAAAAGGCTATGAAGGATGCAACCCTAGGCCGCGCTGAATGATTAATCCTGGTGAAGCAGAAGTGCGAGACACTAGCTACGGCATAGGCACCGCATAAGGAAAGGTTAGATGAGCTTGGAAAGCTCATTTCTCAAAAGATGGATATATTGGAAGGGGTGTAAACCTCTATGTCAAGCATAATGCTTGTGATACAGAATGAGCAGGGAAAGCTAACTATGGATGAGTTGTAGTCTATCATTGTAGACGTGCTAGAGAAGGTAGGAACGGCGTTGACAAAGTGGGAGAACTTGGAAGTAGATATAAAAGAGGAATATCCAGAGTTACTGCTTCAGAATGAAATGGAGGAGATTGAGGCCTAAAGTTTTTGTTGTGTATACCTTATTCAAAATTCTTTATTCAACTATTCTTTATTTATCCATTCTTTGTGTAAATTTTGGACATCACCATTGTCGGGAGACAATGAGATTAGTGTGGGGTAATGTTGATAAGAGAAAACACTTAGTAGAACTCACACACAGAGTCCGCGTGGGAGAACAACATAGGAGCAAAGGCGAGAAGGTATAGGAAGAGTCGGACTTTCAGGACTTAGCCGATTTTGGAGATCAGGGGTATTTTTAGAGGTTGGTGTGCGGAGCACACAAAGTGATGCTGAGACTTGCACGCCACTCTTCGTGGAGATTTTAAAGAGCATGTCCAATCACTCTCGCATAAACACAAGCTAAGAATAGATCCACCACTATAGTTAACTATCAGCGATCTATAGATAGCATACTTACATGTATGGCTATAGTTGTAAAAGGCACGTGGCTATTATTAGCATGTGATCTATTCTGGTAGAGTTAATCGGTGAAGGGATAGTCCCCCACCCTATATATATGTAATGAATTACTTAGTAAGATATAGACAGAAACATATTGCTTTGAAGGGTTAGAGATACATGAGTGCATGATACTGGATAATTATAACAGATCCATGTACACATGTTTGGTATTGTATGAAGCTTTTGTACTGTTGGTATGATGAATATATGAAGAATATTGGCCGAACAACAATGTTTGATATGTTTGTCATTGTATACTATTATTATCATGATGATTTATACTTAAGTGCTTATAGATCTGAGTACGGTGTAATGATGTATAGATGGATTAGTTTCTAAATATATGTTTGTTATACTACTTCATCATGCTACCATTCTACTACAACAACCCTAAAGAGGGACCTGGTACCTTTGTGCACTTTGGGTGAGTGCTCAGCCTAGGCTGAGTGATGTGCCAGTGCAACTAGGTGTTATCTGAGAATTCTATCTTTGCATCAACAACCATCACATCCGCTAATCTCCATGCCACAACCTTCCCCTCTTGAAAATATTCCACAAGAAGAACCATCCTCTTCCACTTCTACTATATCCTTGCAGCAGCTCACTTACATATTCAAAACCACTCACTTATACATCAATACCATTACAATACTAATACATACAACCCTCACAACCTTTATCTTTGCAACAAAGTATTTTGTATCATAAAATTTCCCACAACAAAACATCCCACAATATAATATACCATGACAATACATATCTCAACAAAACATTCCACAATATAACATCCCGCAACAGAATGTCCCTTATCAGTAGAATGTTCCTCAACATAACATTCTCCAACAAAATATTCCCTACCAACAAAAAATTCCTCAACAATCGACATAATCACAACCTAGCCAATTTTCATTTCAACTTGGCTCATCCTCACAACAAAAAGCTCAACCCGATCCTCTCCAATCCCTTATGAACCACATATCCAGTCTCAAAGCTGCTTCATCTACATCCAAGAATGTGCTCTCCTATGACCAAATTTGCAATGAGCCCATTCACCCTTTAGTGTTGTATAAAGCATATTCGCCTCATAGGGAACTTCCAAAGTTCATCAAATTTTATAGCAAGGAAGATCCTCAACAACACATATGTGCCTTTTGTCACACATGTTATCTAATAGCTCATGATCAAGACCTTATGTTGAGGAACTTTCCCATGTCCCTTGTCGGTCCTGCCTTGGATTGGTATAATAACATTCTACAATATTCCCTATTCTCCTTTGCACAACTCTCCCAACTCTTCTTAGAACACTTTTCCATAAACATAGCCTACAAAGTCACTATCAATGACCTATATGCCATCAAACAATTTGAAGACGAATCTATTTCCGATTTCGTCACCACTGGAGAGGTGTAATTAATCAACTATCCTTTTCATTACCAAAAATAGAATTAATTAAATTCTACCACTCATACACCAAACATATCTCATCCACATTACAAATCTAATCATTTAAAACTTTTGATGAGGATTTTACCATGGCCCGTAAATTGGAATTGTGAGCCTTAGAAGATGGTCGGGTTAAGCTTCGTCCTAAGAAACCAAAAGTTGAGTTTCCATCTAAGTCATCATCCAATCTGATAAGTCTAAAACATTTACCAATGCTGTTGTATTTAAATCTAATACCAAATAAAAACCCACTACCGAGTGTTCCCATCAACAATGTAGTTATACACCTATAAGGAAGACTTATAACACAATTTTTTATAATCGGTTTCATTCTGCTAACATGATATCTCTCCCACCTATTCGACCCATTGACACATCAATATCTAAACCCATTTGGTACCAAGATAATGACTATTATAAATACCATAGGGTTAAGGGACATGACATTGAAAGGTGTCACATGTTCCATAACGTACTTCAAGACTTGATCAAAAAGGGTGAAATCCACTTAGATAATCCAAATGCACCCCAAATCAAACTCTTGACACAATTAAGCAACCTTTTCCGAATCACCCCTTATCCTTATATCAATCACAAATGAATTCTATTCACACTATCAATATAATAACAAAGATAGAGTCTATCCCTGTTGGATTTACCTCATTACCTATTGAAGTAAAACATGTAGAATCAACATTGGTATACAACAAGCCTAAAACTATGACTATTAAATCTTCACCTATTGAGAATATTACTAAAACTATTCCCACATCCTCGTCACATGTAATTACCATATATATTACCTACATCCTCTACACCTCCCAAAACTACACATAAAGCCACATTTGATAAACAACCCAAAACATTCTTTACCTCAGGGAAATCGACTCCTCTGTATCTTCATCGACTACATCAAGTTCATCTAAAACCACAAAAGGACCTCATAAACAAGGTGTTGTTCAAGTCTTCAAAATCCCTCAATATGTTTTCCCAGATCAAATCCCTTTGCATGGACCTCATTCCCTTATAATTTCAGGGTCAAAATCCACCTACCAAGCCCCTACATTAAGTCCATATCATGCACCTATCACACAATCCAACTATCCCCAACAACAGGCATCTATACTAGGTCCTTGTCCCTCACCCATCACATAGTCCAACTACCCTAAAATCAGCCACCTATACAAGGTCCTCATCCTTCATTCATTACGGTACCTAGAAAACCTCTCCACAACCAACAAATAAACAACTCAGTAACTAACTTTTTAACTCTTGAGGAAAATATAGATGCAACCTTGTCCCCATCCATGTCTACACCTAAAGGAAGTTACACTACCATCTTAGATAGCTTCCTTTAACAAATAATATTACTTTACCACCTCGTAAGATGTCTTATAATCACTGCTCCAAATGCTAATCCAAACCCATTCAATGACTATTACATGATATATCACCCAAACAACATTCTTGTACCTAAATCCACATCTGAGACATCTGATGAAGCATTTACTAGCACATCTATCCCTTTTTCCAAGCTACCGAATGATTCCTCTCTTAGTGAGGCTATAAAATGTCTTATGCTCAGGGAATACCATCTCCTCATGCTCAACTCCATCCCTTCACCCAAAACATATGGTTTCCTGAAAAACAACCCATGTATGAACCAAACATAGGAGATGTTATCTCTTATAGTCCTACTTATCTCAAAACAAACCTTATCTATGGGGGACTTGATAATCCTCCATCCCATGTTATCAATCCACACCATGCCATGCCATTCACATTAGACTTCAAATCCCTCGACAATCCAAATTTTTCTTGTATATCTCTTCATCGTTGTATATGGAGAGGTTTTGGTCTCGGCGTTTTGAAGGAACCCATGATTTGACTATCTTGTGGTCTCTTAAAGCCCATCACAAAAGTGGTCTAGGTTATAAAAGGTCCAACTCTGAAATATGCAAAGCCACTACATCCATGAATATTTAAGAATTAGAACCATCATCACCGATAAACCCTAAATATCTTATGGAAACAGATGAAACTATATCCATCCCACCTAACCTTTTTTTTAATAAATGCTATATCTTTAGGGCCACTTACTTATCAATCCAATCACTCCACTAAATCATTACCCCTTGTTTGGCCATAAATGGTTGATGAAGATTCACCTATTGTAGATATCCTCCAGTGTTAGGATGACCAAGATATCCTTTCCCATATGGGAGCTGAAGATTGTTTCCTTCAAAATCCCTACCATCTAACACACCAACTCTCCTTAATGAATCCACCCTTGACGTTAACTTAGGCACCCCTCAAGATCCTCACATAGTTAAGGTCATTCAATCTTTAAATCCACAAGAACTAGATGATTTCACTTCATTCTTAGAAAAATATTACCAAGCCTTCACCTATTCATACAATGATATACTCGGAATTGATCCTAACATTTTTGTACACAACATAGTCACGTATCCCGATGCTAAGCTAGTTAAAAAAAATCCATAAAATGCATCCTCGTATAGCTCTCCTTGTTAAGGAAGAGTTACAACACCTTTTATCTACCAACTTTATCATACCCTTTAACTATACACAATTCATCTATAACATCATCCCCATAACTAAAGCTTCAAGAAAGATACGTATTTTCCACGGACTTTAGGGATCTCAATATTGTTTGTCCTAAAGATTATTTCCCTCTCCCAAACATAGATCAACTTGTAGACCTAACAGCTAGCCATTAATTTCTTTCCCTCGTGGATGGATTTTATGGACATAACCAAATCCTCATTACTCTAGACAATCAACAAAAGACTTATTTCATCACCCATTGGGTAACCTTATGTTATCATGTCATGCCATTTGGTCTTAAAAATTTAGGGTAACTTATCAATGCGCCATTTTCATGACCTCATTCATAATACTTTGTCGAAGACTACATTGATGAACTTTAGGAAAGTCAAAATCACAGAAGATCATCTCGATATCCTTGAAGCAATCTTCAATCATCTCATCCAAAGATTATTTTTATCTTAATATTGCAAAGTGTGCTTTTAGTGTTCTCACTGGAAATTTTTAGGATTCATCATATTTATCTCGAGTTGAATTTGACCCATAAAAGGTTAGATAAATCATTGAAATACCTCCACCGTCTAATCTTAAACAACTATGTAGCCTCCAAGGTAAATTTTAGTTAATTCGACATTTCATATCAAAAATTTCTTGTTGTTAGCCATTTCACCATTTTATCTAGAAATATGTAGACTTCCATTGGTATTTTGATTGCCATAAAGCCTTTGAAAAATTAAAAAACTATCTATTATTACCTCTTATGCTTACTCCACCTTGTGAAGGGGATACATTTTATCTATATGTATCCTTCCGTAACATTCTCTAGGAGCTATGCTTACCCACTATCATAATAAAGGTCATGAACAGGCCATGTAATACATTAGCCACACACTCCATGAGTATGAAACACACTACACCGAAGTTGAAAAATTATGTTGTGCATTATATTTTGCCACCTCCAAACTTTGACATTATCTCCTCAATCAAAAGACATATGTCGTCACTAGTTTTAATCCACTTAAAACCATGTATTCTAAACCTTATCATAATGATCGCATAACTTGATGGCTTATGCTCATGACTAAATTTGACCTCAAAATTATATCACATAAATCTATTAAATTCAGGCCATTGTAGATCAACTCGCTAATGCACCCCTTCTAGATAATCAACTACCTCACAAATACTTTCCCAATGAATCCATCAACAACATCGATGAATATGATTTTATCCCGTTAAAATGACTCTCTTCTTTGATGGTTATAAATGCCAAAAAGGGGGAGTCGAGTCTTTATCATACCTCCCTAGAATATTCCACTTCCATTATCATTCAAAATTAATTTTGAATGTACTAATAACATGGCAGAATATGAAGCCTTAATCATGGTTATAAATACTGTCATTCTCTTAGGTGTCCACATTTTAGAAATCTATGGAGATTCACAACTTGTCATTAGTCAAGTCAAAGGAGAATACTAATGTAAAAATTAAATACTCCAAAAATATAAATTTGTTGTTGACTTCCTCGCGTATTTGATCATTATACCATTCAAAATATTTTGTGATCTTCTAACAGTTTGCAGAAAATTTGGCATCTCTTGGATATATCATCCCTTTAGAAATTAAAAATCAAAGGATAACACTAAAATGTCTGTATTCGTTCAATGTTTACATCATCCTTCAAATAAAAATGACCTTCCTCGGTTAATGTCATTGAAAAAAATCCACTTGATCTATGGTATACTTAGATATATGACTATCTCGTCAAATCAAAACTACCCTCGGACTTATCACATGGCGCCAAATGATAATTTCTTCAACACATCACTCATTTTTTCATTACAGGCGGTATCCTTTATAAACGTAGTTTTTATGGTATACTATTATGATGCCTTAAATCACATGAATCAATCAAAGCAATTGAAGAGGTCCATGATGGCATCTGTGGTGGTCACTTTAACGAAAATGCCATCACTAAATGTGTCATATGGCTAGGGTATTACTGGCCTACCATCACCAAATATTGTTGTGCATACATAAAGAAATGCATTAAATGCCAACTCCACTCAAATCTCATTCACATCCCTAGTCAAGAATTATAACCCGCTCAGGACTTATGGCCTTTTTCTTAATAGGGGTTAGACCTCATTAGTGCTATCAATCCTAAATCATCCCAACAACATCATTCCATTATCACAACAACCAAATACTTTACTAAGTGGGTTGAAGTCATCCCTTTAACCTCGAAAAAATTAGGGCCTATCACTAACTTCATATATCAATATATCATATGTTGTTTCGCTATCCCGCACAAACTTATCATAGATAATAGAAAATACTTTAAAAATAAATAAGTTAAAAAGATCTGTGATACATTCAACATCAAACTCAGTTTCTCATCACCGTATTATCCTCAAGCAAATGGACATGCCAAGGCCTCTAACAAAACACTTAATAAAATCCTTATGAAAACAATAGATGAGCCAGAAGGAATTGGCATCTCCAAATCCCATTTTCTCTTCGGCTTATCAAACTAGCATCCACACACCTATAGGTGTTATGCCCTATTCACTCATCTATGGCTCAAAGGCCATCCTACCTCTCAAAGTCCAAATTCTATCACTTCATGTATCTCTCAAATATTTCATCCCTGATGAAGAATATCACCAAGACCGCTTAGCACAACTTGAATTGTTAGATGAAAATGTATAACATCCTCAAACATCATCAAGTCTATCAAGAGCATGTTAATAAAGCATATAAGAAACATGTCAAAGAGAATGAATTTAAAATTGGTGATCTTGTGCTTAAGGAAAATAAAAATGTCGCTAGATTAGAGTGGAGTAAACGTGGAAAATTTTACGACAATTGGATTGCTCCATATGTTATTACTCACAAGTATGGGTCAGAACATATCATCTCACCTCTCTTGATGGAGAACCCGAAAAATAACCTCCGAATTCCTTACACTTATAGCCTTTCTCTTTGTTAAATAATAAATCGTCATGACAATAGTTACATCCAAATCTTATCACTTCATCATATCATCGTAATGATTTGAAAGTATGTGGTTATCCATTAGCATCCTAATACACATTAAAGATGAGCACCACGAATCTGTTAATCACATCTTTCAAGTTCCTCCCTTGCATACAAGTGTTGATATGTGATTTCTTTTGAAAGGATGTGTTCCCTTGATTGAGAAGTCATGCTTGATATGTACTGTATCTTCTTTGCAAATTGCAGATCTTTGACTGAGTCAGAATATGATTGGACTCTTTTATTTCTTTCATTTTTCACCTGAGTTTAATCTGATCTCGAAACGAATTATGGAGTTATCCATCTACAAGATCTAGCCTTGGATCAGTGGTATTGATCCAAGTGATGCTTTAAGCTTACTCGTGATGAATTAAAATTATAGACCTTACGCAGGTTGCAAGGTCTAGATGCATTGAATAAGCTAGTCCGGAGTATAACTCAGGCTGATCGTGTTAAATGAATTGGTTCCTGATATCCTAATATATATCCGGAAGGTTTTGATTGTGGACCGTAATAATTCAATTACATATAATTTAATAGCCATTTGGCGGTGCAAAGGGAGTAAACCCTGTTCGTGAATGTATTTTGTAGGTTCTTTTTACGAGCATATGAAATGTTAGACCTAATCGGATTTATTAAGGTTAGTAACCTAAAACTAAACCTAACCTAGGGGTTAGATTAGTGTTAATCTAACCTAGACCTAGGCTAAGAGCTAATGTTCTAAGTTAGTATCTATGCGGTAAGAGGTTAGACTAAGTGTTATCCTAAATCCTAACCTAAGTTACTAACTGTTATCCAAAATTCACCCCCTAGGGTAAATTTGATAACATGCATCAGAATATCCAAGTCCCAGGCACATTGGTTAATTCAGAGCAAAATCAGGTTTCTAGGGTCCCTTCAGGAATCTTTCTAAACTCCCCAGGCCGAAGAGGGAAGGAGCAAGCTTTGAGAAAGTGCGAAAAGTTGCAGAAAGGCAAATAGGATTGATCCAGGAAAAAGTGAAAAACTGGCTAAGTCCTTCTAGAGGGAGCAGTCGGGACAAGCGGGCCAGAAATACCCGAACCGGCCGAACCGGCCGAAAAGAGACAAGTCAGCCCAAAAGCAAATGGGACAAGCGGGCCAGAAATACCCGAACCGGCCGAAAAGAGACAAGTCAGCCCAAAAGCAAATGGGACAAGCGGGCCAGAAATACCCGAACCGGCCGAACCGGCCGAAATTGTCCCAAAAGGTCCAAAATCAAAATAGGACGTCCGGGACAAAAAGACCCGAAATACGCGAAGAAGCCGAAGGAGCCGAAAGCCAATCAAAAGGTGCCACGTGTCTGGCCAAATGAGGGACAAGGAAGCCCATTTCGGGTGGATCGGAGGTTTTTGTCCCAAGCAGCATTGGGACATCCGGGACGAATGGACGCGAAGTACGCGGAAGACCCGGCAGGCCCGAGAACCATTGAGAAATTGCCACGTGTCATCAAGGAGAAGCCAAAAGGTCAAAAGGCAAGGTTTGAAGCGCTGGCCCGAGCCAATAGAAATTGGACACATGTCCAATGGAGCATAGAAGTGCGGAGCTCGGGGAGGAGTTGGAAAGTTTGGCCAAATCTAAGCCAAAAGGGGTAAAAGGGAAGGAAGACCCGACAGGTTCGTGAACCAACCAATGCATGCCACGTATCCCTAGTGGCGGGGCGTGGGAAAAATGTGGAAAATATTCCAAGAGCACCAAAAGTCAAATTTCAAGAGACAGCCCGCCGAAAAGTAGAAGGAGAGAGAATCACGCGACCAATCAGAGCGTGCCACGTGTCATCCAAGTGGCAGAGCGCGGGAAATATTTCAAAATCCGTTTGGGTCTGTTCCGTGCCCTAAATCTTCAGATCGCCATATCTTTTGATCCAGAGCTCGGATTTCCACGTTCTTTATATCAACGGAAAGCTTGTGAGATGCTCTACATGATTCTGGGATCAATCTCGAGTTTTGGTGCAGTCTGAAGAGAGAAAATGGAGAAACAGCGCTGACGTGTGATAATGGCCAGAAGCGACCTTTCAACAACCTGTTTTAATGCTAATGGGTCGCATTCTTCTTCTGCACGGCCAGAAGTGACATTTTAGCGGCCCAGTTAATGCAAATGGGTCGCATTCTCCTCAAAATCACTCAAAGTGACAGGGTATGGGTTGACAAAGATCCCCATGCTGATTTAATACATCTGCAGTCAATGAGGGATGGGCTTGCATGTTTTTTCACGTTTCTGTCCCCTGGGTTCGACCCATGCAATGTAAAAAGCCAGATTTGGCTCATTTAGAAGGGTTGTTCATTCTTTCTGCTCTACTCTCCCTTCTTTTCTTCTCTAGGGTTAAAAATGGAGTTAGAACCTCCTCCCTTGCTCTGTAATGGCGTTTTTGCCTCTTATTAATGGAATGATGTTCTGTGCAGACTTCTGAAGCAACAAAACGTGTTTTGTGATGCATCTGTCCATCCTTTCTCGTTTTTGCTTGTCTTCTTCTTGCCTCTCTTCATTGCAGGTATTTGTGCATGTTTGAATGATCATTACAAGTTTGGGTTGTGTTCATGGAGTTTTGGGACATTTTCTGTGTGAAATCTATCCTTGGGCCTGTGATGCATCTGTCCATCCTTCCCATTGCTCACCTCTCTTTGTCCCATGGCAGTTTTGATAGATGTTCAACATCCTCCTTCTCTGGTGTATCACTATTTTAGTGTAGGCTTTTGCTGTTTTTCCCTTCTCTCTCTCTCTCTCTCCTTGGCATGGTTAGATTAGGATTAGATTAGCTTTCCCGCCTTTGGAATAGCTTGTGGCAGGTAGTTTAGGAGCAGGAACCAGCCTTCTCTGGAGATTCCTCTCTCGGTTTCACAAGTCCCACGCTTGGAGAGAGGTTTTCATGTTGTGCAATCACACTGGATGCCTGAACATCAACCTAGAAGCCTGATGTGCGTCCAGGGGTGCTGTGATTTTGCACTAACAGTTTTGGCACGCCCGGTGGGACCTTAGAGGTCTTTCACTCCATCTTTTGTAGGTTGATGTGTTCCTGTGAAGATTTCAGCCTTTGGAGGCACTTGCAAACACATCTGGCGACTCCATCTGGTCAACAACCCATCTCTGAAGTTGCAGACCTTCCTTTCCATTCATTTCCATCCATTTTCATCCATCTTCCTTTCCATCCCCTTCATTCTTTTCCATTCCATGAAGTTGTGCAATCATGACTTCATTTCCATCATGGAATTCACATCAACAACAGCAGTATTTTCCACTTCCAACATGTTTTACAAATCCTCCAGATCAGCATGCATACTCATATGAACAGCAGTGCCAAAGTCAGTTTGGCTATGGAGCTTTCCAAGAGCAAGGGTGTGCATACAACGAAGACCATCAGATCCAAGATGCTGGTCTGTTGGAGAAAATCCAAAAGATGGAGGTGGGGATGCTGCAGTCCAGAGCAACAGCTCAAATGAGAGCATTTGGAATCGGTTGTGGAGCACCCTGTCCATGGGTGGGACCTTTTCCAAGGCATTACAGCCCTCAGGAGAAACTTGACTTCATGATTGCAACGCTGCCTTTGCTTGCAAGGTGGATTGAAGAAATAGAAGTGTATGAGAGAAGTATTCAGCAACCTTGTCAATGGGTAAGCACATCTTCTCATGCCTTTTCTTTTCCTCTTTCCCAATCTGTTTCATTTCAGCATTGTCAAATTTTAAACCCTCCATCTGCTGTCCCAAGTGTTGAATCCATCTCTCCACCCCTCAGTCTTCCACCACACCTCGATTCTTCTTTCCTTTTTCCTTCCAAACAGTTATCCCCTCCACAAGAGCTAACAGAAACACCCCCTCCTCCAAAGAAACAAGAGTTTTCACCTCCTCCACCACCACAAAAAATTGTCAAATTAGTGGAGTTTCAACCTATCCCTCCTTTTGCATTCCCAATTCCATGTGGGGAAGAAGAAATTGTAAAAATCAGTCATAAAGGACAGCAAGGAGAGGAGCCCAACAGAAAAGAAATGACAGACAACTTGAAGGTTTGGGCTGCCAAATTTGGGATAGCAAAGATTCCCTTGATGGTTAATCCTACGGAAGAGGCCAAGGTTGAACAAATGGTGGTTAGGACTGATTTTTTTGAAGAAGAAAATCTTGCAGCCCCAACTTGCCCTCTAGAGCAGCAGAATGAAGAGTTTGACTTGACAAACTTCACGCTGGAGGAAGAGTTCAACCAAGAGCAAGATTGCCTTCAAACATTGGAGGAAGGAGAAGCTGCTCCAAATCCAAAAGAAGAAGAGCACAATCTAGCTGTGAAGGAGAAAAGTGCAGATCCAAGGGCTTTGAGCACAAAGCAGAGTTACAGAAGAACCTTCAGTTCTTCTTTCCACTTCATCTCTCTCAAGTTCTGGTACTGAAAAGGAGTTTGATCTCTCAAACTCAATGTTGGAGAGTGAAGGAAACCATGGTGGTCAAGTTGCAGATCAAGAGGACACCATGGAGGAAGTTGAACACGAACAGCGGGACAACAATGAGGCAGTTTACCTGTCAGATTTGGAGGACTGTTTTGATGGAGAAGAGCCGGTTGAGTTTTCACCATTCTCTCTTTCATCATCCACATTCCAAACACCAGAGCCTGCTGTCATGAAGGAGAGTTTCCATTTGCAGCAGCCTGCATCTTACAGCAGCTCTTTGGAATCAAAATTAGAAGATTCTAATCTTCCCTGTTCTTCATTGGAGGAAGAGAAAGGACAGAAGAATCCCACCATTTCTTCCACATCATCCATTCAGGAGGGCCTACAAGAAGACTCCATTCTTGGAGTTGAAAATCACAGCAATGGGCATACTCAAAGGACCATACTTTGCCCAATCAGGTATTTGGCTTCATTGGAGCCAAAGGAGAAGCCTGACAACATGCTTGCTTCGAGCATGAGGATGAGCTACAAAGTACCAGGATCAGCTGCCATACCTCTCCAATTCAAATGCGAGCAACTAAAAGAGGTATTGGATTTTTCAGTTGATACCTTGATGATTTGGATAGAAGACCAGCTTCTTGTTGATTTTCCATCCATCCAAACAGCCATGATCAGTGCCAAATCAATTGCATGGCTGCCAATTTTGAAGAAAGGAAGCTATTTCTCACAACCTGTTGCAGGGTTTGTTTAGCTTGCCTTTGCTTCCAGCTAGAGTAGATTAGGTAGATTTGCTTTCAGTAGAAGAAGTGCTCGTGCACACTCTGCATGTTCCATTTGGGACATGTATGATTTTCAGTTCTGTACATAGTTTTTGGTGTTGCTGGTTTTGCTCTTGCACAGTTCGTTTCAATGGTTTTTGGTGAGAACAACTCCATGCCCGGTGGGTTTCCAAGTGGCTCAGAGGGGAGATTTTCAAAGTTCAGATCAGTTTTCAGGCTATTACTTATGACTCCATGCCCAATGGATTGCTTCAGGCAGCTGGCCTTTTCATCTAGCAGGCAGATGCCCCCGTTGAGTCGCCAAATTGTTATCCAAAATTCACCCCCCCGGGTAAATTTGATAACATGCATCAGAATATCCAAGTCCCAGGCACATTGGTTAATTCAGAGCAAAAATCAGGTTTCTAGGGTCCCTTCAGGAATCTTTCTAAACTCCCCAGGCCGAAGAGGGAAGGAGCAAGCTTTGAGAAAGTGCGAAAAGTTACAGAAAGGAAAATAGGATTGATCCAGGAAAAAGTGAAAAACTAGCTAAGTCCTTCTAGAGGGAGCAGTCGGGACAAGCGGGCCAGAAATACCCGAACCGGCCGAATCGGCCGAAAAGAGACAAGTCAGCCCAAAAGCAAATGGGACAAGCGGGCCAGAAATACCCGAACCGGCCGAACCGGCCGAAAAGAGACAAGTCAGCCCAAAAGCAAATGGGAGAAGCGGGCGAAATACCCGAACCAGCCGAATCGCGAAATTGTCCCAAAAAAGGTCCAAAATCAAAATAGGACGTCCGGGGACAAAAAAGACCCGAAATACGCGAAGAAGCCGAAGGAGCCGAAAGCCAATCAAAAGGTGCCATGTGTCCGCCAAATGAGGGACAAGGAAGCCCATTTTGGGCGGATCGGAGGTTTTTGTCCCAAGCAGCATTGGGACATCCGGGATGAATGGACGCGAAGTACGCGGAAGACCCAGCAGGCCCGAGAACCATTGAGAAATTGCCACGTGTCATCAAGGAGAAGCCAAAAGGTCAAAAGGCAAGGTTTGAAGCGCTGGCCCGAGCCAATAGAAATTGGACACGTGTCCAATGGAGCATAGAAGTGCGGAGCTCGGGGAGGAGTTGGAAAGTTTGGCCAAATCTAAGCCAAAAGGGGTAAAAGGGAAGGAAGACCCGACAGGTTCGTGAACCAACCAATGCATGCCACGTATCCCTAGTGGCGGGGCGTGGGAAAAATGTGGAAAATATTCCAAGAGCACCAAAAGTCAAATTTCAAGAGACAGCCCGCCGAAAAGTAGAAGGAGAGAGAATCACGCGACCAATCAGAGCGTGCCACATGTCATCCAAGTGGCAGAGCGCGGGAAATATTTCAAAATCCGTTTGGGTCTGTTCCGTGCCCTAAATCTTCAGATCGCCATATCTTTTGATCCAGAGCTCGGATTTCCACGTTCTTTATATCAACGGAAAGCTTGTGAGATGCTCTACATGATTCTGGGATCAATCTCGAGTTTTGGTGTAGTCTGAAGAGAGAAAATGGAGAAACGGCGCTGACGTGTGATAATGGCCAGAAGCGACCTTTCAACAACCTGTTTTAATGCTAATGGGTCGCATTCTTCTTCTGCACGGCCAGAAGTGACATTTTAGCGGCCCAGTTAATGCAAATGGGTCGCATTCTCCTCAAAATCACTCAAAGTGACAGGGTATGGGTTGAAAAAGATCCCCATGCTGATTTAATACATCTGCAGTCAATGAGGGATGGGCTTGCACGTTTTTTCACGTTTCTATCCCCTGGGTTCGACCCATGCAATGTAAAAAGCCAGATTTGGCTCATTTAGAAGGGTTGTTCATTCTTTCTACTCTGCTCTCCCTTCTTTTCTTCTCTAGGGTTAAAAATGGAGTTAGAACCTCCTCCCTTGCTCTGTAATGGCGTTTTTGCCTCTTATTAATGGAATGATGTTCTGTGCAGACTTCTGAAGCAACAAAACGTGTTTTGTGATGCATCTGTCCATCCTTTCTCGTTTTTGCTTGTCTTCTTCTTGCCTCTCTTCATTGCAGGTATTTGTGCATGTTTGAATGATCATTGCAGGTTTGGAGCTGTGTTCATGGAGTTTTGGGACATTTTCTGTGTGAAATCTATCCTTGGGCCTGTGATGCATCTGTCCATCCTTCCCATTGCTCACCTCTCTTTGTCCCATGGCAGTTTTGATAGATGTTCAACATCCTCCTTCTCTGGTGTATCACCGTTTTAGTGTAGGCTTTTGTTGTTTTTCCCTTCTCTCTCTCTCTCTCGTCTCCTTGGCATGGTTAGATTAGGATTAGATTAGCTTGCCTGCACTGGAATAGCTTGTGGCAGGTAGTTTAGGAGCAGGAACCAGCCTTCTCTGGAGATTCCTCTCTCGGTTTCACAAGTCCCACGCTTGGAGAGAGGTTTCCATGTTGTGCAATCACACTGGATGCCTGAACATCAACCTAGAAGCCTGATGTGCGTCCAGGGGTGCTGTGATTTTGCACTAACACTAACCTAACTATTGAACAAGGAAGAAGGGACCTATGGAAGGGTGCGAACCATGGGCGGCAGTTTCTATGTTATTAAATGCATGGATAAGCATGAGGGACAGGTAATTTGGTGGAGGTTTTAAAACGGCTAACTTGAGCCGACGTGGCAGGTCGCCAAAGTTGGAAATGGTCTTTGATGTGCATTTGTCCATCGCCAACTATGGCGGTCGGTGGCAGTGGAGATTGAGCGGGAAATTGGGAGTAAATGCAATTAATGAACTCGGTAGTCAAGCTCGGGTTTCACGGGAAGGCATGCAAAATGGAAAGTTAATGGTTTGTTTGGTTTTGCATGAGCTCCGGTTTTCCTCTTTCAGTTCACTGGTTCTTTGCACCAGTCTTCTTGGAGTTGCATGGCAAGTATGAGCGTAACTAGCTCTTTTCTCTGGCAAGGAAAATTTATAAGTCATGGTAATAGCAAAATTTTGTTGGTGGATCTAACTTGGAAAAGGAGGAGAAGGTTCGAGCTCTTTCAGTGGTCTGCTTCAAAATTTTAAGCAAATAACCAGGCATGTTAGGCCCTAACCTTTAAAAATCTTGCTCTCTTTCAAATGATTTCATTAGAACAACTTTGTTCAGATGATTTTTGGAATTAGATGGTTTTTATGGTAGCTTGGGGTGATTTTGTTACTGTATCTTCTTGCTGGTTTGATTTTTCAATTAAAACCTTGATGGGTGTATTTTATTTTTCGAACTGTTGCAATATTTCATGGTGTTTTGCATTCCGGCTTTAATTTGCGAAATATATGCAAGAATGTATGCTGGGCCTGCTCTGTGAGAGCCCATGAATTGTTCTCTTGATGGGTACAGGCTACTGTTGATACTTGTTGTTAATGCTTACTTGTTGTCGATACTGGTAGGAAAAGATACTGTGGACTTTTGATTGAATGTTCAGTATAACTCGACTTCCTTGTAAGTTCTATCGTGGTTATTATAGATGGTGGTTACAGAATCCTGTTGGGTTTCGCTAAGATATTTAAAGTTATTTATGAAAGGATAACTTGCTGTGTTACAGTATTTCAATGCGACCTTGTTGAAGTTGTTTTTCCCTTGCGTTGAGGTTATGGGATTCAACCCGTTGATAGTATGCAATATATATATTTATTGTATTCAAAACGACTCTGTGGAGTCCATTGAATGATTCGTATATTTTGGACCACTGTTAAAGCTATATATATTTATATTTGAATATTGGTAATTTGATTTTGTCAGAGTCTTGAAGGAGTAACAGGTAATGCGACCTCTGTTATTTTGTAATGAATTTTTGGTACAGACTCTTTGGGTGTATTTTTACGTTTCTTTTCTGTGTAAGCTTGAGCGAAAAATATTGAAGAGGCTCAGTTGGATTCCTTGTTGTGAAATCAGTATTAGCTTTTGTATAAGCCTGATTTTGAATGTTTACCATTGTTGGCACAGTTGGAATCATTAACTATTATTTATCATGTTTACTGTTGTTCGGATTCCGTTGAATCCTTGATGGGTAACCAGTGTATCTGCCTCTAATTAAGCCTGATTTGGTACACTGTTTTTTTGGCACTGTTGGGTTCCTTGAGTATAGATAGATATCATGTATCTTGGCTCTGTGAAAGTGGGTCGTGAATACCATACTTCAAATTCTGAATGCGTCCAGATGTGAATACGGTATATTATGTTTCCTTTCTGATTATTCCAGTTAGATGAGGCTGTGCATGTTGCGGGAATGTTGTAAGATTATCTCTGCATAGTCTTAGGGAAACATCAATTGCTTAATGTCAAGAAGTCCATTGTTGACTGCGATAAAATAGAAGTTCTTTGATTTCGACCTTGGGTCGAAAAGCCTTACAGTGTTTAGTAAGGACTAGAATGGGCTGTAGGTTGATGTAAGGGATTGTTGGTGTGTTATGTCTTCTGTCGCATATCAATTCTTGAGTTTAATTAAACTTAGGAGTTGTCGACTACACCTCAACAGGTAATGGCTGTGATTATCTTCTTGTTTGTCGCTTCATGTGGGAGGTCATGCAGAGTCTGTTTGGTAGATAGTCATCACTGTTTGGCGTGAGAGCTATTGTACTGTAGTTTATTATATTTTAAACTTAAACAAAACAGTGGTGCTTTTGGTGGTCTCGTCTGATTTATTCGCATGTGTTTAAGGTGAATGCTTTGCTCTTGGAAAGACGGTACAGTCATGAGCTAGTTCTGAGGGAAATATGTATGATCGTTTATTTCTCTTCTGTTGTAAAGTATATGTTGATATATATATTTTTATCTAACTGTTGGAACTGTTTTAACTACTGCTGAAATCATGGGTTGTTATGATATTCATTTTACTATGATGAATGTAATGATCTGTCTGATGTTTGTTGTCCTGGGGATTTAGATGGATAGTTGTCTCAGATACTTTCGTTCTTCTTGATCCCTAATATTTTGATGAAATATGTTTACTTGTTGGGTGAATTGATCTCATTTAAACAGGGTGTTTAATGAAAACAATTGATGGATTGCAATTGTTTTAAGAGTTAGTGCTTATCATGCTCAGTTCATTGAACTGACCCATGTTGACAATTTTTGCAGATGGATGCCGTAAGTGGTAAAAGCACGCAGATCTGATAGGATGATCAGATTGTTTAATTTGATTTTATGTTGAAATACAGCTTGATTTTCTAAATGTACTATATGAGGAAAGATGTTCTTTTTCCGTAGAGTATTGTATCAAGTATGTTGAATGCATAAAATGTATTTGATTAGTTCTGAAAGGAACGGAAATTGATATTTGTTACTTATGTGTTTGTATTCTTATCTTGATAGTTTGACCTTTTTCAATTCAAATATCTTGAGAGCATTATTATTATTGTATAATTTGGAGACTTTTGTGATTATCAATGTAAGCTTGCAAGAATATGTAATCGAATACTTATGATTGTTTAGCAATTCTAGTGTGTTCTATCTAAAGCTAAATTGGAATATAGATCACCTGTCTTCTTGGAAACTAGGGTTAAAATAAACCTAAGCAGGATGCTAAACAAGCTGAATTAAATTATTAATTCCTAGTCTTGATTAAACCAGGACAATGTGTAGTTGAAATCTTAATCATTATATCTTGATACTTATAAGTAAGATATAAGTTCAGTTATGAGAACTGAATTAAACCTAAATGGGGTTCAGATGGCAATCTCATGTGAAGTTTATGAGTTATTGTCCAATTTCGTTGATTTAGAATTGTATATTCTATGAACTCCTGGATGGAACCTTAGTCTTAATAACTTCTCTGTGTAAAGGGTTTTATTAAGAAAGGTCATTCTAGGTGAGGAACCCCGGGATCGAGAAAGGCTAACCTTAGGGGAACGTCTTTTAATATAATTTAACTCAGCGTATGTAACACTTTTTAACAAGTAGATCTTTTCGAGGCGGATTTAAAGGTTGGCGGCACAAGTCAACTGCAGGGTTGTACCTCCGAGAAGGTTAGGATCTTCTCGAAGATACAACAATGCAGGTGTCTTGTGACGACACCCTTTGCATTGATCGTTAAGATTTACACCTTTAACTCGAACAAGTTACTCTGGGACCGATTAGGAATGTGGTCACATTATATGGCTGCCTAGGAGACTCGGGGTATCTTGACACACTGGTTTAACTAGGGTTGGCCCAGTATGTCATCTTATCCCTAGTCCTCGAGTGCATCCATATAACGTTGTCACCTTACTAATCCATTTCCGAGTGAATAATTTGGGATAGGAGGGACTGAGCAGTCGAAGTCGGTATAAGACGTTCTATATAATTTAGGAATGGGGTGTAGGACGTATTCCGGATTGACGAGTATGCCGTCAAGGAATACGAGACATAAGCGATATGTTTCAAATCTTTGGCCAAAGTATCGTAAGCTACTGATTGCGTTGTCCCGAGTCACCCGGTCTAAGGGATGAGATGCTTGATGAATAATGGTAACAATTATTCAGCTTAGGTTCCTTGGAAAGAACATTCTGAATCCCAGAATAGGGAAGAGAACCGCGAGAGTGAAGGGTTAAATGAAAACTCCAACTCTTATTACTCATGAATAGATCGGTAGATTTCCGAGTCATGGAATGAATAGATCGGAGGTACTCCGAGTCATTACAGCTACATATGGTTATCTGTTATAAGAATGGTTATTTGATTTGTGAGTTCTAAATTATGTATTTAGAACCAGGAAGCATTTATCAAAAAAAAAAAAAAAAATCACTTGTTCTAATGTATAAAATGAGGATGTTACATATTATCACTTCATCATATCATCGTAATGATTTGAAAGTATGTGGTTATCCATTAGCATCCTAAGACACATTAAAGATGAGCACCATGACTCTGTTAATCACATCTTTCAAGTTCCTCCCTTGCAAGAACCTCTTGAAATCATTACATCCATCCATTCTGTGCCAAAAACATGGCATGATGAATGTATGTGTAGGTCATCTACACGTTTTATCCCCTCCTAAAAATGGTTTATTAGGGTCTACCCCTTAGAACAAAAATGTTTGTAAATATCATTTTGATGCTCCTCTTATCAAGATGTAAAAATATAACAGACTGATCCCTTGAAGGAAAACTATTCAAAAGTCTAAATCATTATAAAAATATATAAAAATTAGACTGATCCCATCGAAGGAAAACTACCAATTAAAATCATGGAACGATCCCTCGAAGGAAGGCCATCTTGTCAAAATTCAAAATGTAGACCACGCCCTCAAAGGATGCCTCCTCATGTAAATGGCTTCTCACATAGATTAGCCTTAAAAATACATCAATATAAAAAGCATCTAGGAAAGCTTCCCACATCAATTAGCTTTCCCATTATAGCAATCTTCTCACTGCAATCAGTTTGCTTCAAAATAATATGTAAAGCTGGGGAATCTTCCCTATGAACCTATTAAAAATGAGATCTCTTTCTCCCACATCGGCCTACATACAAAAAATTCCCTCTGTAATCCTAAAAATATACATTCATTCAAACCCACATTTCTATCATGATTTTTGTAACTACCCATTGATAATCTTATTTAACATTTGATAAGGCTACAAGTGTAAGTGTTTTAACATTTTTCAAAACCCATCACGTATATATCAAATCCATAATGGGGAAATCATTTCATTTTTACCTCATTTTATTTAGTTACATTTTTGATATACCATTTTAGGGTCACATTTTAAATTCATTTGAATCAATTAAACATTCAACCACACCTAATCATATGTAACTAAACATGTGTAAAAAGCATGCCCTTTAATATCCATAACAATTCATCTAAAGCATAAACACATTTCAAATAAAAACAAAGTTTAGTATACATCATAATTAATGTCCAAAAAACCAATATATATCATTGTTATACAAAAAAATGGGCTTCTATGAGCCTACATCATCATATACATCAAAATCAGCTAGTAAAATCCACATCCATGAGGACCATACTAGTACTTACAAAGGTCAACCCTCTCATTCTAGAGCATGAGTGCCTCCAATAGTACTTGTGTCACCACCCCCTCTAGGAGCACTTGTATCTAAAACCTCACATCTATCTCCCCCTCGCCACCATCCACTCTCTCTGGCGACCGAGGTGGTTATCCCACGCTCACTACACTCACACTAGGCCTTGCTACTGCTATAGCCACCCCCTTGAAACAACATAATCTACATAAAAAGTGACATATGGGTATTTCTTGATGATAAAATCAACATAATAATCTCACTCTACCTGCACAACCTCATAATGAGCCACCAAAATCATGCCAGATGAAGGAGATGTTATAGGTGCTCCTCTCTACCTAGCCATTCTTGATAAATCTTATGTGGATATAGAAGGCCCTGTAATCCCTAAGGCCTTCCTCAATGAATCCTCAGGCCCTTATAATTTTATCTATCTCAGAGAGACTTTTACAAGTTGTACTCATAGACCATCTCACTCTACCACCATTGTATCCCTCTCAACAATCAACCCATCCCTCTCTGTAATAAGGGCATCCTACACACCAAGAAATTCATCTCGCTCCTACCAAGTCTGCGTCTCTCTCTCTCCCTCTACTATATGGTATTCTCGGTCATCACTACTGTAATAGTTGTAGCTATACCATCATCTCCCTCATCTACCTCGTCCCTGAGAGCTTGACACCGCCTGTTCCCCTCCCTCCATCTCGAGAACGTAATCATCTCATCATTTATGAAACCCTCTGTGCTACTCGGGCTCTATCAAAACTCCTCAAGGCCACAACCCACCATGTAGTATACTCAAGGGTAGCCCCGCATCATCAATCTATATAATCTCTCCCCTTCATTAGGGCATGTATCCCCCATTAGCTCCTCGATAAGAACGGTTCTCATCGTTGTTGTCATCGTAGTATCTATATCTATATCATCCCATCTATACTAAATGGGCTCATTAGGTACCCCCGCACTAATCTGAAATGCCTCTCGAGCATGGTCAAAACAAAGCAACTCATGCTCACCGCTCTATGTGCCTGAAGCCACATAGGATGCTATAAACCAAGTAACTCTTGAGGATACTTAGGCAAGGTAGGTAAATCTAAATAGGGCCTCCATACAACATTCCCCACTGTAGTCGAGACGATAAATCTCTATAAAACTCTATCCATCTCCTCTTCTTGTACGACCCTGTCTAACCTCCACCTCATGAATCGAGGGTGATTATAACCAATACCCCATGGACACCCTACTTTGGTCAAGCAATAGCAATATGCTCTAAATCCCAAGCATGTAAGAGAAAACTAACGTCAATACCATAACATTTGTGAGCCCTCCATTCCCACAACTCTTTGAATGTCTAAGAAAGTAGGGTAAGTCCCCACTCAAATATAGTACACTGATCCATCATCTTAGCCACAACCCCTGTCATCATCCATGGAAAGTGACCACTCCCAAAATCTGGTAAGGCATAACACATGATGGCAATCATAATCATGGTCATTTTTACACAACCCTCTCTCTCAGGTGAATAGACATGTCCGTAAGCAAAACCCCCTGACTCATATATAATGTCTGTGACATCCTCCCTATATAATTTGGTCATCACATTGTCCCTCTCTACCTCAGTAATAGTGTACACCACCACCCCTCGAATCGAAGTCTCAAGATGCGGTGAACATCCTCTAGGGTGATGGTGATCTCTCCCGTGGGAAACTAGAAAGTGTTGGTGGAAGAGTTCCACCTCTTTAACAATGCCAATATCAATCCTAGACATCTATGGATCCATCTGTAATATCTCATAGAACCAAAACCAATAGCCTCTAAATGATCCCAATCATTTTCTGAAATATCATTCCTTACCTCCTCCAAAATCAATAGAATACACCCTTAAAGGTTCAACTTGAATCCACCTAAAAACATGAAAAATAAACAATTAATATCATCAATAAAAATATATCAATAACATCAACACCAACCCCTTGTTTAGCACCAACAACATCTAAAAAATAAAAAAACCACCTACTCCCTTTATAAAAAATGAAACCTATCAAAATCGAATGTGAATCATCAACGATTCATCTCAATCACAAATGATTCTATTTTGAATTGCTGATGATTGCATCAATCGCTAACAATTCGGATAGGGCACCCATAAGCCCCAAAACAACAACAAAAACCTAAATCACACAAAAACAAATAAAATCAACTAACTTCTATCATGGGTGGTTTCCTTTTCCCGATGGATGTCGCCATCCGATCAAATTGCTAAAAACACTTAAAAGTGCTCAAAACAATTTTCCAGCCATTTTTTACCCCACGGTGAAAATGAAAAACTATAGGGCTCAGGTAGTTATATACCCCACTTTTACCATGATCTAATCACCGGTGTTTCTACCTATAATCGCGGGTGATTCAATCAATCTCCGTGATTCACCTTATTTTTAGTAACCATTATCATTTGCACCCTTAAACATGACAAAACACCACTTTTGCACAAGTGTGTCACTTTCAAAGGACCCAAGCTCCTTGGAACATTTAAATTAAAAACATTTTTGGGACATGTCATATGTCTATGGGATGTGTGCCCTTTGGCCCCCATCATGTGATCTTCCCATAAAATTAGCCTACTTGACGAAGATCAATACATCTATAGGTATTGAACCCTTTGGTCACCCTATCATTTGATTCCTCAGTAGCACATTCTATTTTAATATCCCCTTGGAATAGGGAAAATTTTGGAATGAATCACACTAGTGTTCAATGTATTGCCTTGTAATTGAGTCACCCATACAAAAAAAAAAATTCATCATTTTTGTCTAATGATTTTTCAAAATCACAAACAAAAGGAGGCAAATGTATACAATAAAAATACACCCTCTTGTCCTCATTCACTTATCTAATTAAATATGCTCATTCACAAATTATAGACAATTAAAACATGTCATCACCCCCTCTCGACCTAAGTATCCCACTAATACCCTTCAATCAATTAATCAATTATGCCCACCTATCCTAAGACATAACCTACCCCATTTTTTCAAATAATTAATTAATCTATATTCCCATATCGTCCCCATGTGGAATTCCCCTTTCAAACTAAATTAGGTCCAGTTTGAAACCAATTTAGAAACCTTCCAAAAACCATCCCATAGCTATTCTAAAAAACTTAATACTAAAATAAAATCATATAACTAATCTAGACCTTACTACATAATATCCCGAATCCCCAATAGAATCAATTTTAAATTAGTAAGATAACCACCCTTATCATTCCTAAACTCAAACTGACTGATTCATCGAAAATTTCATCGGTCATTGATGATCTATATAAACCAATTTCTCTGCCTCTCTTGGGGATCATCCAGGAGCATTGTCAATCATTGTTAAGAATTTTCAAGATTCATTCAAAATTTAGCAATGTCATTTTTCATCCAGCAAGACCACGTTCACAATCATCAAGTATCTTGGATCCATTTTGAGGTTTATTCATCATTCAAATTTATAATCAGATCGAACCCTTACCATTCATTGTCAACCAAGGTCTATTATTAGCTTTTAACTCTATTTTTTAATCTTAAGCATACTTATTTGATCACTTCTTAACTCACTTCTACCTTCACAAGACCATAATTTTACATCGCTTAATCAAATATTTCATTTTATCGATCACAAAATCTTACAAAATCACCTCGCGTTTATTGTGCATTCTATTTGTTTTGCAGTCATAATTCATTCAAAAATAGTAGCAATTACTTTTATCCCATGTGTTGCTAATATTCTATCAAAAATCACTTCTATTAGATGGCCATAGGAAGACCCAATCACATAATCACAAGCATAAAATCTCTATCAATCATCCATCATCCAATTCATTGGTACTAGTACGATCTTCTACATGACCTTGAGATGTGCACTATCCACTCAACCCCTATCAAAATATTAGAAAGAATTTTTGAATCCACCTAGAGGATCCATGGAGCTACTTATGAGTTTTGGGAGGCTTACTAAGAGGTGCAATGAAACCGAGCTAACCTAGCTTGGTTTGAGTATCAACATGAGGTTGGATTAGACATCCCTAAAGGCTCAAATACCAAATTTGGATCAGAAATTAGAAGTGAAGTAATTTTTAAAGACTCTAACTCATATTTTACATGATAATATGAAAATGAAGAAGAATATTTAGAATTCTTTAGAGACAACTATATTGAGGAGTCTGATTTATACTTCTCCAAAGAGGATGACAAGGACTACTCGGTGGGCTCAAATTTCTCTCGGGAATTTGGACACCGATCTTGATTCTGACTTTGAGCCCTAGTTATATTTCTTTTTATGTTTTCATCATCAGTTGAGTATCTATAATAAGATAAATAAATTGTAAAGATTTGATCACGTACTTTCATAAATCATATGTTATATCTCATCTTCATAAATAAACTTGAGTTTTTAAAGTGAGTTGACATCCATACAAGAAATTCCTTGGGCTTCTCGGAAATGGCTTCTACCTAGTAACCTTCCTATATTTATTACTAATTCTCCTTTGTTTAGTGTTTGTTATTTTCAAGTCTTCTCACGGTAGAGGAGTTAGTTTTATTTCTTCCACGGAGTGCAATAATCCAATTATCTTCCATTACATCCACGGGTATCATAAAAACCTCACAATATCAAGGTTTGGTAAGTATTATTAGCTAGTCTACGAAGCCAAGATGAAGAGGTAATATTTGACACGAATACACTTGGTACATAAATTCATGATTGACTCAAAGTCTTTTAGCTATGTGATGCCTAAACAAATCGCAGACGTGTTAGGTATTCAATATATGCCAAGATTCGGGGTTGTTCAGGTTGGATGGAACAATGGTTCAAACTATTGGGGTTATAAAGGATCTCAATTTTACTACTCACGCATGTCCATGGTTGTCATTTACACAAGACATATCAATCATTGATCTTCTGTCTTTCTTTTGTTAGAGTAGGTATTTACCTTAGCTCATGTTCACCTAGGTACATTATTTACCTTTATTATATTTTCCTCACCCACTTATGTGTGTGGATATTTCTTTTTATTTATTTAAATATTAGGAGATATTTTCTATTTGTTAGGTATAGTTCTTTCCTTGATCTATGGTATTGAATAGATCCTTGATGTCTAGTTCTCTCATAAATCTATGGACTTGACTAGTTCTTTGATGACTAGTTCTTTCCATGATTTATGGCTTGATCTACGACCTTGATTGGTTCTTAGATTTTTATTCCTTGCCTATATAAGCAAGGTCCATTCTCATTGTATTTCATTGAGTTCCATAATAATATATGATATTGCTGCTCATTTGTTTGCAAAGGTTTATGTAAAGTTATTCTGGTGAATTACTTTCATCTTATTGATCGTGATGTTTGATTAGCATATGTGTTCTTAGCTTGACACGATCTGGTTATCATTCCTTTTATGGTATCAGAGCTACATGACTTGCCGTCACACCAAAAGCTCAAACTGATGGTGGAGAGGGATCTCATCATGTTAATCAGTTGCTATGCCAATACCCTCCCGCACGATGGAGCCGGGTATACACCCAATCAGGCCCAACAACATTAGGAGGAAGTGACACCAGAATTTCTTGGGAGGTCACCCATCCTAGAATTACTCGGGGTGGCACGCTTAACTGCCTGGTATCAAAGCTACATGACTTACCATCACACCAAAAGATCAAATTGATGGTGGAGAGGGATCTCATCATGTTAATAATTTGCTACGCCAATACCCTCCCGTATGATGGAGTTGGGTATACACCCTATCGTGCCCAACAGATTAGGAGGAATGACACCAAAAATTTCATGGGAGGTCACCTATCCCAGAAATACTCTAAGGGTGGTGCGCTTAACTACCCGTATCGTAGCTACATGACTTTCCGTCACACCAAAAGCTCGAACATTCATCTATAAGTTTTATTTCGCAAATAAATTCTTTATATATTCATAAATTCGTTATTTTCTCATATTTTGTTGGTGCATACATTTTTATGAAAAACAGAGGCTTCCATTGGATCTAGAAGGCAGAAAAACCCTAAGATTGGCTATAAACTTGACCATTTCAAGAGGCAGTCGTTTTTTTTGTTTTTTTGTTGTGCAAAGAAACATACTTTGGATTTGCCTCGGGATTCATGCCGTATTTAAAAAAGGAAATCTAGATTTTTTTCTTGAGATCCAATCTAGGTATTTTTTTGTTACAAAGATAGCATTTTTGGTAAAACACACTCATTATAAAGTGCCAAAATCTAGGGGCTCTTGTTGCATTGCTTGGTTCTTGCATTTCTTTTGGTGATTTTTTTAGGATGACATCTTTATCTACTTCTACATTAGATCATGTTGAGTCATTAACAACACATAATTACCACACATGGAAACAATAATTAAGCAGAAATGATTATGGGCTTTAACTTCTTTAGAACAACCAGTGTTCACTAGAGAATATGAGAAATTTCAGTACCAGTGCAAATTTGATGAGTGTATGGGTTTGATAGGAACTTATATAAGTGACAATATTTTATTTCATTTGGAAAAGTATGACTCTCCTTTCAAAATATGGGAGAAATTGGAGGATTTATTTGGTAAGGTGGATCATATGAGAGCCATGCAACTTGAAATTGAGATCACCTCTCTTAATCCTGAAGATTTTCCAATAGTTATAGACTATCTTACCAAGTTCAAGAATTTTTTGACACAATTGAAGGGGAGTGGAAGAGATAAGAAAGATGAAGAGTGTCTTTACTTGATTCTATCCAAGTTGAGAGGACCATTCCAAATTTTTGCTTCTACCTTTTCTCTAGCATGGATGCCTTAGGTGACACCTTCAAAATGCCTAACTTAGAAAATTTTTGTGAAAGACTTACTAGGAAAAATCCAAATGATTTCACCTTGATTTTTCCACCTCTCAAAAGGCATTAGTTGCATCTAATCCTAAGGGCAAGGGAAAACCAAACAAGAAAACTAAATCCACACCTTCTCCATCTCAAAATGCTCCTAAACCCAAAGAAAACAACTCAAAACCCAAGGAGTCTTCTAAATCCAAGAATAAGTCTAGTCGTTCATGCTTTTTTTTTGTGGGGGTAGTAATCATGAAGAAAATAGCTGTTATAAGCAAATGCAAGCCTTAGAGGATGTAATCAAGAAAAAAAATTCTATCTCCACTCCACCTCCTTCTAATCAACATGGAAAAACACTTAATGTTGTTGGAAGATCTCAGTCACCACTTACAGACAATTGGGTTATAGATTCTGGTGCTTCTCATCACATGACTTCTTCTTAGGAGTATTTTGTTTCTCTAGATTTGAGTTCTACTTCCAAAATTGAGGTTGGAGATTCTTCCTTTCTTTCTGTTGAAGTAAAATGTGATATACAACTTGATGGTGGCAATATCCAAGATGCACTATATGTTCCTAACATCACTACAAATTTACTTTTTATATATCAAATTTGTCATTCTGGTCAAGGGAAAACAATGACTTTTACACCACATGGGGTAGAAGTAAGAACTTTGTTGGAGCCTTATTCACTTGTTGCTCAGGGTATTGTTGATCATAGTTCAAGACTATATCACTTTGAGGGTTTTGATGACACTTCTTCTATAGGGACAAGACTGGTTTCTCATTCAGATTCAGAGAGTAAGATTTGACATGAAATATTTGGACATCTCAATTACAAATATTTGAAGGAGTTGAGCACTCATGGTATGGTAGATGGTATTCCTAGAGTTTCTTGTCTTGAGGGAGTTTTTCATGGTTGTGCATTAGGGAAACAACACCAAGATCCTTTTCCTAAAAATTTGTCTAAGAGAGCTTCTTCACCACTTGAGCTTGTGCATAGTGACTTGATGGTTTTTCCCACCCCATCTTTCAATGGAGCTAAGTATGCACTTACATTTATTGATAATTTCTCGAGGCATACTTGGTTTTATTTTCTCAAGAACAAAAGTGATATTTTTTCACACTTCAAAGTCTTCAAGGCTTTGGTCAAGAAATAATCTTCTAGTAGCATAAGGAGCCTTTGCATTGATAATGGGGGGGAGTACTTCAGCAATAATTTTCCTAAATTTTTGGCAACTCAAGGCATTATTCACCAGCATTATGTTCCTCATACTCCACAATAGAATGATTAGCAGAAAGGAAGAATAGAACTTTGAAGTAAATGACTAACTATATGATGCATTCTAGAGATATACCTCCTATCTATTGGGCAGAAGCAGTTAATTGTGCTAACTATATTCAGAATCACACACCACATAGAGCACTTGAGCATTTGACTCCAGAGGAAGCTTGGTCCAACACTAAGCCAGATGTCTCATTTTTTTGAGTCATTGGGAGCCGTGCTTGGGCCTTTGTGCCAAAGAAGAAAAAAGGAAATCTTTGGATAAGAAGAGTAAAGCCTTGATCTTTGTAGGGTATTGTGAGGACATGAGAGCTTATCATCTTTTAGATCCTGATACACATGATGTTATTTTTCGAACACATGTTTATTTTGATGAGCGTTTCACTCCTCATGGTTCTTCATCTTCTTCCATTCCTTCTTATTCTTCATCTCATCTTGAGGATCATTTCTTTGAGGATATTGATGAGGAGGTTATAAATGCCATTGAGGATCTTATTCCCACTGATGTTGTCACTATGCCTAAGTGGGCTCATACTATAGTTTCTGAGGAAACACCTTTCATAGAGGATCTTCCACCCACTAGGCATCATCACGCACATTCTACAGGTTCTGACTTTTGTGTCAAGCAGTTTCTGAGGATCCACAATCTTTTTCAAAGGCTCATGGGATACCGGAGTGGGATGATGCGATGGCAGCTGAGTATTCTTATTTGATGAAGAATCATACTTGGGATTTGGTATCTCTTCCTAAAGGAAGAAATATGGTTAGGTGTAAGTGGGTATACCGAACCAAATACACAGCTGATGGGTCCATTGACAAGTATAAGGCTCATCTTGTTGCAAAGGGTTTTTCACAAGTCGAAGGTATTGATTACTCTGAGACTTTTGCACCTATTGCCAAGATGGATTCTGTACGCCTTGTACTTGTTATTGCTACATCACAGGGGTGGCTCGTATACCAGATGGACGTGAAGAGTGCCTTCTTACATGGAGATCTACAAGAGGAAATATATATGGAGCATCCGACTGGATTTGTTTAGGATTCTTCTCTTGTTTGTCGGCTCCGAAGGTCTCTCTACGATCTCAAACAAGCCCCTTGAGCTTGGTATGAGAAGATGGATTCTTTTCTTCTATCTACTAGTTTTTTTCATTGCCACTCCGATCATACAATGTATCTCCAACATGTCGGTGAGGATATTGTGATACTTGTCTTGTATGTTGATGATTTGTTACTTACTGGAAGCTCTTCTTCCCACATTCAGAGTATTCAGAGGGATCTTTCTACACAGTTTGACATGACAAATCTTGGGCTATTGCATTATTTCCTTGGTTTGTAAATTTCTCATACAAATTCAAGGATTCATTTGAGTCAACAAAAGTACACCCATGATCTTCTTAGGCATTTTGATATGGCTGATTGCAAGCCAAGTCCATCTCCTTTTCAGTCTAGAGTTACTCTTACATCCACATGTACCACACCACTTTGTGATCCTACATTGTATAGGCAGTTGGTTGGGAGTCTCATGTACTTGACCCATACTCACCCTGATATTTCATTTGTAGTAGGGCTTGTATCTCGGTTTGCACATTCTCCTCATAGTAGTCACTGGCAGGCTGCTAAAAGGATTTTGTGCTATTTGCATGGCACTTCCCACTTTGGCCTACACTACACTAGGGGCTCTACTCAGTTGGTTGGGTATACAGATTCAAATTGGGCAGGTTCTATTGATGACAGCGTTCCACTTCTAGCTATCTTTTCTGTCTTGGTTCTTCTCCAGTTTCTTGGGCATGTAAAAAGTAACAGGCTATTGCACTTTCATCTTTAGAGGTAGAGTACACAGTGGCAACAAATTCTTTGTCTTCGCTTAGTTATTGATAGAGTTCGATTCTCATAGGATTCATTGACTATACTTTGGTGTGACAACCACAGTGCAATTCACATTTCTTGTAACCCAGTTGAGCACCAGTGGACCAAGCATATCGAGATACACATCCACTTAATTTGGAAGCACATTCAGGATGGAGTTATTTACTTGGAGTACCTTCCGACTCAGCAGCAGGTTGCAGACATCTTTATGAATCCTTTTGCATCACCTCGCTACCTTGAGTTGTGTGGAATGCTTGGGGTTTCAGAATTTGTTCTTGGGGGTGTTCATGAGAACATCTTCCTTCTTCTTCTTCTTTCTCTTTCCTTATAGCAGGATTCTTTCCTTCTTTTGGTTTGAGATTTCTTCATGGATATATTATACATGAGTACCTCATCAGGCCTAGTTGTCGGGACTCATACTGTGGACATGCCACTTCTATTTTGGCCCTTAAATTCACTTGAGGGGGTGTTAGAGTAGGTATTTACCTTAGCTCATGTTCACCTAGGTACATTATTTATCTTTATTGTATTTATCCTCACCCACTTATGTGTGTGGATATTTCTTTTATTTATTTAGATATTAGGAGATATTATCTAGTTGTTAGGTATAGTTCTTTCCTGATCTATGGTATTGACTAGTTCTTTGATGACTAGTTCTTTCCTTGATTTATGGCTTGATCTATGACCTTGACTGGTTCTTAGATTGTTATTCCTTTCCTATATAAGCAAGGCCCATTCTCATTGTATTTCATTGAGTTCCATAATAATATATGATATTGTTGCTCATTTGTTTGCAAAGGTTTATGTAAAGTTATTATGGTGAATTGTTTTCATCTTATTAATCGTGGTGTTTGATTAGCATCTGTGTTCTTGGCTTGGTGAGATATGGTTATTGTTCCTTTTATCTTTTCCATCTATTTATCCAGAGACTTCACTACCAAAATGGGTGGGTATTTATCTACTGATTGGTCACACATGCTCCTCGGACCAGGTATTGGACTAAAGTAACTATAAGGGAAGAACCAATTTTTCAAAATCATGTTGAACCCTATACCGCTAACACCATCAATGGGAATTATACCATATGTGACCAAGAAGAAGAAGTTGTGGATCATGAGTCCACCACTCTTGTGGAAGAAGTCCCTAATATTGTACTTGATGATGTAAGCATGAAACATCAATTGACGCCTACGCCAAGCATCGACGTTAGAAGAAGCTGGTGTATTAATAATAGAAGAAATTGGTTTACGAACTTATTGTATCCATGAAGAAGGAACAATTACTCCTCACCTTTCAAAACTCAAGACAATCATGAAGGATTTTGGAAACTATTCTTTGATGGGTCAAGGAGTAAAAATGGAGTAGGTGTTGGTGTTATGATAATTTCTCCACAGGGTAAAAAAATATTTCTTGTGTTTTTTACTTTAGTTCAACTACACTAATAATGTGGCTGAATATGAAGCATTAGTGTAAGGAATCTAATTAGCTCATAAAAAGGAATCAAGGCATTAACTATTTTTGGGGATAGTGAGCTATTTGTGTATCATGTTAGTGATCGAAGTGCGTCAAAAATGATCTTTTAAGTTCATATAAGAATAGGGTGTGGGATTTGATTAAAGAATTTGAAGCTTTTGAGTCCATATGATTCCTAGGAATAAAAATCATGATGCGGATAGGCTTGCTATATAGTGGGTTCTTAGTATGACGTACCTATTGATATCATGATAGATGAATGGCATCCATCAAAATGATTGTTAGAGCGACAATATCGATAAATGCAGT
Source organism: Taxus wallichiana var. yunnanensis (assembly GCA_018340775.1). NCBI lineage: Eukaryota > Viridiplantae > Streptophyta > Pinopsida > Cupressales > Taxaceae > Taxus > Taxus wallichiana. Next base: position 10,416,678 of record CM031242.1, on the reverse strand, counting down.
ATATGGAAAGTTTTTTATAGGGATAAGAAAATTATTATTTTTCTACATGAGAAAGTTGAGTTCACTTCAAGAACCAATCTAAGCTTCAAAAAGAATATAATGATCACATTATACATTGAAAATCAATAAATTGTTGAAAGGTCTAGTCACTCTTGAATCAATCTTCAATTTAGATGACCAAGTTAACAGACAAAGTGCCAATATTATAATTAAATAAGATGATTTCGAGCAGGTTCAAAGTGCATAAGATAAATTTATGAAGATTGAGAAAGTGTGCTTTCCAGAAGAAAAATAGGGTTTTGTTGGTCTTTGTCAAGAGTATAATGATACATTTTCATGGAGATATGAAATCCTTCATGGTTTCAATCCAAGATTAGCACACCACACTATCAACTCAAACGCTAAACTAGTTCGGAAAAGTAAAGGCCAACCAACCCCAAAATTGAACTACTTATGAAGAAAGAGCTTTCAAAGCTCATTGAAGCTAGCATCATCTTCCCAATTAAACATTCTTCCTGGGTGGCTAATCTAGTTCCAGTTAGAAATAATAATAGGGAAATAAGACTATGCATAGACTTCAGAGACTTGAACCAAACCTCTTTAAAAGATCATTACCCCTTTCGTCTATGGAGCATATCCTCCAAATAATAGTAGGAGCAGAAAGGTTTTCACTACTTGATGGATACTCAGCTATAACTAGATTTTGGTTAAGGAATCAGATCAATTTAAAATGACCTTTACTACTAAATGGGGTACATATGCCTATAATAAAATTCCATTTGGGTTATCCAATACCAGGGCCACTTTCCAATGAGCTATGGATATGGATTTTAAAGGGCTAATAAATGACATGATCCTTGTTTATCTTGATGATATAACAGTGTATTCCAAGCATGTAGAAGACCACATAACCCATTTGGAAAAGGTTTTTAAGAGGTGTAGGGAATTTGGGGTCTCACTAAATCCCAAGAAGTGCATTTTTGTGGTTCAATTTTTTTATTAGGGCATATTGTTTTAGCAGTAAGGACTCTCTACTAAACTAGATAGGATTCACACCATCTTGGGTCTATCACTTCCAAGCCATAAGAAATTCCTTCAAATATTCTTAGGAATGATCAACTTTGTAAGGAGATTTATACCTTAGTTCATTTCCTTGGATAAACCATTAACGGCCATGTTGAAAAATAATACACCCTTTAGCTAGACCAAGGAAGGAAAAGAGAGCTTTGAGGCTATCAAGACAACTATTTCCCAGGCTCCTGCATTAGTAAACCTCGATATGAAAATTATTTTATCCTCTACACCTTTGTAGGACAAGAAAGCATTTAAGGAATTCTTACATAGCAAAAAAAAGTGATTTGATGGAATAACCGATTTATTTTTTCAAATACCACTCAAATATTATGAACTCAAATACTCACTTTTCGAGAAACAAGTTTTTGTTATTATTCAGCATTAAAAAATTCAAACATATGTTGTCCAAAAACAAGATCCGGTTAATAGTGTTACATTTGGGAGTCAAGAATTTCCTTTTGAGTAAGGATGTGAATGAAAATGAGTTGATGGATCACCAAGGTTATGGAGTATGATGTGCATATTAAGGTAACCAAGTTAGTCAGAGGGAAGGGTTTATGCCAACAACTTGCCACCGATTTCAAATCAAAATCTAAAGGAGACATTTGTGTTTCATAACCACATCCAGAAGATCTTCCTACCGATTGGATATCCAAAATGAATACTTTTTTGTTAACAGGATAATATCCTCTTGACCTTGATTAACTATAATTTTAACTATGTAGTATTGGGGATAGTTAATCTAAGCTATGAACATCTATAATAAAGTAAATAAATGTAAAGAAAGTATGTAAATGATCTAAATAACTATGCAAAAAGGAAATGCTAACCCTAATGTGCAAGAAAGAAGAGGAAAGAACTTGGCTGAAAAATATATGCTCGCAGGATAGTGTCAGAGTGATGATTGGAAAAATATAAGCAAGAACGACTATGTAGAAGTCTAAAAATGATGGAGATGGAGGATTTAGTTAGGTGGAGTGCTCAAGGGGTACAAGGATGCTTGTGGGCACTCTAGTCTACAATCTAGGCACCCCGTCTCGTGAAAATGTTCTAAAACTGATCTCTGCAGTTTGGGAGGTGATCTCAAACCTTCACTTTAGGTCAGTATTAGATTCATGTTGTGCTCCTTCATTTTTCATCAATAATCCAATATGAAAGAAATACCTGCAAGATTCCATAACAATAATCAAGCCCTAAACAAATAAAAATGCATATGAAGGGGTTAGACTAACCTCATCTCGCCACAATGGTGGACTTACTAACTAATCAATACACTACATCTCAGACCCAATGTAGTTCTCTGTGTAAGTGTGTGTGAACATGCCCTAGGTTTCTCTTGTGACAATGTATTTTGTGAATTAGCGAGCAATAACTATGTGTAGAAAATTTAATATAATATGTGCATGAAATATAATAGAATCCCTTCCCCCATGAAGTGGGATGTAGATGTCCTAGCCTTGTGCCTTGATGATCGAGCTATGTGGTTTGTAAGTGGTATCCAATATAATAGATGGATACAACTATAGATGGGTGATAGTAGTAAGTGATTCTAGGTCCCTCGTTATGGTCTCATAAATTTATATTTATAGGGTTCTCTTTGTCTAATTTTGTAATTAACCCTAAAAAGGCTAACCACAAGAAAGATAAAGATCTCAAACGACTAGAAAGAGCCCAAAAATTGGTGAGAAAGTTAAAAAAGGATCGAAGCACCCTTGGTGGGACCAGAGCATCCACGGGCATCCTGGTACTAATCTGGGTGCCCCAATTGAGGCTAAAATAACACAGGATGAAAGAATCTAAATGGGCATATGGGTGCAAGAGGTCAAGAATGACGAAATAAAATAAAAGAAGATGGCCAAAATATGGGGGTTAATTAGTAATTTCTTCACTCAAGAACCTTCTAAATATTAGTATGAGACTAGGATAAATAATGTCTAAAGTGCATGATTTTTTTACTACATTTTCCCCCACTTTATGTTGGTGAGTGGAAAGCTCAGTAACATAAAGTAGATAGAGATGCGTACTTGATGTCCATGAAGAGTGTAGTAGAAATGTGTTGAAGGACTAGACAAAGCATGGAATGAAAAAAATATGGAGGAGCGTGGAAACTAAAGATGAAAAATGTGCAAAGAAAAAGTGATGAGAGTGAACCTAGGGTGGAACGCGTGTGTAGTTGCTGCGGTGTGTGATGTACCTGCATGGTTAGTAAATCATGTGTTATCATGAAGTGTTTTTGTTGATGTTGTTGTTGTATTTTTCCCCATTTGACTACTTGTTTCTCACATGGTCGACCTAAAAAGATAAAACAATCAAGTAGAAAATATGTATATATGTATGTGTAGCAAATGAAAATTTAATATGGAACATGTGCACTGATCCATGTCGAGAGAAAAGAGAGTGTAGAACGATATCTTGTATTACGATTTTTTTGGGTGATATCACACCATAGGATGAAGAAGTATAGAGAGGAAATACTCTATGTCCTACAACCTTTAACTACTTCCTTGAATGTGTGTGAAGAGATTTATGTACATCCTTGTTTTTTGGGTGATCTAACACCAATGACTGAAGTAGTGTAGAGAGGCACACCTACTATAACCTTAAATCCTGTAACTACTTCCCAAAGTGCTAAGGACACTATGTCTTGTAAAATCCACTATGTATGGGGTTCGTAGACTAGTCTAAACCCACTTGCTAAATATAAATAAAGCAAATAGGTGTAGAATCTTTGTGTTAGTATGTAAAAAAACCCAAATGATGCCCCCTCTTTGGGGGCGCATGTGCCATCACTGATAGGAGAATGTGGCCATAAAAGAGGACCAACTGCAAGTATGTTGTAACCCTAAAAAAATTTTAGTAGAAACCAAGGCACGCAAAAACAAGAAGGCTAGCCAAAGACAATTATAAGTAGACTAGCATGTAGAAAACAATGTGTAAGCTACACAAACAATGAATTTACGTAAACATGTAAGAAGACAAAGTAAGCAACACAAAGATGGTTGTAAACATGGGACATCATGCATGATGTCACAAGACACGCTAGGGCATCATGGCCTCAAACAAAAAAAAGCACACCAAACAAATGGAAAATCCCGCATACAATAGCAAACAAATAATGCATAAATGTAAAAGACACGTATGGAAACCAATATCCTTGCATAAAAATGCTTCACATGAAGCACCCGTTAGCATTTTATAAAGATAACTAGTATGTTAAAAGCATGTATAACCAATTGATGTGAAGTGATAATTAAAAATGAGATAATAACACTTGTAAGAGATGAATGTGGATGCCCTCAATGGCTAATGTAGGAAGGTTAGAAGGTGAGCATCCATACTACGTATAAGATACCTTTATATATGATCACAACTAGAAAAATATGCGAATGTGCATGTGTGGATGAAATAGATAAACGACATAGTAATAAGATAACTAAAATGTGTAATAAAGTGACCATGAACAAGCAAAATTAAGCAAGAGTAAAAGTAACCATAATATGCAATATGTTGTGGATGGATGGAATGGAATACAAGATGGAGTGATAGGAACCACGTGCCCCCATGAGTGAATGGAAATGTATGCAATGAGGTTCATTTTGTTTTCTCCCTCAAAGATTCAAGAATTAACCGTAAAATGAGAGTGCGTCATCGGGAAATGGTCAAAGTGTGTGTTGTGTCTAATGCAATGTGAGGAATGTGTAGGTGTAGTGATGAGATGTGACCTAGCAATAATGTGTGTGTGAAACCTATAGCCAAGCATATATCATAACTAGATGAACATATAAGTGATGATTTAGCCTAAGCGTATATCACTATAAGATGAATGGATGAGTGATGATTTATCCCTAAGCGTATATCACTACAAAATGAAAAGAGGGAGTGGTGATGTAACCTAAGGTGTATACTATTGTAAAAATATAGAATAGGTGACGATTTAGCCTCAATCATATATCACTAGCCTAGGATTGTTGCATGATGAAAGTTTGAATAGTAAATGTGTGATGAATGTAAGGTCCATTTGATTTGTAAACCCTCGCAAGAGAGAGTATGGACCGAGGAACTAAAGAGCATCATCGTGGTAGTGAGTGCAGCACGTAGAAGATAATGTAGTGTATGTAACGATACAAGCCAACCATGTGATGAGTGGAATATGTAAGTACGCGCTATGTAATATTTAATGCAAAAATTTTAGAATGTGTAAAATGTAATGTGTAGTACAATGCAATGCTAGACTCATATATGACGAATATTAAATGCTTATTTCACTAAAATGACATATTCTAGTGATTATGGACTCCAAAGATTACATGTTTTGGAAGAAATCTATCACCCTTTTTTCTTATATTGGATTCCATTTTTGTCTATATTGGATTCCATTATTATTATTGTTGGATTCCTTTAATAATAATATTGGATTCTAATATTGTCATTATTGTACTTATTTGTGTTTGAATTTCAGTATTATTTGATTCTAATTTCATTATTATTGGATTCCAATTTCTCTATTAATGGATTCTAATATTGTTATTATTGGATTCAAATTTTTCCATTTTTAAAATTTTCATGTTGGGAGTAAGTAAGGCTAATTGTCGCTAACTATTATAAGGCATGATCCTGTTGGATTAATAAAAATAAAAAATTAACAATAACTTCCTACAAAATCCTCAATGTAAGGTGAGCGATTGCTAACTATTATAATTCATGAGCTCGTGGTATTGAATGAAAGTGAAAAATCCTCGATGTAAGGTTAGCGACCGCTAACTATTATAAGTCATGATCATGTTGTATTAAATTAAAAATAAAAACTAACAATAAATCCCTGCAATAGCAATTTCAAAGTGTGAACCATGCACTTTCAAATGGTGAGCCTCACATTTTCAAATTTGTGAGACTCACACTTTCAAAGTTACAAAAATATGAGACTCACACTTTGAAAGTGCAAGCACACATTGTCCAAGCTGCAAGCCTCGCACATAAAACTTATTTACAAGTCCTACACTCTGAAAGTGCGAACATCACACTCTAAAAGTGTGATCTACACACTCTGAATGTCTGAGCCTCGCATAGTGAAAGAGTGAGGCTCTCACTTTGAAAGTGTGAGCTTCACACTTTGAAATTACGAGGCTCACACTTTTAGAATGCAAGCCTCAAGTTTTCAAAGTGTCGGGCTTGAACTTATAGAGTGTGAGGTTCACACTTTCAATTTTTATTATGCGCATCCTTAAATTTGACACTGGCCTTAAATCTTAGTGGTATTATTTTGATTTTTGGTGGAACTTACAATAAATTTACGTTCTCACCCTAAAATATACCTTGTAACAACTCAAGTATTTTTTTCTTAGATTGTACACGACATTAAGTTCACTAGTTTTATTTATTATAAACTATATCTCTGAGTGATCATTAAAAGAAAAAAACATAGTTGGGAGTTTATGTATATCAAAAATTCTATTACTATGAAATATAGTAGAATTTATGCATGTAAATTGTTCCATTCTCCATATAAACGATGAGTCACTTCCGTGAGCAAGAAAATGAAATAATCCTTTGACACAATGTAAGAAAAATGTTTGTGAGAAACACAGTCTTACACCCTCAGAGATACATTGAACCAATATTTTATAGTTTACATCAATCAAAAGACTAATTGTGCCACAATTGTATTCTTTGTGAGTCAAGAAATGCCAACACCTTTTTCCCAATGTTGGTCCATGTGAATGAGCTACATTTGCATCACACCCCTTAATGTGGTATAGCACTTTTATTCTATTTATTTTCACAAGTCTCCCTCTTGTAGCCCATTCTCTTAGCCTTGTAAAAGTTCCACCCTTACAGATTTGAGTTATTGGCCACAACTTCCTTCAAGTCAATAACTCCATAAGAGCAATTCTGTAACTGTATACATCATATTTCTCATTAAGCCTTGATGTTCTTGCATATTCTGGGTCAATGTAACCAATGGTACCCATAACATAGGTAGAGGTGTAGCTTTTGGTCGAGGGAATACACTTGGTAATGCCAAAGTCTGACAAATGTGCCTCAAAATTATAATCCAAAAGAATGTTAGAAGTCTTCACATCCCTGTGAACAATGTGTGGGTTAATGTCATAATGAAGATATGGCTATCCTTCTTTAGAAACCATGAGAAATATTTACTTGAGTGTTCCACTTCTAGCTTAATATTCTTTGATGATCTTATACGAAAATAAAAATTAATAAAACACTTGTTAGATTTTTCAAAAATCCATTTTAATATGAAGGTTAGAGATTGATTAGATGCTTTTATTTCAAAATATGAATCTACAATGTATAGATCCATTTTTCTTTATAACATAATCAGTTTACTCACCATGTAGGATGTCCCACACACTCCCTTTTACCCTGTAATCATAAAACAACAGGTTTTCAAGTGGAGAAAATGAATATCCATGCAGAATCTCAAGATTCCTGGTGCTTGATGCTTCCAATTTTTTCCACATCGCTTTCAAATGTAAGCAAGCTTAGTGTGTAGTGACTATACGTTCTCTTTATAGAAATTGGCTTAGAATGATTTAGATCACATTTATAAATAGTGTTTCTAGCACCATATCTAGTTACATAATTCTCTTTACAAATATTGAAGCAACTTCTACATTTACCCTCGAATTCCCTCCAAATAAAGATAATCATCTCCAAGAACTCCCTCAATAGAAACCATGTATTGCTCCAATTTAATCCAAAAATGGATTTCAAACGATTTACGTGAAATCTTGGTATAAAATCTCATTTCAAGAACCAACATGGAAAATTGTATGAAAGACAACATTAGAAAGGCCATGATAGATGAAAATAAATGTAGTGAAATAAACTTGAAAGGTGTGAAAATATGGGAGAGCGAATCGATAAATATATGGAGTGATTATGTCATCGCATGCTTGTAATTAATACAAGCTTACTAGGGGCTTTAATATAAACCTTTATTGGAAAAGGTGGCGAGTCCAACCAATCAACATATTTATTACCAATATTATCACAAAACACTTGGTCAGTCCCTCGATTTTCTATAAAATCTACCTATTTAGTAACCTTCCAATATATAATATTTAAGGTCCAATATATAATTAATGAAACAATAAAAAAGGAATTTTATTCACACAAGATTTTTTATTGCGACATTAGAAATAATATGAGAGTCACCTCCAATAATTAATTCATTACTATTCAAGTCATTAGCCACAAACCAACAATGTTCCAACACTTTAATTTATTGATTTATACATTTATTAATTTACAAAAATTCTAGTCATTAGTCATGTTATTAATTATGAGATTAGCCTCTAGAAGAAGGTCACCTTTTTTCATGGCTATCTTGCAAAACACGCTTCGAGGATTGGAGAGAGGCTGCCACACACATTTATCACTTAGACGAAGATTTTTTTTTTTCCAAGTTCAAAATCCCACTTCCCCATGATATTTAAAAAGTGAAATGTCGACCCATTTAACAATAGGTATTTTCTTGGTCTTGTCGGTTCCTTGCCAAAGATAGGCCAAAAAAGTTTGTTGATTTTATCAAACACACAATTGGGGATCCTCATGAATAGAAACCATATAAATGGAAATAAAACAATAGTATATCAACAAGATTAGATCAATGCAATAGAAGTTCATCATTTAATCCTATGTGAGAATCTGTTCACCTTTGCCCTGCGTATGTGATAGATCGTTTAGGTCTATTTTCTTTGAAGGATGATTTTAAGAAAATATGCAAGGCCAAGATGAACATGATACTTCTTTAGGTTTAAATGATGTACATATGTTACGATGATCTAACCTTTCCATACTATGTGGCTATGTTTATTACTAGAAACTATTGATTGTAGCAATAGCAAAGCCTTCCCTTTCATTAACTAACGACGCTTATCGGTTGAAAAGCATTTTTGTTTATATGAATTTTGTTTTATGCATAGTATATTAATTGAGAACTATGTAAGGCATCAAGCTTCTCAAAGGTATGTACTCAAGGACTTGGATCTGTACGGATAGTCCATCGAATATAATATAATTACAAATAATGACAAAAACCATGTTAATATTGCATTTTACATTGTTAGAATGGATTTGTCGACAATATAGAGGCTAGCGGCCGATAGCCTTCTCATCAATGAATAATTGGTAAACATAAAACATGCATTTCTCTTCATGGACTCAGATAATTTATTCTGAGCAAGATTCATGTTCATCTTTGCCCTCAATTTTTAGTAAATCATTTAGGAATATTTTGTTTAATGGGTTATTTATGGAAATATGTAGGGCCAAGATGATTAGGATACATCTTTAGGTTTAAAATATGTACTTCTATTATTATGATCTAACTCTTATCTTTTCGCTAAGGTAGACAATGATTTTTATTAGGTCAATATTTAAAAAAATAGAAACAATAGAGCCTAGTGAGCGCCAAGCCACTCCTTTCAATAAGGTATGTAGCTTAGCGGTCGATATGCATTTTCTTTTATACGAATTGACATAAAAATGATTTTCGACTGCATTTTATCCTTTCATATGATCTGTTTTCTAAGTGCTATGTTCTGTAAGTATTCGAGCTTAACGGTCGCTAATCATTTTCTTTAATACGAACATTTTTTATCTCTATTTTCACAATTAAGAAACAATTTATCTTAGAGGACACTAATCTATTCCTTTCTTAATAAACAATAAACAATAAGCCTAAAGCACTATATTCTATAAGTATTTGAGCTTAGTGGTCATAAGCATTTTATTTAATACAAACTATTTTTTGATCTCTATTTTCAAAATTAATAAACAATTTAGCCTTAAGGCTGCTAATCTATTACTTTCTCAAAGACCTCCATAGCTTTCAAGAGTAAACAATTTTCATATCTCACATATTTATCATCTAAATATATTATGAAAAATGCATAACGAACCGATAATATCTATTACTATGATATGTTATTAGAGTGTTATGTTTGAAATAAGATATTGTTTAGCCTAGTTTCTGCCATATCATTTCTTTATGTAAGTATTCAAGATTAGCGGTTACTAAGCATTTTCTTTAATAAAAACTTTTTTGATCCCTATATTCAAAATTAAAAATCGGTTGATCCCAAATGCCGCTAATCTACTCCTAATAAGTAGTGGAGCTTACCAGTCACAAATATTTTTCATTGATTCCCACCAATGTGTAAAAAAAGACAAGATGCAAAGGTGTGTGCCTAACAGTCACTATGATGTTATTTGAGCACCCTAAAAACATTTTTAATAACCAATTTTTCCTGAATATGCAAATACCTCCATAGATTTTGACGATAAAAATTTTCCATCTCCGTCATCGAAATATATTATGGAAAATGCCTAGTGACCGCTAATATCTATTACTATGATTTGTTATTCTAGCGCTATGTTAAAAATAAGAAATTGTTTACCCTATTTTCCACACAATCATTCCTTTCTATAAGTATTTGAGCTTAGTGGTCGCTAAGCATTTTCTTTAATACTGAACTGTTTGATTGATCTTGTTCAAGTAATGGAGATTAGCAGTCGCTAAGTATTTTACTAGATACAAACCGATATAAATTATGTGTTAGACACAAAAAAACTTATGAGTAATATAGAAGTTGTGATATATTTCAAGGGTATGTAGTACTTGCACTTGGATTTGTAAGGGATTGTATAGCCAATAATATATGACTATAGTTAATGAAAAATATTATTGATCCATAATTGTACAGTTATTTATTTACATTGTTGGAAAGGAAACCTAGGAGTTGTAGAGGATAGTGGATGTGAGGCTTTTTCTCAACAAATAGACAGACAACATACGACATGCCGAGTTTTTCATTACCACGTACTAAAAAGAATAGCTTGGTCCCATATAAAATCTAAGTATTTATTATTTTGAATTATGTGTTGCAAAAATATCATTCTAATGGAGCTTAGCGGTCGCTATTTTATTTCATATCTTTAAGGTACTCTCAAATTCTTGTGAAGTGTAAAATTATGTTTTAGTTTTTCTAGAGTAAAGCATAAATAACACCAAAATATTGATGATCACAAGATATATTATAAATTTCATGCCACGTGTCAACATTTTAATGGATGACATTCACAAATTAATATGGCGGGTCTTTATATGTTTAAATTTTCTCGAGGAGATACGAGATAGTTCAAGTATGAAAGTGCATAAGGATTGGGTGCATAGATACATGGCACATAGAAGGATACAAAACTATAGCAGAATAATGTGCACCTAGGAAAAGTGTACACAAGACATCCACTTTTACAGATTTAGGCTATTTTTGGAGTTAGAGTGTTGATCACGTGATAACATGGAAAATTGTAGTTCACACAAGGCTATTTTGGGTTTTACATTAGTTTGAGCACCATGCAGAGTCTTAGTCTAATAATAGGATCTATTCTTAGAATTAACTATAGAAGATCTATTATTGATAGTTACATGCCTTGGCATTCCCTTGTAAAGTAATGTGGTTATTATTAGCATGTAGCCTATTTTTGGAAGGTGCATAGGAAGTGAAGGGAAAGTCCCCATCCCCGTATATATTTATTGGTTTGCACAGCTTTAGACAATCCTAATTATTGTAGAGCTATGATGCGGATTTGTTAGCGAGTATGACTATGGAAACTGGAACTTCATGTATGAAGCTTCCGTGTTTTACAATTTTTAATATAATGGATTAAATTGGATGGATATTGGTGTTAGATGTGACTAAATATGGTTCTTGCATGGAAAATATTATTATGGTCATTATTTAGTCAATCTTTCATATGGTTTAGATCTAGATCTAGTTTATGCACCGTGGGTTATTTACTATCTATTATAATTCTAGATATATACATATGTAATCATGCTAACATTCGACAAGAAAATCTAAAGAGGGGGCTTGGTACCCTTGCGTGCTTCGGGTGAGTTCTCGGTACAAGTTGAGTGATGTGTCAAAGATGCCTTGGGTTATTTATAGTGAATTCTAGGCTACATCATTGGGTCTATTTTTGCGACCTCTTTCTCAATTATTTTTTAGGATGTTGCGTGATGAATACATACCAATTGACCTTGGCCAGTATTGAGGAGTGGTTAGTAGATCTAGAAGAAGAGTATTCTCATATATTCAACACTAGACCTGATTTTAATCACATGCATAGGTTGAGTAGAATCTGTATGATGCATTGCATGAAATGTTCTTTGCAATTTTTCCCATAGAGCTATATGAGTGGCTGGTTACTTATTCATCTAAGAGGAATTAGAGGTTTCACACGCTTGTTTGGATGCAGGAAGAATTCTATGGCTTGTATGATACAAATATGATTTGGACGCGCTCTATGGATGTTTGGTTCCGAGGTGTTTTGAACAACTATATTATTGAGTATGTAGTTTTGACTTACTCTTACCCAGAGGTTTCTGAGTTTCAGTTTTTGTGCGAGCCTAGAGGATCGTATTTGTGTGGTATCCCACTAGCGATCAAGATCTTGATTGTAACCCTAGATTTGGAATAGAAGCCAATGGCTAACTAAACCCCACCACACATGAGGGCAGGAGTAGGTTTGGTAAGGATGGTGGACCTAGCAATAGAAATACAAAGGGAAGAAAGGTGGCTTAAGTTCAATGAGGCACATGAGAGGGATCCATTTAAGAAACTAGATATCACGAAAGAATTGTGATGTGGAGAGAGATGACTCATGAAGGATTTGGAGATCACATAGAAGACATGAAGCCAGAGCATCTGGAACTCCCCCATTTGGGAAAGCATGGAAAGGAACCCTCTTAAGAATTAGATGAGATTGCACCAGTAGAGATGACATGGGGCACATGCATGCATCTGAATCTACCTAGTGACCTAGACACTGGCGCTTGAATTTCCAGTTTCTATGACAATCAATAAATAGCAAGCTAGTGTGAACAGAGATTTGCAGAGATGGAGTTAATTTTTAGTCAACTTTAGGAGTTAATAAAGGAGCTTATTCATCTATGATGTAATCGTCATCTACTTTATTTGGAGGACTGTTGGAGGTATATTTTTTGGTGCATCATTAACATAGAACGTAGGCATGCAGAACCTTGGCATAACATCTAGAAGTAGTACAAATTCATAGACTATGGGCGTTTAGTTTAGCACAACCATAGGAACACAAGGTAGTGTATATTCTAGTCCATTACCTATTGGAGGGGATGGATAAGGAGGATTAGGTGGATTGCGTCTTGGAGAATCTGGGGATCTTGAGGCGGTGGAAATACAGGAGGAAATACATGTTCTGGGTCTGTGGGTAAGGGTCACACCAACCTCAAAAAATTTAAATGGAGATGTCTATTCATCTTCCAAATTATAGAGGCATTGAAGATACAGCTGAGAACGTGCATATGTGTAAGATACTATGGCGCGTAAAGGTGATTACAACTCCGTGAACGAAAGGCAAGTTAGTTTGCAACTATGTTGTAGGGACGTGCATACAACTGATACAGAAAGTTTGATCTTAATCAAAATTATGTGGACTATATGGTGTTGTGGGATGCTTTCTTTAAGGAATTTTATATCCCTTAGTTCAAGAATAAAAGCAGAAGTGTGCTCAAAGACATTAAACATGGCACTACTAAAAGTGTTTGGGAATATGATGCTCGGTTCAAGACTCTCATGTCTAAGTTATCTTATGACATCCACGCAAGCCAACATGCACAATGGTTCATTGGAGGACTGATCAAGAATTTTAGGAGGGAAATTTCACAAAAAAATTATACAGATCCATGTGAGGCACTTGAAGTAGCCCCGAGCACCGAGGCGGTAGAGAAGTGTTGACAGAGGAGTGAGCCCGTTCTTGGAATCTCAAATTGCAGCAGTAAAGGGCAAAACAATTAGAGAGATTATCTACTAATTCAGCACATGAGACACATAGAGGAATTTGGTGTATAGATTTCAAAGTAGAGAGGTATACTAAGGATAGTTGACCTCAAAAATTGGTGTGCTCCTTGTTGCTAGATTATGATATATGTCACTTGGACCACAGTTCAAGCCGGTGTCCATTATTGCAGCGCGTGATAAGAAATAATGTGTCCAGTTACTATAAGATTTGTAGGTCCTCGACTCATGATACTGAAGATTGTAGATTGATTGATCAAATCCATGATGTCATTGATATTAGCATAAGATAGATTGGTGTTACAAATAATTCCAAGGAAAAAGTGAGCATCATGACTATGATCACAGTGAGGGGCATTCTGATGGTGGTCGTGGTAGAGGTTGAGGTTACAGAGGTAGATTTAGAGGTTGAGGTTACGGTGGTAGACTAAGTGATTTCCCTCATGGGACTTGTTCTACATGCAGATCTCGTTGATCACTACAGCATGAATTTCCACAAACTATTATGTGCTCCTTTTGCGAAAAGAATATTAGTTATGAAGAGTGCCCGACTTGTATGAACACTTAAGCAAGAAACACAAACATGAAAATAAGGGCATAGGAATGGTTAGAGTACGTTGCACCATGGAAGACATATGGATGCCAAAGTTAGCACCAAATCCGAAGTTGGTACTTGTGAATATTACTACATAAGTTGAGGTAGCTTTTTCTAGGAAGCTCTACGATAAAAGTTGACTATTACTAAGGAGGAAGTCCTACATGCCAAGTATTCAGACCTATGCATCAAAAGTATTTTTATGAATAAACCATGGAGGTAATTCAGAATTTATAGGGTGAGATACAGTGTTTGAAGGAACATTTATGAAAGTTAGAACAAAAGAAAGAAGCTGATCTCTATCAGACATATGTTGATGATTTAAAATAAGTTTGTGAGATGTTGCACCAAGAGAACATTATTCATATGTTAGGGAGTTAGTTGAAGGGAAACACTTCACGCACTAGGACTGGGCATGATAGATAACTTCTACATGCTAATTTCCCTCTGGGTAGTTTGGATTATGACAAGGAGATTACTCTAAATGCTATTATTTATGGTTGGCTTTTGAGTAACATCTTTATTGACACAGTGTGGAAATAAATGTACTCATTTTGGATGCATGGGTCAAGATGGGAAGACCTCCATTACAACCATCTTACAATTTGTTGTTCATGTCAAATCATACTAAGGCAACGCCCATTGATTTTTAAAATATGCATCCATTACTATACAAGGGCCAAGTTCACTGGGGACTTTGAAGTCTTAGCATTTGCAGAAGTAGAAAATTTTCCTACATTACTTGGGCACCCTTGGTGTAATGCAAACAACATTGACTTGCACTTCAATAAGGGGTATATCAACATTAATAAAAAAGAAGAACATGTCATCATACTGCTGAGAGATGGGAAATCTATGTCTTAGGTACAACCCTTAAGTGAAGAAGACTTGAACAAAATTTACGTGCACACCATTTGAGATCCAGAAGTTCTTGAGCCATCAAAAGGAGTTCAATAGTGGGATGATACATAGTCAATGAGCGATACTACAAGTTTTCAATGTGATAATTGGGTGGTTGACACTTATGAAATGGTTGGATGCAAAGTATGAAGTTAATCTACACACGTCAAGAAGCCATGCAAAGATCAAGCGCTTGGGTAGCAACCATGTACCAAAGTATATAGGTAAGGAGAATTATCCGAAATATTCCTACTTGTTATGGAATTTCAATAGGAATATCAGGTCAAAATAAGACACATGTTATTATATACTTTATGCGGGATGGTAGCACATTGGTTGATGGTTCACATGGATAATATTTTAGAGTGGAGAGAAGTAAGGATTGATTTATCTTCTCAGTTTCTAAGAAGTGATGTGGCTACTAAGATATGTGCTTTTCATGGTAATGATCCTGTTCAACACCATGTTCAATAGTGTGAGAGACTATGGATAGTGGTGTAGGAAGATTTACCACCTTCATTGTGGGTGCACAGATTTTATTTCACCTTGCGAGGTTACACGCGTGCATGGTATGTCTACACAAAGTTGAATAGGGTGACTAGAAATTGGCAGGAACTCACTAAAGGTATGAACCCGAAATTTGATTACTTTTCTTCTACACCTCTGGTGAATGAGGCGTTACAAGTTATGAAGTGCTTAACTATGGGGTAAAGTGAAAAGAATGAAGAGGTACTTCAAGAGTTGTTAGGAGAATCAAACCTGATGGCTTGCTTTAAAGAGGAAGAAACAGATGAAGATCGGCTTGGGAACACTTTCCTGACAGAGAAAAATGTAAGATTATCTACATGGTTGATGATGAAGAGGTAGAGAACCCGACATTGAACACACAAAGGGTACGCCTTTGAATTCATGGACAATGTAGATGAAAAGGCATGCACCTACCATGAGCCCATGAAGACTAAGTAAGTGAACATTGGAACATATGCTAAACCTAAAGAGGCCATTATTGAAGATTACTGGTCTAACTCTAAAGATGCTAAAATCATTAAATATTGCACAAATTTCAAGACTTGTTCCCTAGAGGTTATCATGAGCTAAAAGGCATGCATGAATCATTGAGAGAGATGAAGATAAATTTTGGAAGGACACGTGTCATCTCTAGAGAGGCTCATGGCGGGATTTTGTATCCCTCACGTACCTCAAGTTCAAGGACATAAGACAAGGAAAAAATATCCCATCATCCAATGAAGTCCTCTAGACCTACATACGACCTCCAAGATTGCTAGTTCAACCCCAACTACTTGTAGGAGCTCAAAGACTTCACCATCAGATCTCTACCATGTGTCATCACCTAGAGCATTGTGGAATTTTATGTCCATCATCTCACTTTGAGGTGAAGGAAATTAGACATGGAAAAATGTGCCGAGCACCTAAGGAAACTCCTAGTCACTCATGTGACCTCTTCAAGAGTTAATTTCTAGCCCCCAGATGTTTTCTAAGCCTTCATTCTTCACTCACGCTTATCTGCCATGTGTCATCACCTTGTTCACCATGGAATCTAATGTCCCTCATGTCCCTTTGAGGTGAGGTAAATCAATCATGAAAAAATTCACCCCACCCTTGCTGCACATTTTTTGAATAATATAAATTTGGCACTTAGCCATTTTTCTACCCCACATCTTCTTTACAACTTCACAGCTTGCCATAGCTCTGTTCATGCTTGGCCAGACACTCAGTCCACCATTTTTTCTCCAAACTAGCTCCACCATAGCCAAAAAATCCTCCACTCCATGAAAATGCATAGGTCTCAGAGAAAAAAAGGTCAAAAATATGAAGAATGACAGAGAAATGAAGAAAAACAAAGATTTTTCACCGATAACCACGAAGTCACCTAATCGAAAAATATTCACATCTTGCAAAATACACATCAGATTAAGGTTATGTCTTTGCAAAACTTCCACATTTTTCAAGATGATCAAGATGCAACAAACAAGAGGTCAAATGGTGCCCTAAAACATTTGTTCCAACAAAATCCCCATTTCGTGCACCGACTCACATTTGTCGATTTCCCATCAATCCGAAAATGGAAATGAGCTAAAAACTTACACACAGACTCCAAATGAAAAAACTATCACAATGGAGTTGTTTTCATCATGAATGGAGACAAAAACTAGAACTACAAATTTTGAGCTCTATTAATGGATGACATGGCATTTATGTGCTCGAAGCCACTACTAGGTGAAAATTTAAAATTTTATTTCTAGGAATTCTATTGGGAAATATTATGTGAAATTCAGGACATGATTGTGACGATGATCCAAGTCCAAAAATATGTTCCTTCACAAACCAAGCACCGGAAAGCCACTTTCCAAAAATAGTAAGCTTTCCTACTCAGTTTCCTATCTTCGATAATTCTTCATCAAAAGTGACTGCAACAAATTGTGGCAAAGGCAATGTGCACCAAAGGTCACCAAGAAGTCAGAATGAGTGTTCAGAGAATAAAATAGTGAAAATGACCACTTACTAAAAATAGTAATCTCTCTATATGGGTGCTTACTAAAAATAGTAAGTCCCCAAGAAGTGGTCGAGGCAAAGGTAGTGTGCACAATCTTTGAATGAAGAATTTCATCACATCAAGATGGTCAAGAAGAAGCAAGAATCACCTCTTACTATAAATAGTAAGTCTCCCATGTGGGTACTTGCTATTAATGGTATGTCATAGTGAAGAGGAATTTTTTAAACAATGGGACATAGAGGGATGATCATTTAGGTCAACACCATCATTCGGGATCATCCATGGGTATTGCTCATAGGGAATTCAAGAATTATCTTAGAGAATTCAATAGTGTCTCCAAAAACTCACTTCATGGCTCAAGTTGCAGGAGTATCTTGTGCGTGGTGGAAGTTGCAATCATCGAAAAAACCATTTAGCAGCTTTTTTAAACACTCATTACAAAGAATTTGCGTGCCAATTTGAAAGAGTTTCACATGAGTTTGAAGATTTAGAGTTTCATCGCATTGGAGATTTCCATCAACAAGGATCATTGGAATTCACCGAGGGAAAAAATTCTCTTCTTCTCTCTCTCTCTCTCTTCTCTTCATACCCCCAAATTTATCTCTCTTCTCAATGTTCTAATTTTATGTTGGGGTTGCACTTTTTCATATGTCTTAATTTTCTTAATGTAATAAGTCACCTTTATGTTATAAAAAGGGACTTAAAATTTTCCTAGGAAGTTGAAAAGTTTTAAGTTGTGTGAGGACATATGAAAATGCATTGGGGGTAGATGATGAGTCACCTCTCATTCTATAAATTGTAAAGCCATTCCCATTTCAAAGGGTTGGTGATTGATTTTGTAATTTCAAGAGTGCATTCAAAGAACAAAGGAGATATCCAAATTCTTCCATTTCGATGTTATGTACAATTTCTAATAAATCATTAATACAATAAGAAGGATTTCCATGCCTTTTTGATGAGGATATTTTAGAAACTTTGAGTTCTCAATCTTAACTCAACTTGTCTCCATTTACGGTGGTTATTTCTTCTTAAATTTAATGCATATATGAAATTTCTGGTTAATGGGCATGGGACTCTAATTTTCTATCCACAACATTAATCCCTTCTTATCTTTTCTCACTCCCTTTCCTACTCTCTTGATAAAGTATTATCTAGCGAGAAATTGCTAGCTTTTCTCATGTAGGGTCAGTGGAGTGCCCCTGTTGGATCCCCAACCACAAGGACACCAGGAAAATCCACCTTTACTCGTGCATGCATATATGTCAAATATACCGGTTAAGTAGAGGGACTTAGATTCCCAAAGCGTTGGCAAGAAATCCACAAGTTTGTCCACCCGAAAATTTTTCTTGCCAACAATTTTTGGCACCCACCGTGGGGTAGATTTAACAGTATCTATGCCCAAAATACAGCTACAAGGTCCAAAAATAAAAAATGAAATATTTAAAAAACAATTAAAAAAGTGTTCATGAAAAGCCATTACTGAAAGATACACTGTCAATTCCTGCACGTGACCTTTCATATTCCACATTATCTTTTCATATTCCTACTTCAAGAATTTCCAAAAGTTGGCTGAAGGAAGATACACCAGGTTAAACAGGTTGAGAGGTGGTTTTGATTCCAATTTCAAGGCTTTTCCAAATCAAAAGAATAAATTAGAGATAATCCATACTTCTTCTCTCAAGCCTCCTCTCGATCCGACTCTTCAAGAAGTTCACCTAGAAATCCTATCCAAACTCCTATTGATACTCCCCCTTCAAATTATCCTATTTTTCAACCACCATTGAGCATTGAGTTCTTGAAAGAAGACACATTTGAAGAAGAATTTGTAGAAGCAAGAGCTGAAGTAGAAGCAGAAATGAAATGGAAGATGAAGCAGAAAGACCTCAACCCATTGTCCCATGGGAATAAATACAATCCCGCCTACTCTTGAATCCCCTCTTCACTATCTACCAACAAGTTCACGCAAGAACTTTCCAAAGTTTAAAGGTGATGACACATGGATTCCTAAAGAACACATCACTATTTTCATGATGTCATGTCAGATTTTTGGTGTCCAACATGAAGATTTCATTGTAATATTGTTTGTGGAGTCTCTTCAAGAAAAAAATGGAATGGTTCTACCTCCTACCTTCCCGATCCATCATTTGTTGTAATGACATCAAAAGGAAGTTAGAGGAAAGATTCAGATTTACTGAGGATTGTCAAGACCTCCTTGTTTAATTGACACAAATAAAGAAATGAGAAAATGAAACTCTGAGAGACTTCATGGCTCATTTAGATTAGTTGCTCCACAGGATACCGGAGGAGGATTCACCATCAGAAAAAAAACATAAATAGATTCTTTATTAGTTCTCAATCACCGGTGGTATGATTTTTCCTACTAAGAGTTCAACTAAGGGATATTGTAGAAGCATAAAGATTGGCCATTAAAATTGATGATGATCTCATCCTCTCTAGAAAGATCAAGAATCCCTCAAAGGGTAAATCTCAACGTCCTGGAGATGAAAGAATTGATCCTTTTTGTAGAAAATGGAAAATGAAATGGCATTGTTGAGGAGGGAAATATTTGAATGAGTTTCTTCTCAAAGAATAAATGGAAATCAAATTGCAGGAGCACCCCAAAGGCTTTCCTTGGAGGCCCCACATGTCAATGCAAGTTGTAGGAGTAAGGAAAATGAAGAGGATCTTGAACAAGAAAGGGAAGGTGGTGATTTCCTAGAAAGTGATGAGTTTGAGAATGATACACAAATCAAATTCTATGAATATTCTAGAGGCAATGAAGATGACGAAGAAGATGCACCTAGCTTCTCATGTGTGGTATTCACTCATTCTCAGTCTAAGAAAGGGGGATCTTCCTCCACTATTGTAAAGAAAAATAAGATTGAAGATCCTCATGTAGAGCCTCTCAAAAAAATAATAATTAATCGAGGATATCCACTCCCACCTTCCATGCGGTCTACATTATTGAAGCCTGATCCTATAGCAAATAAGAAGTCTCCAGAATTCCAAGTAAGTCTTCCGATGCCTCTTCTAATTCTAAATCTAATTATGCTCCTATAAAATCTAGTAGTTTGAGAGATCTTAGTGTACCTTTCAATATCCCCTATGTTCCCCAAAAATCTAATCCTGATTCTAAACCTGTGCTAAATCCAAAATAATTCCCTTCATCACCCTCACCCGCATCTTCTCATTTTGACTTCATAGAATACGTGAACAAAGCCAAAATGCAAATTACTAAAAATCAATATTTGTGTACTCACCATGAATAATTTGAGAGATTCATCTGATATATCAAGAATGGAAGTTTGACACCCAATTTTGTAACACCCTATTCTGAAGAGTACTACCAAATCCACCTATGGATCCCTCACAGAACATGCTTTCCTTGAGCGCATCCAAGACTGAAAAATTTGATCCTTTCTATGTCTCCCTTCTTGTTGGAGAATAGGTATTGAACAATTACATAATAGATTCTGGTGCCTCAAAATATGTGATGCCTTTAAAGGTCACCAAGGCTATCAAAATCACCATGACTCCACCAAGTGGCTCTTATTACTCCCTAGATTGAAAAGAGGTCCCACTTGTAGGGAAGGTCAAAGATGCACAGGTGGCTCTCACCATATTTCTAGACAAGAAAAATTCAGTGATGATCTTAGTAGTAGAAATTTTGGCTTTGTTTGGAATGTTACTAAGTTGAAGCTTCTATAGAGACTTGGGAGGGAAAATTCAGATGAATTGGACATCCGAAACCATACCAGTGAAGGGGGACATGGAGAAATTTCTTCTAGAGAAGAAGATGAGGTACACAGTGTGAAATTCTGAAAGCCCAGAAACCAACATCTTGTATCAAGATAGCAGGTGGATGAATTAATTTGTGACAAACAAGAAGGAAGAGGATATTCCCATCTTGATAGGGCCATACATGCCTTCCCAAAGAGGCATGGACCTTAAAGAATCATTAAGGAGATTTGAAGTACAAGAGGGAAACCCCAAATTTCCTAACAATTGAAACCATAAAGAAGAGGAAATGGTTCTTGGTGATTTTCAAATAGAAAAATCAGCTTATGTGCTTATCTCGTGATGAAGAGATATTCTCATTCCCATTTGAAGATGAGGACTCCCTTGATCATGTCACCCAGAAGAGATCAAGTCAGTTTACAATGAGCCCTTAAACAAAGGGGAAAGAACCATCTATACAAGAACTGCTAAGAGTTGTGGAAGAAACAAAAGATCCTAAGCTAAGTCTTGAAATCCTAATGCAAGCCATAAATCTACAAGACAAGCATGAATCAAAGTTATAATCCTTAACCAATGTGAATATTGGCCATGTTTAAATAAAGAAAAAGGAGAAATATGATCCCCCGATATAATGGTTAACAGATGTAACAATGAAATCGAGGTATTTTCTTTCCCATTTGAAGAGGAAGACTCTTTCCATGATGAATAAATTGAAGCAAGGAGTTTTGAGGCCTTTGAAGCTGAAGCTCCTCTTGACGAAGGAGTGATAGAATGCAATGATTCCCAAGATGATGAAGTAACCCCTTTGGATAGTTTCCTTGAGCTATAAAATAAAGATTCTTCGAAGGCGTACAAAGATGAGCTACATGAAGTAATAAAGGAGATCTCCGTGTAAGAACTATTAGATGCATTAGAATTTGTGGAAGACCCTGAGCTGATTCTTGATCTCTTAACTTGTGTCATGGCCATACAAGACAAGTACGATTTTTCCTCGATCCTCCCAACATTACTCTAACGAATCATAATGGAACAAAGATAAAGGATGCATATAAGGTTTATCATGGAGACAATGTCAATGAGCATAAAGAAAGTAACTAAGAATATTTAAGAAATTTGAACGAAAATCAACTTTGAGGCAATGATGAGATCCCAATGAAGAATCATCTATGTGGATAAACATAGAAGGAAACCAACACTATAAAACCAATTTCAAAGAGGATGAAGGAAATGGAATCTCCCAAATGAAGGCCCAAGCATCAAGAAGCTCACATGGACTTGCTCCTACAAAAACACACACAATCATAAAAGCACATGAATTTCATAAATAGTTAAGGAGAGGAGGCTCTTTTCTAGAACCGCTAATGGCTTCCCGAACAACATCACTCAAGGTCTTTGCCCACTCAGGGGTGAATTTTGATGAATAAAAATCACTTCAAAGTGAAAGTGGATTGTCCTCCGCCTTGGACCATAGGTGATTTCCAGTGTGTTTCCCTTTTTCTTGTGTCGTGTGTTTTCTTTCGTCGTTTTTGGTGTGTGTGTGTGTTTCCTTCTTCACTCTCTCTCCCTTTTGTCGTAAGTTGTACATGAATCATGCAAGGCCCAATGGATAAAGAAATAGTCATATTGTCTAAAGTTGAGATTATGGATTCTTCATGTCATGTATTTTATGTGCTCAGTCCATGTCATGTCCCTAAGCTAGAGGTAGTTGTTGTCGTGCAAATGTGCAACAGGGAAATTGACAATTTCTAAGCATGACAACGATACCCCTATACCAAAATTTTAAAGTTTTGTCATTTTGAGGCACCACGGGTCTATTCAGTAAATATAGTAACCTCCTAATTGGTGTTAATTCATTCCCCTAGGTGATTTAGGAAAGTAAAATCAACCCCTTAGGTGATTTTAGGTGTTCTTGAAAACTACTATTTTTGGGCAGTATTGAGAAGGGCTACCACTGGCCTTCCCAAGACTGGAGAAACCCCTAGAGTGGAAAAAAGGATAAAAATACAACATGAAGGTGACTTTAAGTCCTAGAACCATTATACAATTTATTTTGGAAGATTTAGGGAAGATTTGGAGAGTTTGGAACAGTTTGATCAAAATCAGGGTTCACATGCATAGGTAGCGCACATGCCAAAACAACTGTTGAGCTTCCAAAGGTGATTTCAGGAGCTCGGATGGAGTTAGGAGAAAAAAACACCATTGGAAAGGGAATTCCAATCCCTATAATATGGTGAAATTAATTTTTCACAACACTTTGGCGTAATGGGTCCTAAGCATTTTTCTCATGCACAAGTGGAGTACCAAATAAAAAATATGATTTTTGAGGAGTTAAATGGAGGAATCAAGACATGATAACCCCACCATTGGATTTATAATTACATTTCTAGTCACGATCATATAAAATATCATTAAAAATTGCCATCGGGTGCTCACGCTATCATCGCTTTTTAAGTTGCCTTCTTGGAACGAGTTTAGGAGTTAGTCAAATTTTGGAAGGACACATGTCAGATCCAGGAGCCTAGCGGGATTTTTGTCCCTCATGTCCCTCAAGTTAAAGGACATCGACATGTAAAAATGTTTCCATCCCCCATGAATCCCTCTGTACTCCACGTACGACCTCTAGGATCACCATTTCACCCCTGTGCTTGTGGGAGCTCAAAGCCTCCACCGTTGGATCTCCGCCACATGTCATCACCTAGAGCATTGTGGAATTTGATGTCCCTCATGTTCATTTAAGGTGAGGGAAATTAGACGTGGAAAAATTGGTGCAGGCCCTAAGGAGATTGCTTGCCACTCATGTGACCTCTTGAAGAGTGAATTTCTAGCCCCCAGATGTTTGTCAAGCCTTCATTCTTGACCATCGGATCTCCTCCACATGTCATCACCTTGCTCACCATGAAATCTGATGTCCCTCATGTCCATTTTACGTGAGGGATATAAAACATGAAAGAATGCACCCTACCCTTGCTGTACATTTTTTGAATAATTTAAGTCCGACACTTAGCCATTTTTTCCCACCATTTCTTCTTCACAACTTCACACCTTGCCATAGCTTTGTTCATGCTTGTCTAGACACCCACCATTTTTTTGCTCTAAACCAGCTCCACCATGGCCAAAAAATCCTCCAATCCATGAAAATTCATAGGTCTTAAATAAAAATGTGTGAAAAAATGAAGAACGACAGAGAAATGAAGAAAAACGAAGATTTTTCGCTAGATAACCACAAAGTCACCTAATAAAAAAATTCATATCTTGCAAAATACAAGCCTGATTAAGGTGGTGTATTCTATAAAATTATACATTTTTCAAGACAATTAAAATAAAATAAATGATATGTCAAATGATGCACTAAGACATTTGTTCTAACAAAATCCCCATTTCATGCACCGACTCGCATTTGTCAGATTTCCCATCAATCCGGCATTGGAATAGGGCTAAAATCTTACACACATAATCCAAATGAAAACCTATCACAATGGATTTTTTTCATTGCAAATGGAGACAAAAATTAGACATGCAAATTTATAGCTCCATTAATGGTCGACGTGGCAGCTCCATGCTTGAAAGCCCACCGTTAGGTGAAAATTTTAAATTTTATTTCCATGCATTCTAGTGGGCAAAATTATGTGAAATTCAGAGGACATGATTGTGATGAATAACCGAGTCCAAAAACTATGTTTTTACAAACCAAGCAATCGGAAATCCACTTTCCAAAATAGTAAGATTTCCTACACAAAGCTGCTATCTTCGGTAATTTTTCATCAAAAGTGGTCAGAAGCAGCTATGGCGAAGGAAATGTGCACCAAAATCTCCAGGAAGTCAAAATGAGTGTTTAGAGCATAAAATAGTGAAAATGACCACTTACTAAAAATAGTAAGCTTCTATATGGGTACTTACTAAAAATAGTAAGTCCCCAAGAAGCGGTTGAAGTGAAGGTAGTGTGCATAGGATTGAATGAATAATTTCATCACATCAAGATGGTCAAGAAGAAGCAAGAATCACCTCTTACTATAAATAGTAAGTCTCCCATGTGGGTACTTGTTATTAATGGTAAGTCATACTCAAGGGGTAGTTTTGGAACAATGGGACATAGAGGGATAATCATTCAGGTCAACACCATCATTTGGGATCATCCATGGGCATTTCTCATAGGGAATTCGAGACTCATCTCATAGAATTCAACAATGTCTCCCAACACTCACTTCATGGCTTGAGTTGTAGGAGTATCTTGTGCGGTGGAAGTTGCATACCATCACAGAACCATTCAATAGTTTTTTTAAACACTCATTCCAAAGAATTTGTGAGCCAATTTGAAGGAGTTTCACACGAGTTTGAAGATTTAGAGTTTCATTGCATTGGAGCTTTCCATCAACGAGGATCATCGGAATTCATCGGGGAAAAATCTTCCCTTCTTCTTCTCTCTCTCTTCTCAATGTTCTAATTTTGCGTTGGGTTGCACTTTTTCATGTCTTAATGTTCTTGATGTAATAAGTCACCTTTATGTTATAAAAAGGGACTTAAAAGTTTCCTAATAAGTTGAAAAGTTTTAAGTTCTGCGAGGACAAATGAAAATGCATTAGGGGTAGATGATGAGTCACCTCTCATTCTATAAATTGTAAATCCATTCCCATTTCAAAGGGTTGGTGATTGATTTTGTAATCTCAAGAGTGCATTCATAGTAACAACAAAGGAGATAGCCAAATTATTCCATTCCCCTCATTCTAAAATTTCTTCCATTTCCATGTTATGTACAGTTTCTAATAAAGCATTAAAACAAGAAGGAGTTCCATCCCTTTTTTGATGAGGATATTTTAGAAACTTTGAATTCTCAATCTTAACTCGACTTGTTGCCATTTGCAAGGTTTTTTCTTCTTAACTTTGATGCGTGTCTAAAATTTCTAGTTAATGGGCGTGGGACTCTAATTTTCTACCCATGACATTAATCCCATCTTCTCTTTTCTCACTCTCTTTCCCACTCTCTTGATAGTCTTCTCTAGCAAGATATTACTAGCTTTGTTTTTGGGTCAGTGGAGTGCCCCTATTGGATCCCCAGCCAAAAGGACACCAAGAAAATCCACCTTTACTCACGCATGCATATACGTCAACTATACCGGTTAAGTAGAGGGAATTATATTCCCAGAGCATTGGCAATAAATCCACAAGTTTTTCCACCTGAAATTTTTTTCTCGCTAACAAGACCTTACAGAATGAATCCAAACTTGCGCATCAAGGTAAAGGAAGAAATTGAAAAAATGTTAATTTCTGGAATCATTGTACCAATTGAGGATTCAGAATGGGTGACCCCTATGGTGATAAACATCAAGAAAGATGGTAGAATCAAGATTTATGTGGATTATAGGGAGTTAAATGTTGCATGTGTGATTGATCCCTTTCCCAAACCATTTACTGAGGAAATTATGGAAGGTGTTGCAGGCTCAAAATATAATCCTTCACTGATGGATTCTCTGGATATCATCAAGTAAGGATAGTTGAAGAAGATCAAGAGAAGAAAATTTCACCACCAAGTGGGGAATTTTTGCATACATGGTTATGCCCTTTGGATTAAATAATGTGCCTATAGTATTTTCGTGCATAGTGGTACAAGCGTTCCAGGATTTTATTCACAAGTTATTACAGGTGTATCTAGATGATTGGATAGTCTATGGGCTCGTGAAAGATCATTGTGATAATATGAGGCTAATGTTTGAGAGTGCCGTTGTCAATTGAGCATATCTTTAAACATTAAGAAGTGTATATTTTCCACACCCTTTGGAATTTTGTTGGGACATATCATCTATAAAGAAGGCTTGTTAATGGATCCTATTAAGGTAGTTGTTATTTTGGGCTTAGAAGAGCCTACTAGCTAGAGCAAGGTGCACATATTCTTAGGGCACATAGGTTATTACAGAAATTTTATAAAGGGATATGCCAAGATCTTCATGCCCTTAGAAGAATTACTCAGGGGAAAAGGAAAGTTCTATTGGGGTGAGTCACAACAACGGCATGTTTGACACACTGAAGGAAAGGCTTACTACAATGCCTATTTTACACTTTCCTTCATGATCCAATCCTTTTCACGTTCATGTATATTCCTCTAGTATGGCCATTGGCATCGTATTAGCTCAGCCTGGAGAAGGGATTCTTGATCGTCCTATTTTCTTTGCTAGAGGAAAGTTGACTATAACAGAACATAAGTATAAAATAACAGAGCATGAGACCTTCTTTATGATCTACGTTCTCCATAAGTTTCAACAAGATTTGCTGGCCACAACTTTTCATCTTTTATATAGACCACATGGAATTTAAGTACTTGGTGAACAAGCCCATTTTGTAGGGGTGCATATGTCATTGGGTACTGTTGTTTTAGGAGTTCAATTTTACGGTGGTGGTTAAGCTGTAAGATAAATTCTAGTCCAGACCATTTATCAAGGATTTAATCAAGAGAGGATGCACAGAGCATTGATGACATAATGTCAGATGCATAACTATTTAGGTTTATTCATGTACCCTCGGACTTGAATATATTTCTATCTTTTAACGCACATATGTGGCATTAAAAGGAATGAAGGCCTTAGAAAAGAAACAACTTGTTATTCATGTCGTGCCTTACATGTTGATTAGTGGAGACTTATACAAGTTAGGTCATGATGAATTTTTGTGCCGGTGTGTGCTTGAGCATGAGCACAAAGCAATTATGGTAGAGGCTCATGGCAATATTATAGGTGGACACTATGCAGGGGATGCCACCGTGCATAAGATTCTACTAGTTGGTCTATGGTGGGAAAAATTGTACAAGGATTACAAAGCATATTGTAAGGAATGTGACCATTGTTAGTACCTTGGAAAGCCTGGGAAATGAGATGAAATGCCTTTTAGACCTATTAATAGTTCAAAAAAATTGAGAAGTGGGCAATTGACTTTGTGGGCCCTATTTCCCTAGCCACATGTAGGACATGATCGCGTTATATTATAACTTATACATATTATCTTATAAGGTGGGTAGAAGTGGTACCTATAAAGGATTACATAATAGCTACAACAACAAGGTTTCTGTGGGAAAATATTATTAGCAGGTATGGCTACCCTTTAAGTTTGACAAGTGATAGGGGTAATCATTTCCTTAATGAGACTATCGAATATTATTGGATGAATTCATGGTTGCACACCATAGGACAACCCCTTATCACCCTCAGAAAATGGAACTATTGAGGCCTTCAACAAGATATTGAGCCATAACTTGACCAAAATTTGTGATGTTGGAAGGCAAGATTGGGATGATAATTCTTTGCAGTACTTTGGACATAATGGACAACTTACAAGAGGTTGAATAAAGTAACACCCTTTCAGCTGGTGTTTGGCATAGAGGAATTTATCCCCATGGAATTCATGTTACCTTCTTTACATATTGCGCACACGAGAGGTCTAGACAATGAGAAAGCATTGGAAGAACAAATTGACAAATTGATGCATCTAGATGAAAGGCACGCCATAGAAATATGGAGTCAGAACAAAGAAAAATCTTGGAAAATTACATGGCATGGCAGCACATCAAGGATAAGAAGCTTGAGGTTGGGAAAATGGTACTTTTGTATGATTCAAAGTTTTTGTGCCACCCTAGAAAGCTTAAGGTGCATTGGTTGGGACCGTATGTTATAACTTATATACTTGATTTAGGCACTTGTCAGTTAGAGGTGCTGGATGGGACATGGTTTCCCGATTACTTCAATGAGAATAGGTTGAAGCCATACTATAAATAAGTCTTCTTGGTGTTTATAATAAGGTAGTATTTCCACTTAGATTAGGTTTCCTTTAATGCATTTCCTTTATATGTGTTTCCTTCATCATTGTTATGCTTTTTCAATTTAGTTCAGTGTTGTGTGTAATAAGTGTGCTTGCGCACTAGAAGTTGATTACAATTTAAGTGTTTTTCATGTGCAAGAGGATGACACATACCCTTAGTGTGGGGTGGTTTATATACAAGGTTCATTACCAAGTTGAATATAGTTGATTTTCATCTGAAGATGGGTATGCATAAGGAAAATTTTGTGTAGGTGCTTTTTGGAAGGGTGCAGATAGAAAATATTACTTCTAAATGAAGACCACAGATGGAAAAAAAGACACACGATATAACGTGTGGTAGGCTGTAGTAGTGGAAACTACTTGGAAGAAGGTGCAGTGGAAAATTTTTTAGGTTGTGGAGCTTTTTTTCATCTGTGAAAGTGTTGAAGACTGTACACTAAGAGTATTGTACACTTTCCACAGCTTATCTCATCGAGGTTCGTGGTGGGCCTTGAGCGGGTCTCGGGGTGGCAGCCCCAATTTGTTTTTGCCTTAAAATGTGCCCGATATATCGGGAAACATGATTTTCTCATATGGGCGGGATTTTTGACCCATAGGTTTATGGGATGGTTTTAGCCCATGGTTTTAATACCCATGGTTTTGTAAAACTGCTTAAGTAGTTGTCTACTTATATGGTTTTATGCATATGGTAGGGATAATGTAACATTGTAGATGTGTTTTGAATTTGGGTGTGAATTCTATAGAGTTTGTTGAGCATAGCTCCAAATAGATCTGGTATTGTATTGAGAGAGCGGTGGCTTGTAATAAAATCTGAGCAAGTGATTCTTGGTGGATGTAGCCCAAATTGGGTGAATGACATTAAACACTGTCTCTTTGTGTTGTGTTATTTTATTCTGCACTTTTATTTGAGATCTATAATATTTTCTACATATTAGTTTCTCTGTTGTGATTCTGTGAGGGATTATTCCACATATTTTATCCCTTATTTTCTAAAAAAAGTAATTTGGCACATGAGGGCATGTGGAAGGAGGTCTGTGGCCTAGAATTAGAAGGCATGTAAAAAGGTTATGACTATGGCGCAGAGATGAGAAGTGCGGAAAAGTTGATGAACGATGAATTAATGTTGGGATCAGTGGTAGGTGAAGGAGAAATAAATGCGGTAAATTTTAAAAATATATATAAGGAAGGGTTGTGAGGCCATTGTTACCTTTGTGATTACAAATTATTGAGTGAGTTGTTTCCGAGCAAGCTAGCTAAGATGGTTGTGAAGAGTGGAGAGCTACAAACTAGTTGGGTTGGTCAGATATGCACACGAGGAACTATTACACTCCATTTGTTGAAGTGTTTGAGTAAGGTGAAGGCATGCAGAAAGGATATTGATGGCTAGGGTTTGAGTTTGAGCTAGGGAACAAGGAACTAAGTTGCAGAGCTTGAGGGAGGTAAGAGAACACATCTTTTTGATTGAAATGGCACCCAAGAGAGCACCGAGAGTGGCCACAAAGGAGAAGAAGCAAAAGGAGGTTGAAATTGAGACAGGGGACACTCCTAAAAATTGTTTCTCAGAAATGTAATACCCAAAGGAAGTGATCATGGGCCGTGATTGGGATTCCCATGTCCGTCAAAGAAAAGTTAGTGATTACAACCATAGGAAAACTAATAACAAAGAGGAGTTGGACGCTTTGTTGAATAAAAAGACAAACAAAAGGAAAACAGATGACATGCTTGTATATGATGATGCTTGGGAGAAACTCCAAAGAAAGGTAGGGATTTTATGGTTATACAAACTTCCTTATTTCAGAAATCCAAAGAATTTACAGATTTGTGGGTTTGAAAAGCACATGCACAGAGGTGAGTAGTGACCTAATTGATAAAGAAACAATTATAGCAACTAGAAAGGAGTTGGGTTATACAAAAGGTGGATGTGGTATGGATATTTACAAGCTAAGGAAGTATCTAGTCATACAGGCAGCCTCACACTTATTGACAAAATTGAATGACCAAGAGAGATGGTCACAGGTGAACACTTTGTGGTTACATGTTGCAAAGAAAATGTCACAAGGGGAGACCTACAACTTGGCTGGATACATTAATGAGACAATCATTAAAGAGGTGTGTACATGTGAGAACATTAGCTTTGGTGCTATTCTATTGTCCCTTATGTTTGTGGAGATTAGAGTGCTTGATAGGCCGAAGAACAAAATATGGGAGTACCCTGTAGAAAATAAATCTCTCGCAGAGAGATTTGAAAAGTATCTTTGTGAGGGGACCATGAGTAGCCCCTTCAAACCAAGAGTAAAATTTGGTATGCACGACTTTGTGCTGCGGAATCGAGGAAGAGTGGAAGATACCTAAGGAGTAGCCCAAAATGGTAGAAAATTTGGTATAGTTTGGAGTCTATCAACACTTTTATATCACACATTTTGTGATGAAGGAAATGACATGGAGTCCTTGGTGTAAACTACCCTATGCTTTCATCACGTGGTTCTTTCAGGTAGTTTCCATAGACTCTTAGATGCATGTAGGTTAATCTACAATGTTGATAAGGTGGACTGTGACTATCACACTCTGTGGAAGACTTACGTCTATCCTAGTAAGTCTTCTTATATTGAAAGATACATTTTGGATGACATAGCTATGAACCCTATGAGTTTAAAATTAGTTGATAGTGCAAGTAACATTGGTATACCTCCACTTAAGCCTAGGATGGAAAACAAAAATACGTAGAGAATGAGTTCAAATTGCCAAGCCCGCCTAAACGGAAGCACATAGTTGGCACACCGGTAGTGAAAAGCCTACTTTTCCCATTCAGGATAAAGAAGAAGAATAACTTCATGAAGATAGTGGTGGGTTGGACCGTAGGGGAAAAATAAAACCCGCATATGGAGAAAAGAAAGAGCGCGAGGTGATGCCCCCATCATAGGAGCAAGAGGCTAAAGTGTTTGAGACAAACAATAGAAATCAATGTGGAGCAGACAACCAAAGAGCCACAGTTCAAGAGAGTGTTTAGGAGGACAAGGGTTTAGGGCATAGGGTCATCACAACCATTGAGGAGGTCACCAAGGATTTTTCCTAAGAAGGAAGAGTCTGAGAAGAAAAAAAAGGCACAAGCTAAAGCTTAAGGATGAAGAGGAGGATGAGTTCGAAGAAAGCATGCCATGTACTCTAAGTACAACTTAAGGGTGTAGAGGAGCCCCGTGATGAAGAAATGAAGGAAGATAAGGGGCTGAAGGAAAAAAATGGAAATGTAGGAAAGGGTGAAGGCCCAATTCTAGATTCAGGCGCTTGGGTTCCTAAGGGAAAAAGAACAAGGGAGGAAAAATAAGGTGAAGACTATGTGACTCTTGTAGTTGGATATGTGGATGATACCAACAAGATCATACACACATGCTTCCATAATACTATGGAAGCTAAGGATATTCATGGTTGGGAATTGATGGATGCAGAGATGGTAAACGCACACACACCGAACCGAGTTCTCATGGTCAATGCAGACTCATATGGATGATCCTAACTTTGACATGTGTGAACAGTCACGCATTTCACGTAAAATGAATAAAGCACCTCAAATATGACACATAAATGTTAAAAAAACTATAATGTCGATGAACAAGTGAGAAATGCCTTGGTAAATGTATCTATAGAGGATGCATGCAAGAATATAGAAAAAGTGGCAACAATTAGAGCGCCAATGGATGACAACAAGGACAGGGATGTAGAAATAAAGCACCTCACAACAAAGATGGAAAAGGCTGAGGTAAAGACAACAGTATTGATCGGTATGGACGAGGAGATTGACGATTATATTCTTAAGGTAAGGCCACATCTAGAATCTCAAGTTCCATAAAATTTCCATATGTACTGCACTATATACGCACACTTGTAAAAATGGTAATAGAGGAAGGGGCCATGCGTATGGCCATACCAAAAGACCCTGTCAAGGAAGTAACAAGGATAAAATCCACCATTTCCAGAAAAATTGAAAGTTATGAGTCATTACTACAAGCTTTGAGAGATGAATTAAAGAAGGCAGATCAGGCCTTGAACATGTGCACGACACCAGATGCAATCGTTAGGACGAGAACAATTGCATAAGATAATGAAGTCCTCAAAGCCATGAAGAATGAGACACTTGGGCACATGGAGAGACTTGCTTTGGTGGAAGAGAAGTGCAAAGCGCTTACAAGTGCCCAAGAACCACATGAAAACATGTTAAAGGAGATAGGAAACCAGATTGTTGGGAAGATGGAATATATGGAGGGCATGATTTCTAGTATGGTAAATATTTTTAGAATATTACAAAATGAAAAAGAGAAAATGACTCAAGATGAGCCAAATGTCGTGGTCATAGATATACTTTGGAAAAAATAGGTGAGGGCTTAAGTGATTGACAGGCATTGGAGGCGGGAATTTAAAAATGAGTATCCATAATTAATACTACATTACGAGAGAGAGCATTGAATGATATCTCATTCTTTTGTTTAAATAGCTCTTCATTCTTTCATTCATTATTCTTTTTTTTAGAGAGATAAGTTAAAATTACCCAATCTTTGGGGTGGCATTACATTTAGTGTGGGGTAATTTTGAGCAGATAAAATATAGTTTAAGTATGAAAGCGCATAAGGATTTGGTGCACGGACACATGATGCATAGAAGGATGTAGAACTATAGCGAAACAACGCACGCCTAGGAAAAGTGTACACAAGACATATCCACTTTTGCAAATCTGGGCTATTTTTGGAGATAGAGTGTTGAGCACATGATGACGTGGAAACTTCAATTCATGCAAGGCTATTTTGGGTTTTGCATCATTTTGAGTGTCATGAAGAGTCTTAGTCTAATAATATGATATATTCTTAGAGTTAACTATAAAATATCTATTATTAGCAATTACATGCCTTTGCATTCCTTGTAATGGTGCATGGCTATTATTAGCATATAGCCTATTTTTAGCATTGTTTAGACAATCCCGATTATTGAGAGTTATGCTACGGATTTGTTAGCGTGCATGACTATGGAAAATAGAACTTGATATATGAAGCTTCGTGTTTTACAATATTTAATATAATGGATCATAATGGCTAGATATTGGTGTTAGATGTGACCAAATATGGCTCTTTCATGGTAAATCTTATTATGATCATTTTTTAGTCAATCTTTCATATGGTTTAGATCTAGATCTGGTTTATGGACTATGGGTTATTTACTATATGTTATACATATGGATATATACATATGCAATCATGCTAACATTGTGGAAAAGAAAATCTAAAGAGGGACCTGGTACCCTTGTGCACTTCTGGTGAGTGCTCAATACAAAGCTAAGTGATGTGCCAACGCGCCTTGGGTTATTTACAGTGAATTCTAGGCTACATCAAAAGTATTTGTTAATTCTAGGGATAATTAAAAATTCTTTAAAAATGTGTCAATTATATAGTTTCCTAACTAACTGGTTTAAACTTGCCACGTGTCACATTTATTGCAATATATTTTTAAATTGGCGTGCACTATATTTAAAAATTTTGAATTCAAATTTGATAAAAATTAATAATAAATATTAGAAATTAGAAATTCGAATTCTAATATTGACGATCACAAGATATATTAGAAATTTCATGCCACGTGCCAACATTTTAATGGATTACAATCATAACTTAATATGGTACTTTTTATAGGTAAAAATTATTTGTTAATTCTATCGCTAATTAAAAATTTCTTAATAAATGTGTCAATTATATAGTTGTGTAATTAACTGATTCAAACTTGCAAGATGTCACATTTTATTGGATTTTTAAAAATTAACGCAAACAATATTTTAAAAATATTGAATTCGCATTCGATAAAATTAATAATAAATGTGTCAATGACCATGTATGAGCCAATGACCGTGAATGGGAAAGTACCATTAGTTGTTTCACTTAAAGTGACCACATGTCATTTTCAAAATTATAAATTAAATATAAACCACCAATAAAGCAAGTCACATCAAGTTACATCAAAAAGGTAACCAATGAAATGGTGACACATAGGCATTCTCGTAAATGGTGACTTTATTCCCAAGTAATAGGTCACCTTAAATTTCTTTGTATTCAAAAATACTTAATTTAAATGTCGTAAAAATATGATTTCATCACAATTATAATGCTCAAAAGAAAATCTGTATATTGACAAAATCATAATCTATCAAAGGTGTTTTTTTAAAAATTATAATAATTACATGGCTCTAACAACTTCTATTTTGTAAATGTTTTTTATTATGCTTAAATTAATATTTTTCGTTTTCGCGAGTTCACAAAGAAACAATTGTCGTTGTCCCACTTGTTTCTATAGTAAAATTAATAAATTTGATTTCCCGTATCCCATGTTATCCCCAAATTAAATGCAAATATTAATGAGGGGTACATTAAAGTTCGATATGCAAAATCCCCCACATTAAATGCAAATATTTGAAATTTCAAAATCCCGCACTTTCACTTTACGAAGGGGAAATTTAAATTTTGAAATTTTCCTAATCCCCTTTTTTAGTTTTTGGAATTTCTTTCATTGAATGTATTGGGAAAAATTAAATACATAAATATATATTAGGGTTTCTTTTTTATTTTGAAATCGTAAAAAAACTCTTGAAATCATAATACAACATGCGTAGACACTAATTTATCGTCTTATGGCCATTTTTGGAACAAAAAGTTGAGGCAATGATTATAATATCGTTCAAGGGGCACAAACGAGACAAAAAATAGTGATTGTGGATAGATCACGGGTATGAGTGCAGATCAGAGGCCCACAAAGGATGAAATCAAAAGAGACAAGAAAAATAGGTTGCGAGATAGAATCTTGCAGATAGTTTGTTTAAGAGAGAATATGAAGCTTTAAAAATCATTATCAAGCACGTAAATATTTTAGATACTACTAAAACATGTATTTATCAAAATCATCTATGTTATTGTATGTGTATTGTAGTTGATGGCGGGCACTTTCAGTGGCTTTGTATTCACCTAGTTCTTGTGTTTTGCACCGTAATTCATCCCTACCTTTCCCTCCACCGCCTTTACAATTCTGTTTCATCTCCTTGTCGAAATGAGTTGCTCTATCTAAAACCACATTTTTGTCCCATCCTAATCAAATAAATTTTAATCCCTTTTACAATATTTTTTCTTTTAGAAAACCCATTTTTATGTTCAACTGTAGCACATGTATTTGTGTCTATTAAATGGGTTCCCTTTTTTGTGGATTTTTCATTCTCCTTCCTACATTTATTCTTTTCCGTAAGTGGTGACATCTATCCCTAGTTGCAAAACACAAGTCGCATATTCATTTTTTTAAAATCGTAATGGTTTGATTTTGTATAGTTTAGGTAATCATTTTGACCTCCTTTAATGATTTTTTAATATGAAAGAAATATTCGTGACTAATTATTTCAATGTTCAATGCTTACATTATTACCATGTAAATATATATATAGTTAATTATATTCGTCTTATGCCATATATTTTTTATCATGCTACATATCATTGATTGAGTTTAGAATTTTTTGAAATATAGTAATACAATATTGTACTCATATATTTATGTACCTTTTTGTAAATTCAATCAAGAAAAATGAATTAAAAATGACATTTTAAGCTTAGCAACTCGATGAGTAAAACATGTTATTCAAAGTTTATTACATGATATTCCTAGCCTAACATGATATCCAAAGCCTAGTTGTTGCTAATGTCGAAAATAATTACATAGCTCTAGTGTAAAATCAGAAATGCTTGAGGTTAGTGACCACTAGGATATTTGTTGCCTTGTAGAAGATGACACGTATCAAATGATATTTTAAGCCTAGCAGCCACTGATTTCAACATGCTATTAGAAATATATTACATGATATTCGAAGGCTAGTGGCCCCTAAGGTCAAACATAATTACATAACGCAAATGGAAGAACATAAAGACTTGAGGTTAGCAACCGGTAGGATATTTTTTGTCTTTCTTACAGGACAAGTAATAATGACTCAACTAAACAAACTAACTATGCTCCATTTTTTTATTTAAATTTAATAAGACTATCTTCAAATACTAGTGACCGCTAGGGTGGATGCTTATAACCTTTGTTCGATGTCTCAAGGCAAGGGAATAAACGTAATTAAAAACAAAATTTTAAGCCTAGCGATCGTTGAGTAAAACATGTTATTCAAGTTTATTACATGATATTCCTATCCTAACATGATATTTGAATCCTAATGGCCACTAATGTCAAAGATAATTACATATCTCTGGTGGAAAATCACAAAGACTTGAGGTTAGCGGCCGCTAGGATATTTGCTTTCTTACAAACAGGACAAGTAGCAAACAAAATTTAAAGTCTAGCGGCCGCTAAGTTCAACATATTATTCAAAATCTATTATATGATATTCCTAGCCTAACATGATATTCGAAGGCTAGTGGCCACTAAGGTCGAAGATAATTACATAACGCGGTGGAAAATCACAAATACTTGAGGTTAAAGGTCGGTAGGATATTTGTTGTCTTTCTTACAAGACAAGTAGTAATGAATCAACTGAAAAACTAACTATGCTCCATTATTTTATTTAAATTTAACAATACTATCTTCAAAGACTAGCAACCACTAGGGTGGATGCTTACAACCTTTCTTTAATGTTCCAAGACAAGAGAAGAAATGTAATTAAAAACTAAATTTTAAGCCTAGCAGATTGTTGAGTAAAACATGTTATTTGAAGTTTATTACATGATATTCCTAGCCTAACACAAATATTTTAGGTTAGCGGCCACTAGGATATTTGTTTTCTTGCTTAGAGGAAAAGTTGTAACAACTTGAATTAAAAACTAACTATGCTCCATTATTTTATTTAAATTTAACAAGACTATCTTCAAAGACTAGTGACCACTAGGGTGGATGCTTACTACCTTTATTTAATGTTCCAAGACAAGAGAAGACACGTAATTAAAAACAAAATTTTAAGCCTAGCAGGCCACTAAGTTAAACTCAAAATTCAAAATATATTACATGATATTCCTAGTCTAAGATGATATTCAAAGCCTAGTGGTTGTTAAGGTCAAATATAAATGCATAACACGGGTGGAAAATCAAAAAATATTGAGGTTAACGGCTGTTACGATATTTGTTGTCTCAGTATACGAGACAAGTAACAAATGGAATTTTAAGCGTAACGACCACTTTCGAGTTCAACATGCTATTCAAATCTATTACATGATATTCCTAGCCTAACATGATATTCATAGCTCTGGTATTCAACATGTTATTCAAAATATATTACATGATATTCCTATCCTAACATGATATTACTACCTTTCTTTAATGTTCGAAGACAAGAGAAGACATGTAATTAAAAACAAAATTTTAAGCCTAGTGGTTGCTAAGTTCAACATGCTATTTGAAATTTATTTGTTTAGTATTATTCCTACCTCTTCAACTTGAATTAACAAAGAAAGAAAATAAGAATAAACTAACCTCAAAAGACGTGGGGTTTAGTGATACTTGTGCATGATGGATGATGATGTTTGACGTTGCACTCTATAGAAGAATGGTATAAGCTCTTGTCCCGCCAATAAACCCGCAATGACCAACACTACACAAGACAAGATTAAACAAATATATGGCGGTTTTCCTAGAAAATGCCGGTACCTTAATTCAATGGAATTCCTTGTAAGGATTTCAATCCAATTTCAAGAAATTACTCAAATAATGATGAAATAAATTGATAACGGATAGTAAAATGATAATAGACAATGTAACCAACAATGCAAATGAAAAGGGACCGACATGCTCTAAGGCTATATTCTAGTGGTGGTGGTCCCCGATCCAAAGGGCATTTGGGAATAAAAATATGGCTCAAAGGAGCGAGGATGTAGATAGCTATGTGAGAAAGATAGTAAATTTGAATAAGATAATTGATAAAATGCTAAATATGGCTCAAAGTAGCTTGATTTCGTTAGATATGATTTAATTTAGATATATTTTTTATTTGATTTTGATTTATGTTTAGTTTTAATTGGATTTTATGGAGTGTAAGAATGATGTGGCAAATAAATATATGAAGATAAATGTTAAATGTGGTGTGATAAATGTATGATTTTCATAAGAATAATATGATGTGGTAAGTGTATGGATTTACATGAGGTAAGTATGGTGATGATGTTAATGTTGATGTATTTAATTAATTAATTAACTAGCTAAAGATGAGTATTTGACTTATGATATGGGTTATTGATATATTTAAATAATTAATTGAGTAAGGATGGGAGGGATGTTTCATTTTTTTAAGTAATGGGACAAAGATGTGGTTGTAGTATAGGAATTAGGATATGAAATATCAATGTATTAATTAATTGATTGAATAAAGGTGAGGGGTGTAGATTTTATATGAATTAGTATAAGGATCTTATGTGATAATGAAGGGGTCTAGCATACTTTGACACAGAATTAGCAATGTTAATTTCAAGTTTCTACATTTTCCCCTTTTCGTTGAGTAGTTTTGAAACAAGACACGAGACAAAAATAAGATATGATAGATGAACAATGCAAAATTATATGGTGAGGTGCTCCCCCTAAAAATAGGGATTGATGAACTAAAAAGGAATTGATCATGGGTTTGAAAGAGATAGTTGTATGAAAGATTAAAATATGAAATAAAAGAGATGAGAAAATGATGCCCCGAGATGAGGTGTAGAGACAAGATAATTTTTGTTATAAAATCAAGTGATAGGGGAACCAAAGGGTTTGTTTCCTATAGACATATGATCTAACGAGGAAAATGGATTTTTGAAAAATTCAAAGGACCAATGATGGACATTACCACAAAGGTGGGTTTGCAGAGCTAGGAAGTCAAGTGATAGGGGAACCAAAGGGTTCATTTCCTATAGACATATGAATTAACAACGATAAGATGATGGTTTGACGAGGTCAAAGTACCAAAAATTGACGTTACCACAAATGTGGATTTCGAGACTAAGAAGGCAAGTCATAGGGGAACCAAAGGGTTCATGCCCTATAGACATATGACTTACCAACGATGAGGGATAAAATGATGATTTTATGGGGTTGAAGGACCATAATTCGATGGTGCCACAAAGGTGGGCTTATGAGGACTAGAATAGGAGTCCTTACAAAGAATCAAGGAATTAAAGCTCTTGAGGAGGAATTCAGGTTGAAAAATGTTGATTTGATTGAATAGATGTGATGTTTTAGACACAATGATGTAATGACGAGATGTGTTGAGGATTTTGTTGATGTTGATGTGGCGGGGTTGATGGTTGTTAAGGTCATGTTTTTATATGATGTGTTATTTGATATTGATTTTAAAGTGATCTTAATTTTTATAAAAACCATAGTCAAGAATGAAATGTGGATTGATTTCTTTATACTTGGATTTGATACATATGTGATGGAAAACAACAAAATGAAGGCACATGCACTTTGTGGCCTTTCCAACGAATTTTATCAAATGAATAACAATAGGTAGTCACATGTAGGATCGCAGATATAGATGTAAGTGAATGTGTACCTTCCTAGGACATGAGAAGGGTTGACATGTGTAGGTTGTGTGGGAAAAGAGGGTTATCCTTTTCAAAATTTTAATAGAGAAATGCCCCATATATTTTTATGGAAACTAATCAATGTGGAAAGTTTTCTTTTGATGGGAAGTATGCAGGAAGATTTCATAGGATGCTTTTGATGTTTGAATTTTTGAAGTTTGGTCGATGCGTAAATCCTTATTATACAGGTAGCCATCCATATAGGGTATGGTATACATTTTTTTATTTTTTGATTTTTACATATATCCATCTTTCAAGGGATAGGTGTATGACTTTGATGGATAGTTGTCATTCTAGGGATCACTCTACTTTTTACTTTTTTACAATGATTTTGTATTTTGAATATATGTCCTTTAAGGGATCATTCTATTTTATTTTTATAATATGCATCCATAGATAGTCTTGAATTTTAATTTGAGTTGTGAGAAAGATCCTAATAGACTATTTCAAGGAGGGGAGAAGGAATGTGTACATGGACTACACATGTGTGCCCCAAGACATGTCTTTAGTTGGTAGACAAGGTTGATGAATGTAATGATTGCGGGGTTCCTACTAAGGAGTAACTTGTCCATGTGAAATATGCAATGAACAAATTCGTGGTGCTCATCTTTAAGGTTTTTGAGGATAGTGATGGAAGACCACATGATTTAAAATCATCACAATGATAATATGGTTGGTGGATGGTGGAATAATATCTTTTATGTGACTATTGTCACGACATTCGATGTGTTAATAGTAGAAAGGCCACAAGTGCAAGGCATTCATAGGTTGACCCATACTATATGGACCGATCCAATTAGGGGAAAACTTTCCACATTTACTCCTTTCTAGAGAAGTGATATTTTGATGGGATTGATAGGATAGGTTTGGTAAAACTTACGAGGGGGATGTATAAAGTAGGACTTTTGAAGTATCAATAGAGAGAATTCCCCCTAACATGATGTTGTGGATAGAGATGATATGTGTTGAAAGGAATGATGGATTTTAGATTAGGATGATGGAAGTTTTGATCTTGATTGATTAAGTATATGGTAAATAAAGGAGCCCTTGAAAAAGGAGCCGATGAAAAATTGGATGGGATATGAGAGACGAATTGAGGAGGAGAGGTAGAAGATGATGAAGCTTTAGTCTTACCTTCACTTTGTGTTTGATGATTCCAGGTTTGCATGGGTTGGTGAATCGTGCTAATTTGAGACAAGGGTTTTTAATAGAAGATGATGAGAAGATATATGAAAAAGGTTTGTCGAGATCTTATTGAGGATGACACCCTTGTGCTACAGATTTCGGTGAGGACACCGCCAATGATTTGGGTATAGATGTTGATGAGGAAGGTGCAGACATTGACAAGATTGAAAGACCTTTAATGGAAGGTATAAAGACATGTCTAATAAAGGTTTGGTAATATGAGATTGAGGATGGCCCCCTTGACCTATAGATGTTAGTGAGGACACTGAAGAGGGTGGAGATGTTGATGATATTGACGATGGCTTAGGATGGTCCTCTTTTGGGAGAAGATCATTGATGAGGAAGAGTTGTTGGATTATGGATTTAAGTGCTTTACAACTCTTTGTGCTATGTCCTAGGATTCTATGATAGACACATGTTTTGTTTTGATCATACCATGTGGGTTTCCAAGTTTGTGGGTTGGGTGTTTTAATTTGTGGTAATGTGATGAGAGAAGCCTACATGAGCCTCTCGAGGATGTCAATGTAAGTCCCTTTTGGGGATTTGGATTAACGTATTTTGATTTTGATTTATGAGAATGCTTAGTAGGACACGTCTTATTTTTTGATATGGGTGGACTTGTAGATGTCGTATAGTGTTGAAACATCATAGGGGAATTATGAGGTTGATAAGAGAGAGGATACAATGTGGAATTGATATAATTGATGATGGATGAGGTCCCAAAATAGATGAGGAGGGACCAGTTAAGGATGAGAAGGGGTACTGATGTGTGTTATAATGTTGAGATAAAGGATGAGGACCCAAAATATATGGTAGATGTGGAACTGTAGATTTTATAGATTTAGATTGTGATAAAGGATATGGACCCAAAATAGACAATAATGGTGGAATTATAAATTTGATAGATTTATATTGTGATAAAGGATGGGGACCCAAAATAGACGGTAATTGTGGAATTGTAGATTTGATAGATTTAGATTGTGATAAAGGATGGGGTCCTAAAATGGATGATAAGGTTGAAACCTTAGATGATGTGTGTTTTGATTTTGTAATGTTGATTTTGGGTAAAGGAGGGGGTTTTATGACAGATGATGAGGATGAGGTGATGGATGTGGTAGGTTTTGATTCTATAACATTTTCTTTAGATAGAGGAGAGGGTCTCACATCAGATGATGAGGAATAGGATGTGGATATGATGGTATTTGATTGTATAATGTTTGATTCAGGAAAAGGTTCTAGACTAGATGGTAAGTGGGTAGCCAGGGATAGGATTGGGTCTGATTCGGATGAAGGGGGTGTTATTTTGAGACATGATAGATGTGTGTTATGTGTGTGTGTGTGAGA
This sequence comes from Taxus wallichiana var. yunnanensis, assembly GCA_018340775.1. Classification (NCBI taxonomy): domain Eukaryota; kingdom Viridiplantae; phylum Streptophyta; class Pinopsida; order Cupressales; family Taxaceae; genus Taxus; species Taxus wallichiana. The sequence continues at coordinate 10,373,106 of CM031242.1, read as the reverse complement.
AATATCCAATTCTTTGATTAGTTTAAAAGTGGGTTGATGTAGAGATATTTTATGATGAATGTCTCCTTAGTAATGGTATCCAAGGTGGATTCTAAGGGTTTCAAGGAGGTAATGGAAATTGATGATGTCGATGTATGAGGATTATCGAAAAGAGGATCCTTGGACTTTGATTCTTCAAGGGGAAGCATAAGTGATAAACATGTCTCCTCATAGGGACAATCACATGTAATAGTATTGATGATGTGACTCAAGGGATGCACAGTATTTATATGGACTAAACCTATCGAAGGTGTTGGGTCAAGAAGACAAGTAATGACATCATGCGTGGTATTTTTGTCTAACTCATAAGAAGACCTAGGGGAATCAGATGGGACATATGGAGATTGAGGATCGAGATGGCCATCTTTGATGGCTTGGATTTCTAATTTCTTGGCCATGGTGAAGGCTTCATCAAAGGTTTGGAATGTGTGGATCTAGAGAATGGATGAAATGTGATGAGAACATGATCAAGTAAAAACTAAATCAGTTTTGATTATGGCAATGAGAAGGTGAATTGATTGATAATTCTTTTCCACGTAGTGATAATGTCAACAAGGGATTCATTTTCAAATTGTTTGACGGTAGAAAAGTCAGAGATAGTGATTTTACAAGTAACATTTATAGATAAATGATCGAGGAATAACATGGATAGGCTGAGTGAAAGAGAGAAAAGAGTGTCAAGGGAGGGAGTTATACCAAGACAAGACAAGTCCCGCTAGTGACATAGGAAAGGTTCTAAGCATGAGATCTTGATTGTGGGTGATGAGATAACAAGAGTGTATACAAGATAGTATGTGTTGCTTTGAGGGTTGTCCATGTACCATGGAACATGGTAAAATCGGGTAATTCCCAATGCAAAGGATAGAATTTATACGGTAAAATGGATGAATGGGGTCATTACAAACCTTGTCATAAGTGAGAACGTGTTTGAATCCCTCGTAGTTACTTCTAAATTAGATAATTTGTTTAATATTTCTTGCAAGGGATCGTTTATAGGATTAGATGCGAAGGAATTAATATGTGAATGATTTGACTGATGAAAATTGAAAGTAGGATGATTTTTTTGTGGATGAGATTGATGTGGAGGTTGAAAGGGGTAACTTTAGCTGATATCATTTGTAAAGTGGGTTGTGACAAAGGGATGTGGGGAGATGTGGAAAAATGTTGAGTATGTTGTTGTTGTTAGATGAGAGGAATTGATTGGGCCTAAGTAGGGATATGTGTATGGATTTGGGATGTCTGAGGTACTGAAAATGAGATTGAAGTAGAGATGGATTGATTAGATGAAGGATGGGGGATATTGATATTCGATGGGATTGTGATGAAGGAGAAGATGTGGAAAATATCGCTTGATGAGATACATTGGACATGGGCTAAGAAGTGATAGTTTTGAAATAGCTTGGTTGTAAATAATAATCATAAGTTTGTTGGATGGGGTTGTTATAAGACTGTTGTATTGGTGAAGGGTAGAAGTTCCATAAGGGACATAGGATGTTCTAGATGGATTTGGAAACATGTTAGAACTAAATGAGGTTGAATGAGATGTGATAGGTTGATAAAATGGGTTATAATATTGTAATGGCGAAGAGAACGTTGTTGATAACGATATATATAATGGTGCAAACATGTTTTTTGAAGTTTGATTACATGATTGTTGTTATCCAATTTTGCACACATGGAAAAATTGGACAACATGGGTCAATCATACCCTAGACTGGAAAACTCTTGCATGAAACATTTTGGGGACATTATAGGAAAATTATTGCATTGAAGGCACATCTTTGTGTTATGGGGAATTTTGGGGTCATTTCAGAGTGTTTTTCCCATTTTGGGTTAATGAGTTTTCTCGTAGTGCTAAGGTTGGCCTCTCGTAGGCCCACCTTCCACCAAGGATTGTGAGAAATCCATTAAAATTGAGAAATCATGTTTAAATAAAACATAATGATGTTATAATCAGAGAAATGACCAATTCAGTGAGCTAAGGAGGCACCTAAAGAGTGGCGAGTTAGTATTCAATGGACTGGGAATCAAATCACCGAGTTGATATGACGAAAATTGACATGGGATCATAACCAAGGAAGATATGGTCACATCGAGCCATAATTGTAGCCATAGTTTCCTCATGGTTAAACTCAAATGTTTTCCAAGAAAGCACATGTTAGCATTAAAGGCGTTGAACGTAGGAATTGAGGATAGCTCGGAGTTGGAGTTTCATTCTAGGCTCAACCATCAACACCACTATGGAGTTGTGAATGAGCTCAAAGAGGTCCAAGGGCATTCACCCAAAGGCTCTGTGTAGAGAAACAAGTTTGATTCTAGCCAAAGTAATGATCATACGATGGATATTAGTGGCTCATTCAACACATTGAGGTGATTAGAATTAAATCACTGTAGGGAGCTCGTGAGAATATGGTTGACTCGGTGGTATGGAAAGGAGCCATGGATTGAGTTCAAGTGCAAAGGAAACATTTAGAGATGTAAGAAGAAATAGGTTTGAATATGGAACTCAATGAGTGGAAGAAATAGACGAGGACAAGCTTAGTGTCATCACGAATTAAAAGAGCTCAAGCTCAGTGGGATCTCGTGACGATCCAAATTCACATAGCAGCTATGTTGGAGTCGAGTTGTTTGATCGAATCACTCAACAAGAGGAAACAAAGATCGATTATTGAAATTCAAAGGAATACAAATCTCAAGCCCACATAAAAAAAGGTAATAGTGCATGGACAAAGATAAGCTCAAAAGTAATGTAAGCATCATTGAAGACTGAGCAAGTTACACAAGGTTACACTTGGGTGAGATAATATTTAAAGCCTAGTGTAGGATGGAGCTTGAGAAGCCATTATAGGATGAAGAAAGATTGAGTCAAGATGGTGAAAAATTATGAGGTTTGATCTATACTGGGGATTATGGAGAGTGAAAACAAAATTTCTGAGCTCTAGAATAACATAGCTCGTCGAGGATTTTGAGGGGCCTGTGGCCATGGTGGAAATGTTAAGATGGCGGGCCAAGCTGATAACTCTGCGCAAGGGAGGTTTGGGAAAACATAGCCAAGTGGGATTTTTATGATGGAAAGTCAAGGAAGATGTTCCAAATGTGGAGGTTCATGCAAGAATGTTCAAGTGGGTATCATGCGATGGCAATCCATCATGAGAATTCCACACAACCGGGAGTGGTCTGAGTCATTATGTGATTCACCAGAGGAATTAAAGTGGTGGTTGCAAATTGGGTGGCAAGTCATCCTCCAAGAGATGAGGGAGAATGATGGTGAGACCGAGAAATACAATGATGGTTGAAGATGGGATGATGTTTACAAAAAGTATCAAGTTATAGGCTCACTAGTTCAAGCGATGCACGGGGATCACAGAAGGAGTTTTCTAATGTTGATGCACAAGGAAGAGCTTAGCGACCTACAATCATAATAACATGTCAAGTAACTCGATCGATGATGAACTTTGTTGAAATGAAGGTGAAGAGAGCTCGATTGATGAGCTCGGTTGGTTTTGGACGAGAGACTCAAGCTTGGAGCTCGTGGTTGAAGGTATCGAATTCAACAAGATCATGGTTGTAGAGGCACTCAAATAGGTGGTGAACTCATGGAGATTACATGGTTGGGAATGGCTCGTATTTATTGATGCCACGACTATTGGATGGTCGAATCAAGGAGGAAGAATGATGAGCTAGGCTCGATATCATTGTAAATGCATCTGAGTTCCTATCAGTAGCTCGGAATGGATGTTGACACAGTTCATTAAAAGTATTCTATATTTCCATTGCAAAGATTTTGGGGTTGGTTTAGCATTCAAGACATCGAACCAATTAAAAGACAGGTTGATCTCATGGTTGATGTAAAACATCTCATAAGAACATTGATGGCATTAAAATTAGGAGGTTTGAGCTTAGGCTTGGAGCTCTACAGATTCATCAAGTCACACTAATAAAGAGGTGTGAAGAGCTTGAGAGAGCCAAAAACTCACTCAGTGGCCAATGCATGAGATGGTCACAGTCACTAAGGTCTCAAAAAATCTGAACCAAACGCTCTCAACCAAGTGATTAAGGAATCAATGAGCTCATCCAAGCTAAACACACATGCCATAGGGATATGTCGAGAGCTTTTTCACCCAAGCTAAACTGAAACATGTAGTAAGAGGGCTCCATGATAATCTCCCCGGGCTTGTTCAAGTTACACTTAAAAAAGGGATATCAGTAAAAATGAATATGTCATACACCAAGTTAGCCAGAGAGAAGACTCAGGTTGATTTATAAGCAAGAATGAAGATTAGGATCGCCATGAATGAAATAGAGTCACCGAGACAAACTAACATAGCCGTGAGAGGAGAGCTCAGTGAATATAGTGGATCAATTCAACATTAAGATCATTGCAAAGTAAGGAAATCACTCATGACGGTGAATATTGCGACATGCTCAAGCTAATGATGTAGAGTGCGCAAGTTGAGCTTGGTAAGAGTGCATGCCAAAAATTTGAGTTAAGCAAAAACAAAGCCATCCAATACATATAAAACCCGTCTTGATGTACTTTCAAAAGAACTCGATACAAAGGACAAAGAAAACATGCATGGCAATCGAACGAGTTCAAGGAACTCGATCATTCAATTCATGATGAGCTCGAGAGGACCGTCGTCAAGCTATTTGGTGACGGTAAGCCAAGTGAGTTACTCGGCGAGGAGCTCATGGCAAGTGAAAGATACGTTACGTGAGATTTGTATAAGTTGAAAATGTTTCGATTGAAGAAACCCAATGCATAGGCGCAGTTTGGCCAATGCATGACAAGTTCATGAAAAGGATATCAGGGAAGTAAATAGTAATTCTCACCAAATGGGAATTAAGACCAAGTTGGCCCATGTAGGTGGGAGTAAAATATGTTTATCAAGCTTGTGGGAATATAGAACTCACGACTCGATGAACGATGAAGCCCAAGACATTTTGGCACGACCGAATAATTTCTAAGTTAACGCCGAGTTTGAATGATGAATGATTTGGTGGAGCGTTCATGGTGTCAAATGAGTCTAGGATGGGTGGACTGAAGAAGGTAGAATGAAGCTAAGTCACTCGATAGTGAAAGAGAGCTTGTACAACACATTACAATAGCTTGGTCAACCAACTTGAGATTGGTGAAACATTGAGCTTGTAAAGTGGGCCTAGTTTACATAGCTCACCGGTGGGAGACCATCGCCAGAAACTCACGTGTTAGGGTAGTTAGGCCTACGTAAGGATGTATTTAGTTCTTTGAGATAGAAAAATTCAAACCTTGTTGATGGAAACACTTGGCACTACTAATAGGTCACTCACATAGTGGATGGCTCGGATATGGAGCTCGGTCAAGTAGCTCGGTGTTGATCTTAGTATATAGTTACCTGTGAAGGTTCAAAGTTGAGCTATTTTAGAAGAAAAAGCACAATTAATGCATTAAAGTGGAATATTGAGTCATGGCCATACACAATGAAGCCAAATTCAAGATGCAAACAAGTAGACAACGTGAGCTTATAGGTGGGAAGGCTAAGTTTTCCATATCTCCAAGTTTTTCACTCGACGAGTAAATACACATACGGCTTGATGAAGAATGAACAATCATGATATACATAGTACTTAACGCTCATGGGAAGATGGCCTGGCCATTGAAAGATTAGTGACAAATCATATGGTGAGTGACCAAGTTAGCCTGAGTTGGTCGACCTATGGTGAGATCATCTCAGGCTCATGTGGAAAGTTGGTTTTGCCAAGTTTATCATGGACAATGGAGTATCCTTCTACCTAAGCTAATGAGGAGGAATCGATTCGATGCCGAGCTTATTGGAGGTCGGCAAGGAGAGGGAGTAATCTCATTTAGTGATACGTCATGACTAGTCAAATGGGTATCGCTTCATGCATAAGGAAAATTCATTTGGAGGTAAATTCAAATCAATCCATTACATACGATAGCTCGGTTATGAGCCACAGAAGTTCAGCTTAGTGTAGGATGAGCTCAGTAAGAGGAAAAGATGTTGAGTCAAGTTAAGCTGAGCTCTAAGCTAACCAATGCATATAGAACCCAACTTCAATGTCACAAGAGGAGATTGATACAGAGGATAAAGAAACTCGGTGGATGATGGTAATAAGCTCATGAAGAGATTGATTGATAATTTTAGAGCTTGGTTGATATGATGCATAGGATGGATCAGCCAATTTTTGATGAGTTCGTGGAAGGGAGTACCATCGATGTTGTAGAATTATGGCCAAGTCACTTGGTTGTAAGCACATATTATAGAAAAATCTTGAGTGAAAGCTCAACATCATGTAGTGAGCTACATGGAGAAGCCAACAAACTTAGTGAAAGGAAGAGGTGAGCAATCATGGAGGACAGTCGAGAAAAGTTATGGAGACAGAGCTCGGCGATGAGCTCAAAGGAGGTTCATGGGCAATTCTCGAAGGGATGGTGAATTTTTCGAATAAGAGGGGCTCAATTCTTACATGTGAGCTCAATTACACGAAGTGGTTGAGGAGCCATGTTCTAAGACCAATCTGGTCAAGAAGCACTCAATGTAAAGGAGCATGGTCATGCGGTGAAGGCCGGAAGAGCTCGACACCAACTCGGTGAGTTGGCTTGGTGAGCCAACCATCGAGTTGATTATTTTGACTCATTCACATGGACCCCTCCCTCCTCAGAGCAGACCGGTCAAAGAGGGGTCCCACCATTAATTTTAATTAATTTAATATTTTTATTTAAATATTTTAATAATCATATTTGTTAATATTATTTAAATATTCTTTTAATTAATTAAGGAGAACTAGGTCAACTGGGCATTTATGACACATGATGGAAGCTTTTCAAAGTGGTTTAATGAATTGTTATAAATAAATACATCATATGCCTTCAATTTAGGGATGGAATTTATGATTCCTTCTCTCCTCCCTCTCAACTTCTTCTATAAATGTAAGTTGGAAGCTCATTCCAAAGGGTTCCAATAGTTCAAATAGGTTGGAAAGTTAGACACTTTAGGCAAGTGCAAAAATTTCAAGAGTCCTCTCTCTTCTGCAAGTTGTCCTTATATGTTGAGGGAACTTTCAAGCCTCTTTTTCAATACTCAAATAGAAACCAATTCCTTTTCTCGAATGTATGATGCATTGTGCACGTTATTGAAGCAATAAAAGTGTGTGTTTTATGAATAATCTCAGTCCTTTCATCCCTTTATACTTCTTTATGCCTTTTCTCATGCTTGTAGGTACATTGTGCAAGTTCACGTTTCTATTATAGGTTCTTGGATTTCTGTGCTTATCAAGTGGTGGAGCGTTGCATGCATTTGATTTTTGGTGTCTGTTCACCCTTCTCAAGTTCATCCTTTTTCACTAGAAGAATGAGAACTTGTTTTTCTGATTGATTTTAACAAAGGGAACACTTGCTTCCTATTATGTGGTATTCTATACCCTCTCTAAGTTGCAGTAGGTGAAGTTGACTTGTGGTGCACACACCTTCTTCAAACTAACCCTTCCCAAGTCTGGAAACACCCTTTATTTCGTGCATCACCATCCCTAGTATAGTTTCATTTCTGTAAATCTCTTTCCCTAAAACCCATTAAAGTGTTAGCATAGGACTAGATAACCATTTTATTACAGTAGGAGTAGTACAACACTTAATTTATGAAGTGGAATCCGACCTTCTCCGGAGGTTCACCTCAAGCCCAAGTCCCAAAGCTTGAGAGGTGATCCCATGTGTCCTAATCACACCAAACTTCTTGTTCACATTCTAGCCATTTGGAGGGTGCAGTGATTTAGCGACAACAATTTTTGGCATGCCCGGTGGGACAGAGTTGGTACTTCTCTTCTCACTTACACAAGTCAAAGTACCTAATGGCTCTATATCTCTAGATTCCAAATCTCAAAGGTGCATTAATTTATTCTAAAAATTCGGACAAGGGTTTGTTTAATGCAAGGAAATTATCAAAGATATCAAACTATCCTTGTCTCCTCCAAGGAGAAGGAAAAGAGGCATCTCAACATCACCCATTGCAGCATTACTTCATTTCATTAAGTTGTGCTCTTAGTGAAATTTCATCCTTACGAGGCATACCCAAGCACAACTAGAGACTCCATTGGTCAAAGTGACCCACTCTTTGTGTTGTAGGATTTCAATTTTACCCATTTCCATCTAGTTTTCTTTGACATCTTTCCATTCATGAAGCAGTGCAATCATGACTTCATTTCCATAGTGGGATTCCCACTTGCAACAACGACGGTTATTTCCATCTTCAGGCTATTATAATCCACCTCCAGACCAATTTCATTATGAATATCAGTTTGAGCATGCATGTCCACATGAGAAAGATGCATATTAATTCAGTCACCCACTAGACTAGGGGAATATTAAAGAACAATGGCATGTAGATTCTGAAATCTATCCTACACTTGAAGAAGACCACTTACAAAAGAAGGTTCAAGAGTTGGAGCATAACATGGTGCAAATAAGGACCAATGAAATGAAAAAGGTAGCCCAGATTGGCTTCAGCATTCCATACCCATGGACTGGCCCTATACCATGTGAGCTTAATCCTCAACAAAAGCTTCAATTCATAATCAATATGATGACTCAAGTTAGAGAATGGATCAAGAAGAGGGATGTTCATGAATATAATGTTAGTCAATCATGTCAATGGGAGGTCCCTACATTACCACCTTATAACCCTCTTTCCATGTCTCCATCCATGTAGTTTCAACTTGAAGCACATGATCCTAACCTTCCATTTGCTACCCTTGCAGTGGAATTCACTACTTCATCTTCTATTCCTCCATTCCATCATGAATCTTCCATGCCTTGTTCTTCTAAAGTTCCTTCTTTTCTATGAAGGCCATCAAGAAAAGAAGTTGAATCTCTTCCACTTCCTCAAATGGTGAGTAAATCAGTTGAATCCCAATTCGTCCCTCATCTGGTAGTCCCAAACCCATTTTGGGAGGAGCATCTTCAAGAAATGAGTGAAAGGGAGGAATATATGGTCGAGGAGAATAGAAAAGGAGAGCATGTAGAGAATCTGAAGAAATGGGCTGCAAAACTTAACATCAAGCAAACTTCATTCCTAACTAAACCTCCTGCAGAAGTTGAGGCTCAAGAATAAATAGAACAAACTAGTTTTGTACCAGAAACAAATCCAAAGCTGAATGAGGAAGACCAGCAATCTACCTATTTAGAATGCAACATTCATATTGGCTCCATATCTTCAGAGGAGGTTGAATCACCGTAAGCAAAAAAACCAGTTATAGAAAAGGAAGAGCCAACTCTAAATCACTAAGATAAGACCATGTGCCAGTTGAAGAAGAATTACTCTCAACTGTACAAGGTAGTTCTAGTGAATGCAGTAATCCTAATTGCCATGTATGTCAAGAACTGATGCAAAGCACTTCTGGAAGATGGTAGTATATTTCTAAAGTCATCATTAGATGTTACAATCAGCCACAAGGAGTTTCATGAGACTAAGGCATATTTAACAATCATTAATGTAGATGAGGCCATACAGAGGCTTTCAAATCCTTCTCTTTCTTCATTCTTATAAAAATCTGATCTCCTAGATGAATTTGATCTTTCCAATTTCATGATTAAGGATGAAAACAATCAGGGTGAAAAAAATTCCAATCCGAAGAATACCATGATGGAAGAAATTAGATCTTTTCCACAGCCAGAGAATGAATAAACAAGCCATTTTCAATATGGCTCGATGAATGAAGAGCACACGGGAAATACTAAGTTAGATTCAAAATTTGACAGAGATGATGTCATTGAGAATTTCTTGCTCTCAATTGGGGAATCTAACGTGGTTGATGAACCAATGATGAAAGAAGGCTTAATGTTAAATGATGATATTGATAGTAAAGGTCAATCAAAGGAGGAGGAATTTTTAGATGAGCAACACATTTTAAACATTTGTAGAGGTTCAACATTAGAAACTACAAACAATCCAAAGGAGTTGCATGTTGCGAAGAACTCCTTATTGCCAAGGAGGAAAATGGGTATGAAGAGGACATCACTTCAACACCATTTATCCAGGAATTTTTGCAGGACTTCATTATCAAAGTTGAATCTTGGGGTAGTGGGAAAATTCAAAGGATGCGACCATGTCCCATCAGGTACCTAGCTTCATTGAAGCCAAAAGAGAAGCCAAAACTAGTCACATTCATTCCAGAATGTGAGGATGAGTTTCACAATTCTGAGGATCAGCTACAATGCCTCTACAAGACAAATGCAGAGCAACTAAAAGAGGAATTATTTCTCTTTCCAGTTGATACCTCGGTGGACCAAGTGGAGAATTGGGCTTGTTTCAGTTTTTCACTCTCATTTTCAGCCATGTCCATTGTCAAATCATCTGCATGGCAATCCATTGTGAGGAAAGGAATTTATTTTGTATATCTAGTTGCAGGCTTTGTTTAGGTTGCATGTGCCACAAGTTATCATAGAGTAGGAATAGGGTTGTTTTCAGTAGCATAAGTGCCTTGCACACCCTGCATGTTTCATTTGAAGTATGTATGGTTTTTGGTTTCAGTGTGTTTTGTTTTCCATTGTATCTCTTGTGTTGTTATGCACATTATTTCATCATTGGAAGTTTTTCAAGGAAGAGAAAGGTTCAAGGTTTCAAAGAAAGTTTCAAGATATCCCCAATTCCTCGGCTACTTCATTCAAAGTTCTAGTAGTATGCTCTAGATGCCAAGTGTTCATCAGATTCAATATACTTCATGCTTAGCATTTTAGGGAGGTCCAAGATTGGTAATGTTCAAGGGATTCAGAATGGGTTCATTTATTATCCTTCATTCTGTAGTAGTCATTCCAAGTTTGGGATGTAGGATGCAATAGTGTTTAGGTAACTTGGGAACATGAAACTCACAATTCAGGAGTTTTATGGTTCAACATTAGGTCTCAGATTGATAGTTATGACTCCATTCCCAATGGATAGACAATGCTAGTGGTATCATTCTTATCAAGAAAGCATCCCAAAGAGGTCGCTAAAAATGTTATCCAATTTTGCACACATGACAAAATTAGACAACGGGGTCCTATTTTGATCAAATCACGACATTGGTCCTAGGGACCCACTTCTGGTCATCACAAAGATAACATGATTAAAATAATTAATAAATTGATAAGTGAGCTCACCTAGCCCAACTCGGGCTCAACTCAGTGCTAGCTCATGAAGGTACTCGGTTGCAACAAGTTGAGCGAGTCCACAGGAGCTCGACAAAAGAAGGGTAAAATGGGGAGTGTAGGACCTTTATTGACAAGGGGGTTATGAGATAAAAATAGCTCTCTAAGAAGTTTAGAGAGCTCACATGACGTATATAATGGGTCAACCCCCAACACATCCCGGTCGAGCTAAATGGGTGTGAGAATAATTATTTTTCCAACTCGGTGAGATCATGGAGGCCACTAATGAGCTATTCAATGCTAACCTCTTCAAATGAAATGTTGGCATGTATGTGGAGGAGTACTGAGTTCCAAATATGTCTCGGGGTGAGTTGATTATGAGTCGAGTCATTATTTAGCGACTCAATCCTTTCATTAGTTGAATCTAATTGGACTTATCAGAGCTCATGTTAGAGGAGACAAGTCTAATTAGCATAGGTTATTGGAGCTTGGTGTTTAGAGGTAAATGACACAGTGTAATTGAGGTGAGATGCATGGCTTGATGACACAAATTTGTAAATCTCAACATCGAGATGGCGGTGTTAGGAAGGACCGATCTGGAACCGGCTCAAAAAGAACTCATGAATTTGGGATATAAATATGCTTGATTGAGCTTATTAGCAAGGTTTTTATAAGAAATCATCATATCAAGCTGTGAAATAGATCGAGCTAACATTGGTAGGCCACAGTGTAGGAGGACAAGAGCTCATCCCATTAGAAATATGTGAAGGCCCAAGCTCGATTTATGTAAAGGGAAATGGATGGCTTGGTGATGCGTGAGCTCAGTTACTTGACCAAGCCACACGAAGGAAAGATAGTTTGAGATCGAGCTTGGGGTGATGAACTTTTGCATGGTCGAATGGCTTGAGCTCAAGCCTAGGAAGAAAAAAAAAGAGGAGTTTCATGCCTTTGCGGCCATGGTGGAGATAATGCATTTCCAAGCCAAGTCAATAATTCCTTGTGGGGAATTTGGGGAACTGATCGGCAGGTGAAAATAATGCCATGGAAAACCAATATAAGATTTCCACGCGTGGGAAAATTTCATGATGGTTTCCATGTGGGAATTTTGTTGATGGTAAACCAGGACAGAGGTTCCACATCAAGGTAAATTAGGAAATGTAGCTATAGGAGAAATTTTTATATGGAGGTCGAGTCTATCGTTGGGTCAAGGGCAATGAGTTCTCTTCGTATTAGAATCAAGTCATGCATGTAGCGGTAGATACATAGTGAGATCAATTCCTTATTTAATGCATGATCATGCCAAGATTCATGGCGGAGGAAGCTCATTGTGGGGAGTTACGTGAGGATTCGTTAAGGTAATTTGAAACTTCCATGTAATTATCTTGATCAATACATACCAAGTGTCGAGTTGTTCTCCGAGGTTCATAGTCTTGCTAGGAAGTAGTAATGAAATGTGGAGTTCACTTAGTTAATCTAATTCATGTCGTGACCAAGCTGTAGGACCCAACATAGGTGGATATCATAAAATTGATCCATGCAGTGAAATAGAGAAGGGCCGAGCCCTAAGTGATTCAATGCATTAAACTAAAGTTGACCTCAGGCTAGATAGATTGAGATGACATTATGCGTGTCTAGGTTTTATGTTATGATTTGATAGAGGTAAACATGGTGAGGTTGAGCTAGCATATCATCTAGGGATGGATTACTGTGTATTTCCGTGAGCTCACGCTCCGACATAGTAGGTTTGAATGGTCTTAGAGGAGTTTGTTTCACTCGATGAGCACAACATTCATGGGACCTCGCATTGGTGTGGAACCATAAAGTCATAATAGAAAGCATCAAACTTGAAATGTCAAAAAAATAAATGTAAGCTCCAATAGATAGAATTTGGATCTTGAACTAATGGGTATCATGCAAAATCACACTCGATGCACACAAGAAGGATCTCGGAAAGGAATACCACAAAAAAGATCTCATAGAGTGGGCCGAGTTAACATAGCTCGGTTGGGAGACCATCCCTAGGAAACTCACGTGTTAGGGTGGTTAGGCTCAGTAGAAGGATGTTTTAGTTCTTTGAGATAGTCAAACTAAAATCGTGTCGATGAATCCACTTGACACTACTAATAAGTCACTCGCATAGTGCATGGCTCGGATATGTAGCTCAGTCAAGTAGCTCGGTGTCGATCTCAGTATATAATTACTGTTATGGTTCGATTCAAGGTATTTTAGAAGGTAAGGAATAATTAATGCATGAAAATGGAATACGAGTCATGGCCATACATAATGTAGCCATATTCAATATGCAAACAAGTAGACGATGTGAGCTTACATGTGGAAGGACAAGTTTTCCATAGCTCCAAGACTTTCACTCTCATGAGCATATACACATGCGGATCGATCAAGAATGAATACACATGATATAAATATTACTTAGCGCTCATGGGAAGATGGCCTGGCCATTGAAAGATTAGTGACGGATCATATGGTGAGTGATCAAGTTGGCCTGATTTGTTCGACCCATGGCGAGATCATCTCGATCATGTGGAAAGTTGGCTTTGCCGAGTTGATCATGGACAATGGAGTATCGAGCTTCCTGAGCTAATGAGGAGGACTCGGGTCGATGTCGAGCTTGCTGGAGGTTGGCAAGAAGAGGGAGGAATCTCATTTAGTGACATGTTGTGGCATATAGAATGGGTATCACTTCATGCGTAAGGAAAAAAATTTTGAAGGTAAATTCGGATCAATCCATTGCATTTGATAGCTTGGTTATGAGCCACACAAGTTTAGCTTAGTGTAAGATGATCTCAAGAAGAGGAAAATATGCTGACTCAAGTTAAGCTAAGCTATAAGCCAACTAATGTATATAGAACCCAAATCGATGTCACAAGAGGAGCTTGATACGAAGGATAAAGAAGCTCGGTGGATAATGGTAATGAACTTATGATGAGATTGATTGATAAGTTCAAATCTCAGTTTATATGATGCAGTGAGCTACATGGATAAGCCAACCAACTCGGTGAAAGGAAGAGGTGAGCATGATGGATAACATGGTGAGCTAGGTCGTGGGAGATAATTTTCTCGGTGGTGAGCATGAAAAAAATCCTGTGGAGGAGAACCGTCGATCGATTTAATGGAAGCTAATACCACGAGTCTAGGCATATTCACATTGATCTTTTCATTTAAAAATTAATCCATGAGTTCATCATGGAGGTAAGCTGGCTCGAACAAGGGATAAGCTTGACTAGGTGAGCAGTCATGGAGGATGGGTTGAGCAGAGCTATGGAGACAGAGATTAGCGATGAGCTCAAAGGAGGTTCATGGGAAATGTTTGCAGTGGGATTTACGAGCTTGTTGAACAAGAGGGGCTCAATTGTTACATGTGAGATCACTTGCACGAAGCGGTTGATGAGCCATGTTGCAAGACCGAGCCATCAAGAAGTGCTCGATGTAAAGGATCTCAATTGCAGTAAAGGTTGGAAGAGCTGACACCAACTCGGTGAGTTGGCTCGGTAAGCCAACCACCGAGTTGATTCTTTTGACTCATTCACATGGACCCCTCCCTCCTCAGTGCAAACTAGTCAACGGGAGGGTCCCACATTATTTTTTAAATTAATTTAATATTTTTATTTAAATATTTTAATAATAATATTTATTATTATTATTTAAATATTATTTTAATTAATTAAGGAGAACTAGGTCAACTAGGTATTAATGATACATGATGGAACCTTCTCAAGTGGTTCAACTAACTGTATTAAATGAACCATCATGTACCTTCAATTTAGGAATGTAATTTTAAATTTTCCTCTTCTCTCTCACATATTATTCTATAAATGTAAGTTGGAAGCTCATTTCAAAGGGTTTCAACAGGTCAGATAGGTGGGAAAGTTAGACATCTTAGGCAAGTTCAATTTTTCAAGAGTCATCTCTCTTCTGCATGTTGTCCTTATATGTTTAGGGAATTATCGTGCCTCCTTTTCAATACTGTAATGGCAACCATTGCCTCTTCTAAATGTATGATGCATTATGCACATTATTGAAGTAATAAAAGTGTGTGTTTTGTGACTAATCTCAGTCCTTTCATCCTTCTATACTTCTTTGTGCCTTTCCTCATGCTTGCAAATACACTATGCAAGTTCACGTTTCTATGCAGGTTCTTGGATTTATATGCTTCTAAAGTGGTGGAGCATTACATGCGCTTGAGGTTTGGTACTTGTTCACCCTTCTCAAGTTGTATAAGATGAAACGAGTCGGCCAAGCACAAAGTTTAAAATGATTCAATTGAACAACACCAATGCAATTGATAGTTTGGCTAATACATGACAAGTTCATGAAAAGGAATATAGACCTCACAACTTGATGACTGATGAAGCCCAAGACATTTTGGCATGACCGAATCATTTTGAGTTAATGTTGAGTTTGAATGACATCTAATTTGGTGGAGTGTTCATGTCATTAAATGAGTCCACGATGGGCGGAGACCGAAGAAGGTAGAATGAGGCTGAGTCGCTCGATGGTGAAAGAGAGCTTGTACCAACCATTATAATAGCTTAGTCAATCGATTTGAGTTCGGTTAAACATTGAGCTTGTAGAGTGGGCCAAGTTAACATAGCTCGATTAGGAGAGAATCGTCATGAGACTCGTGTGTTAGGGTGGTCAAGCCTCGCGAAGGATGTATTCAGTTCTTTGAGATAAACAAATTCAAACCATATCTATGGAGCCACTCGACACTACTAATATGTGGGTCACATATTGGATGGCTTGAATATGGAGCTCGGTTAAGTAGCTCGGTGTCGAGCTCAAGATATACTTAGAGGTCAGGTTCGTTTCAAGCTATTTTAGAAGGTAAGGCAAAATTAACGTATTAAAGTGGAATACTGAGTCATGGCCATACACAATGAAGCCTAATTCAATATGCAAACAAGTAGACAACGTGAGCTTACATGTGGATAGGCCAAGTTTTCCATAGCTCTGAGTTTTTCACTTTGACGAGAAAATACACATGCGGCTCAATGAAGAATGAAAACGCATGATATACAAAGTACTTAGTGCTTGTGGGAAGATGGCCTCGCCATTGAAGGATTAGTGATGGATCATATGGTGAGTGACCAAGTTGGCCTGATTTGGTTGACCTATAGCAATATTGTCTTAAGATCATGTGGAAAGTTGGCTTTGCCAAGTTGATCACAAAAAATGGAGTATCGAATCGCTGAGCTAATGAGGAGGACTCATGTTGATGTCAATCTTGTTGAAGGTCAACAAGAAGAGGGAGTAAAATCATTTAGTGATACATCGTGATGAGTTAAATGGGTATTGCTTCATGCGTAAGGAAAATTCATTTGAGGTAAGGCCGATTGATCCATTGAATGTGATAGCTTGGTTATGATTCACTAGAGTTCGATTAGTGTAAGATGATATTAGTAAGAGGAAAATATGCCAAGTCGAGTTAAACCAAGCTCTAATCCAACCAATGCATACATATTCCAACTCGATGTCATAAGAGGAGCTTGATACGAAGGGATAAATAAGCTCGGTGGATGATGGTAATGAGCTCATGATGAGATCAATTGATAATTTTAGAGATCGATTGATATGATGCATAGGATGGATCAGCCAATGCATGGTGAGCTCATGGAAGGGAGTACTGCCGATGTTGTAGAATGATGATCAAGTCACTCAGTTGTAAGCACACAAAATAGAAAATCTCAAGAGGAATCTCAACATCATACAAAGTGAGTGAAACGGAGAAGCCAACCAACTTGGTGAAAGGAAGAGGCGAGCGGTCATGGAGGACGGGTCAAGAAAATATATGGAGATAGAGCTCGGTGATGAGTTCAAAGGAGGTTCATGGGCAATGCTCGCAGGATGACGGTGAATTCATCGAAAAGAGGGGCTCAATTCTTACATGCGATCTTAGTTACACAAAGCGGTTGAGGAGCCATGTTGCAAGACTCGATCCAAATCAAGAAGCACTTGATGAAAAGGATCTCATTGTGGTGAAGGGTGGAAGAGCTCGATACCAACTTAGTGAGTTGGCTCAGTGAGCTAACCACCGAGTTAATTCTTTTAACTCATTCACATGGACCCCTCCCTCCTCAATGCAGATCGATCAATGAGGGGTCCCACCATTAATTTTAATTAATTTAATATTTTTTATTTAAATATTTTAATAATAATATTTATTATTATTATTTAAATATTCTTTTAATTAATTAAGGAGAACTAGGTCAACTAGGCATTAATGACACATGATGGAAGCTTCTCAAAGTGGTTCAACCAACTGTAATAAATACATCATGTGCCTTCAATTTAGGAAGGGAATTTATGACTCCTTCTCTCCTCTCTCTCAACTTCTTCTATAAATGTAAGTTGGAATCTCATTCCAAAGGGTTCCAATAGGTCAGATAGGTTGGAAAGTTAGACATCTTAGGCAAGTGCAAAATTTTCAAGAGTCCTCTCTCTTCTGCAAGTTGTCCTTGTATGTTGAGGGAACTTTCAAGCCTCCTTTTCAAGACTGTAATGGAAACCATTATCTTTTTGAATGTATGATGCATTGTGCATGTTATTAAAGCAATAAAAGTGTGTGTTTTGTGAATAATCTCAGTCCTTTCATCCTTTTATACTTCTTTGTGCCTTTTCTCATGCTTACAGGTACACTATGCAAGTTCACATTTCTATTATAGGTTCTTGGATTTATGTGCTTATCAAGTGGTGGAGCGTTGCATGCATTTGAGTTGTGGTGCTTGTTCACCCTTCTCAAGTTCATCCTTCTTCACTAGAAGATTGATAACTTGTTTTTCTGATCGATTTTAACAAAGGGAATGCTTGCTTCCTAGTTTGTGGTATTCTATACCCTCTCTAAGTTGCAGTAGGTGAAGTTGACTTGTGGTGCACACACCCTCTTAAAATTAACCCTTCATGAGTTTGGAAACACCCTTTATTTGGTGCATCACCATCCCTATTATAGTTTCATTTCTACAAATCTCTTTCCTTAAAACCCATGAAAATGTTAGCATAGGTCTAGATAACTATTTTATTGCACTAGGAGTAGTACAACACTTAGTTTAGGAAGAGGAAGTCGGCCTTCTCTCGGAGGTTCACCTTGAGCCCAAGTCCCATAGCTTGAGAGGTGATCTCATGTTTCCCAATAACACCGAATATCCTATTCACATTATGGCCATTTGGAGGGTGCTGTGATTTGGCAATAACAATTGCTATCTAGTAAGTATAATAGTAAGAAAATACACACTTCCCTAATAATGAAAAAAACTAAGTGGGTGGATTACAAACAATAGAAAAACAAGAAGAATGAATTTTTATAATTTCTTGATTTAATTAAGAAAAAGTGAAATGTGTAAAATGGTCTATGGTTCCTAGGAAATAGTAAGCTATGGTAGGTTTTAGGTATGTTTATGGGTGGCGTCCTTGATATACCCGAAGGTATGTGAGGCTCAACTCGTATTGTTTTTTATACAAGCATGATATTGGGGCCTAACCCCTCACCTCATGATACCACCGTGATAAGGAGTCGGGTGATGTGCCAATATATCGACAAACAAGTGTTTATACTCGTTCGAGCATCGAGTCAGCCTTCTCCTCTTGGAGATCAAATCCAAGTAGGTATCCACCTAGGTAGAAAATTTTTAAATGCATATTATGCTTAATTATGATTTGGTTGTGTTCCAGGAAGAATAAGTGAATGCAGCTAATTAACCTTCCTCATTAAAATTACGTGAGCAAGAAGGATGCAATGGTTCATTTTATTACCCAAAATGAAATGTTATTTTCGATGAGAACAAACAAGAAAATAATGCATTACTAAAATCAAAAGAAGGTTTTTAGACTTACCATGATAAATGCTTCCTTTTTTATTTTTATCAAATTTTAATGCAATCCAAAGAAGAACATCCAAAATTTTCGAAAAACAATAATCTACAAAACAAGTTAGTAGAAAACTGAAGCAAAAATCTGAAAATAGAGGTTAGAAAGCTAACTATAAAGTAATCAAAAGGATTCGGAGGAATCATTGGTGATTTCAGAATCACCGGTGATTAACCAAATCACTTGCCGATTACAAAATAGAGAACCAAATGTGGAAAATAATGATATTTTAGATGAATGAAAGCTTTTATTTTTATTTTTATAGTAAATATATAGAAAGTGAAATCCACAAACCTAACCTAATTAGAAAACAGAGAAATGAACAAAAACAAGAACTAGAAGGCAAACTATAAAGTAAGAAAATGTGTTTAGACAAATCGTTGGTGATTGACTAAATTGCTTTGGAGATTCATCCGATCGTCGATGATTGAATAAATTTCTAGTGATTACTAAGCGAGAGAACCAAAAATAAAAATGAATGGTAATTTGATAAATTTAAATAATTAAATAAGGGACTTAGGGAGTCCCACAGAGCGTGCCAAGATGTTTAGTAGTATCCCTACCTCTTTAACTTGAATTAATAAAGTAAGAGAATAAAAATAAACTAACCTCAGAAGACGTGGGGTTTAGTGATACCCGTGGATGATGGATGATGATGTTTGACATTTTGCTTTGTAGAAGAATGGTATAAGCTCTTGTCTGCCAAGAAACCTACAATGAAAGACACTACACAAGAAAATATTAAAAAAATGGTGGATTTCCCGACAAAGACCAATCCCCGTAAGTCAATGAAATACCTTACAAATATGTCAATCTTCTTTCAAGAAATTAATCGAATAATGATGAAATAAATTGATAACAAATAATAAAATGATAACATATGATATAACCAAAAATTCAAAGGCAAAGGGATCGACGCACAAGGATATATGTTCGCTCTAGTGGTGGTTCCCGATCTAAAGGGAGTTTGGGAATCATAGTATGGCTCAAAGGAGCGAGGATGTAGATAGATATGTGAGAAAGATGGTAAATTTGATTAAGATGATTGATAAAATGCTAAATATGGCTCAAAGGAGCTTGATATGACTAAAAGACACTTGAAAGGCCTTACGGTAATAGATTATGTGATTTGATGTCTAAAAAGCAAGCTTAGGGGTTAAAATATATTTTTGACAGAATTGTTGGTGATTGGGGAAATCTCCATCGATTACCTAAGCCAGCCTTATAATCACCAAAGATTGGGGAATCGTCATTGATTCATTGCGTTACAATCTGGGGAATCGACAATGATTCAAGGAATCTCTAATGATTCTAGAAATTGTCAACGATTGTTGTGAAAATGTACAAAGTTGATAATGGATGAATATGGGACCCAAAATAAATTCTAAAAAGGTTGATTTAAGCTTAGATATGATGTATAATAATTTAATGAAGCAAGAAAACCACTTACCTTGTATAATTTGATGAATGAAGAAAAATGTGATATTACCCGATAGAGGAAGATTTTTGATGCAAGAAGAGTGTTGATTTGATTCCCGGGAATATGAATGTCACTCAAAGGTTTAAGTAGAGATTTTTATACTTTAAAGGTTTTTGATGATCTCGACTCTATGATACAAGAGAAATGTAATATGAAGTCCTAGGGTGACGTCCACCTTCCAATTTACCTTAAATAGAGGCACGGAGCTTGTTTATATAGAGTTAAAAATTAGGTAGAATCGATGGCGATTTTGGGAATCTCTAGTGATTTGGGTTTTACGGGAAGGAGTTTACAACCGCCTCCCAAATCAAGGTTTTTTTTTAACAAAGGATATAGGTTGGAAAATGATTATGCAGATCAGGGATGTTAGGGATTTAATGATTTTGTTTTGGATTTATCTAATTTAGGTTTACAAATGGTTTTTAGGTGGAGAATGGTTGAAATTGTTTCCTAATAAGGCTATTTGGTTTATGCTTCAGTAGATAATTCGTTTCATCTTTTGGGGACTTTGTATGATTGTTAAGGAGGATACAAAATAGGTTTAGACTTGATTTAATTTTGATTATGTTTTAATTTTATGAAGATTCCAAGTGTTTGAATAGGATATATATGATTTAATTTAGATTTATTTAGATATGATTTAATTTATATTTAGTTAGATATGATTTAATTTTGATTTATGTTTAGTTTTAATAGGATTTTACGGAGTGTAAGAATGATGTGGTAGATAAATACATGAAAATAAATGTTAAATGTGGTGTGATTAAATGGTGTGATAAATGTATGATTTTCATAAGAATAATATGATGTGGTAAGTGTATGGATTTATACGAGATAAGTATGGTGATGATGTTAATGTTGATGTATTTAATTAATGAATTAATTGGATAAAGATGAGTATTTTACTTATGATATGGGTTGTTGATATATTTAATTAATTAATTGAGTAAGGATGGGAGGGATGTTTGATGTTTTTAAGTAATGGGACAAAGATTCGGTGTAGTATAGGACTTAGGATATGAAATATCAATGCATTAATTAATTTATTAAATAAAATTGAAGGTTTTATATTGTATATGAATTAGTATAAGGATCAGATGTGATAGTGAAGGGGGTCTAGCGGACTTTGACATAGGAATTAGCGGTGCTAATTTTATGTGTCTACACTATTACATGATATTTCTAGGCTAACATGATATTCATAGCTCTAGTGGAAAATAACAAAGACTTGAGGTTAGTGGCCACTAGGATATTTGTTGTCTTGTAAACAAGACAAGTAGCAAAACAAAATTCTAGGCCTTGTGGCCACTGAGTTCAACATGTTATTTGAAATATATTACATGATATTCCTAGCCTTACATGATATTCAAAGCCTAATGGCCGCTAAGGTCGAAGATAATTGCATAGCGCGGGTGGAAAATCACAAAGACTTGAGGTTAGTGGCCGGTAGGATATTTGTTGTCTTGCATACATGACAAGTAGAAAATGAAATTTTAAGCCAAACAACTATTGAGTTCAACATGATATTCCTAGCGTAACATGATATTCATAGCTCTGGTGGAAAATCGTAAAGACTCTAGCTTAGCGGCCTCTAGGATGTTTTTTGTCCTACAAACAAGATAAGTAGAAAACAAAATTTCAAGCCTAGTAGTCGTTGAGTTCAACATGTTATTCAAAATATATTACATGATATTCCTATCCTAATAGGATATTCAAAGCCTAGTGACCACTAAGGTTGAAGATAATTGCATAACGTGGGTGGAAAATCACAAAGACTTGAGGTTAGTGGCCAATTGGTTATTTTTTGTCTTACTTACAAGACAAGTAGTAACGACTCGACTGAAAAACTAACTATGCTCCATTGTTTTATTTAAATTTAGAAAAACTATATTCAAATAATAGTGACAACTAGGGTGGATGCTTATAACCTTTCTTTAATTTTCCAAGACAAGAGAAGACACGTAATTAAAAATGAAATTTTAAGCCTAGCGGTCGCTAAGGTCTAAGTTCAATAAGGTCATGGATTATTCCACTGCGTTGGTGTAACATAACAAAGAATTGTGATTAGAGGCCGCTAGGATAATTGTTGTCTTGCATTCAAGATAATGTGTAACGACTCTACTAAAAATAAAAAATAAAATTGAACTAAGCTCCAACACCAAATTTTAATCCTAGCGCCACTGAGAACAACATGTTATTCAAGTTTATTACATGATATTCCTTTCCAAACACAATATTTGAATCCCTGCAATAGCTTATGTCAAAGATAATTACATAGCACTGGCTGAAAATCACATAGACTTGAGGTTAGCGGCCGCTAGGATATTTGTTGTCTTATAAACATGACAAGTATCAAATGAAATTTTAAGCCTAGTTGCTGCTGAGTTCAACATGCTATTCGGAATCTATTACATGATATTCTTATCCTGACATGATATTCAAAGCCTTGTGGCTGCTATGGTCGAAGATAATTACATGTAACAACTCAACTGAAAATTGACTATGCTCCATTATTATATTTAAATTTTACAAGACTATCTTGAGGTTAGCGGCCACTAGGATATTTGTTGTCTTTCTTACAGACAAGTAGTAACGACTCGATTGAAAAAATAACTATGCTCCATTACTATATTTAAATTTTACAAGACTATCTTCAAAGACTAGCGACCGCTAGGGTGGATGCTTACTACATTTCTTTAATGTTCTAAGACAAGGGAAGACAACAAATATTCCAAGACAAGTAAAATATTTACGACTTTTCTTAATACACGTAATTAAAAATGAAATTTTAAGCCTAGCGGCCGCTGAGTTCAATATGATAATTACATAACACTGGTGGAAAATCATAAAGACTAAGACTGAAAAAATAACTATGCTCCATTATTATATTTAAATTTTACAAGACTATCTTGGGGTTTATAGTTAGTTTTTCAGCCGAGTATACGAAACTAACTATATCCTACGCTTTTATAAAATTAACGAATCGATTTGAATTATGTGATATTAATGATATATCTTATGAGAAATATAAAAGACACCTAATGATAACACCTAATCACATCATGACATGTAATATTTGTTATTATTAAATATTCAATTATCGACCATTATCACCCATGTTGGATTCTAGGTTTCCACAATGATGTAGTGTAACTCAAATTTGTTTTTAACAGTGATGGGAAGATAGCCATCAATCCACTATTATCTCCTCTATCCTAAAGCTATACTGATTATTTTTTACATTGATGGAAAGATATCCTAGAATATATAGATGCTAGCAGCCGCTAGTCTTCACTTCTAGAAATAAATTGACAACTTGAAACAAAGAAAATTTAATAGTGATTAATTGTTTAAATTTCTTAGTGCAACACATAATAAAAACCTTTTATTAATGATTTCTTATTTTTATTACTAAAGGAGGGTTGAAGTTTTCCTATCAACCGCTAAGCTATAAATATCCATTCCTATTGACTTTTACTCTATGAAAATAATGACATCAAGATATAGCATCTCCTTGTTATTGCACTATGGAAAAACAATATTTATCCTTCCCAATCACTTACAAACTATTAATTTGTTTAATTCCTTTTTCAAGTAATATGTCTTTAATTGGTCACACTTTGTTCATGAAAATTCCTTTGATTGAAGGAGCAGAGGATATGAAAAAGAGAGATAATGAATGGTTTGTAGAAATGCATTCCCGAAAATTACCATGGTGATCTGTGGTTATTTTTGTTGATGAAGACGTTGTCAGTGAAGTCAGTATGGTACTAACTTCAGAAGTTATTGATTAGCAAACATTGTGTATTCAGGTTGAATGCATTGATGTTGAAATGAATAAGTTCCTTATTCTTGACATGGAGTTAGAAGTTTCATTATTCAAGAAACTGAAATGAAGGCTTCTAGAGAAAGTAGGATGTGTTCTTGTTCTAAATATGGTTGGAATTTGGGGAAGTTCATACACTTAGACAAAACAGATGTGAAAATGCACTTGAAATTCATAATAACATGAATTTGGTATTCAAAAATTGTATAGAATCAATAATACCTCTTCTATTTGTCATTATTTGAATAGAATAAATTTTCTTTCTCCACCGAAACATGAAAATATATTTACAATAATAAGGCGATCTTATTTTTATAAATTAGAGATAGATCCCTCTAAGTCAAAGTTGCAAGGGATTAAAAAGAATAATAGATCGACTTTATTGTTGAAGAAAGTGACCAATATATTTGAGAATGTAGAATCTTCAACCACTGAACAATTAAAATTGTTTTTGTTCAATGGTGATGTTTTTCCAATTGAAGTTTCTAGGTGCCATGTGGCACCTCCACAATATCAATACCATGAGGTGCATGATGAGAATGTTGACCTTCTTGTACATTCAATGTTGATTAATGTTATTCCTTCTCTTAGGGATGTAATTCTTCTTCCCTTTTTATATTCTACAAAGGAACTTGTGCAACTAGAGGATCTAGATAACCTGAAAAGAGATGATGTACAATTCTACATTCTTGATGACCAACATACCATTTGTGTCCAAAATTTTTAGTTAAAAGAAAATACAAGTCATTACATAATAAGATGCAAGTTAGAAAGGCTCGCATTATGTCTTCAAACGCACCTGGCGAAGTCATTATTAATATTTTCAAGCAGCATAATGAGGTAAACAAAATTTGGATTGAATCCAATTTTATTGATGTACTCTACAAGGCTTGAATGATTTGGAGATCCCTAGGATGTCCTTGGAGGCCCGGAGTGGGAAACACAAATATGGATGAGTTGAAGGTAATGAAACTTAATTTTATGGCATTTGTACTTAAAATTAATTTTTGTAATATTCAAAGTTTAGACACCTAAATTCGGTACCTACCCTTCATTGCCCGTATGTGCATACTTATTTTAATCATCCCCCTTATTTAATTAAATGCCCATCCAATCCTCATTAATTAATTAAGTGACGTTAATTAATTAATTAATCATTTAACATCTCACATGCCCAATTATCCCATCCACATTAATCTTTATGCCTATTAATTAATTAATCCTCATCCATTGCCCTAACCAACCTTCTATTTCTATTGCTTTTATCCTACACACATCCCCTTTGATTTTCTAGCTTTTATCTATTTTTATGCCTTAACTACCGTATCTCGTCTCTTTCCCACCTAAGTTCTTTAAAGAACCCTTCTATTATTTAAGAAGCTTCAAATCCCATAAAAAGCACACAAAAAAAAACCTAGTGGGGAAACTTTCCTGCAATTGGCGGTGACCAGCCTAGTCACTCATCGACCCTATAAAACAAGCTACTTTCTTTCTATTCATTATCATATGCATGCAATTCTCAAGATTTCTCCCAACTTGAGCATCCTTCCTCGTGTCTAAGTAGTTCGAGACATGCAAAACTCTTGAGACATATTTTCAAAGTGTGATTGCATCACTCATGATCATCCATCATGAGGTTTATCATTATCACCATGTTTATTTATTTAGCTTTTATCATATTATCTGAGTATTTCTTGTATCTATTATCTTGCAAGTTTAGACCATTAAAAACAACACTTAGAGCTTCTTCAATAACCACCTCTCTCAATCATTTGTTTACATGTTGCTATTCTACCTTTCCTTTCTTTGGCCATATCGACTGATACGATACGGTGACCGTCATTCAAACCGGGTCTCTATTGACCCAAGCCCATTTTTTTCAATCATACTTCCTCCCTTGTCATCTCTGGTCATTTTCTGGGTTTTTCTATCTCTAGTTCCTTCTTACAAACTACTCACAACATAGGCAGTCTCCTTTCATCCTCCAAATTGGAATTCAAACCCTTCAAGTCTATATATTCATCCTAAAGTCCAGATATGCCCTCCCAGTGTCGTTGTCAACTTGCCTATGCATAGTCCGGGTTGTCATCAACCTAGACCCGATAACATTGAATATGCAATTATTGTCATCTAATCAGATTTTAAATCAATTTCTATCATCTTTCCGATTCAAAGTGACATTCATGCTTCGCATGCTTCTACAATTTCATCCTTTACATCACTTTTTCTAAACAAATAGGGGTTGACATCTGCAAAAAGGAAGCTAATCACTTCTTAGAACTACATTATCGAGAAACCCCACATATATCTATCTAATCCATCTTTGTTCCAATTTTTCAGGTATATCAAGTTGCAACGATAATCATCCATCTAGCGCCAATATCACATCATATCCGAGGTAACATAAACCCTCCAACATTATTGTTTTTCTAATTTCTTTAGTAGTTAGTGCATTAACTTCATTACAAATAAGAAATTTGGACAACATTCATGGCATGCCTAGTGGGACACCCTTTAGGTGGTCTCTTTCTTTTCTATATTATGTTTTTTTCTACTACAATGAATATATTCAAATTTTCAGACAACTTACTATTCCCACATATTACGGTGAGAGAAGAATAACCTTATGGATTTATGAGCATTGTGTAGTATAAAATGGATAAAATCAAAACTTCCATAAGAAGGATGGGTAAAAATCAAATTCAATAAGTAATGTTATGAGCCTACCAGTTACTTTGACCGGTATTCTCAAACATGGACACAAAATAGGGGGTTTCGGCCATTTTGGCTTGTCATTTGTTGAACGTGGAGCAAACTACATCCACATCATTAGCTTTGTGTCTTAGGAAGCTTGAAGAACCTACAAATTAATGAGTATGGATATTTTTTGTATCATTGTGGATCATCCAAACATCCATTGCATGATGCATTATTACAAAATGATGTGCATGAAAAATGTAAAAGGTACAAGGAAATATTTGACCATTCAAAATCGTTAGTGTTCTTTAGCGAAAGTAACCACCAATACTCTACTTGTAATTGGATAATGTTGCAACTGATAACAAGAATCATACATTATTTGCATTTGCATCATTGTTGACAAAAAAAAAAGGTATTCAACATTGTGTATGTAAGCTTCCTTCTAGTGGGACACACCCATGAGGATATAGATGGGAATTTTGGAATATTAGCAACATCATTACATAAAGTAGACACATTTTATTTTCCACATATCATGGACTCTTACAGAACATGCCAATAAGGGTCAAGTAAATTCAATCCTTATCTTATTGAGGAAGTGTACAACTTCAAGGAATTTGTGGAGCCATTCTTATTGGACACAAGCCGAAAGATAGTGTGTATCAGCAAACCAAAGATGTTCGTATTACATGTTGTGGATGACATATTGGTGATAGATTTCAAAGTAAAATTAAAGGATCTACAATGGTCTCGTTCTATCCATATATGGTGTACAAAGGATAATGGTTAACCAAGCTTTCCAAAAGGGAAACCTCCTTTGGCACCTTTTAAGGAACTCAAAAAAATGGAAGATCTAAAAAGGGAGTAAAAAGATATTGAGCATTGGGGAAATTACAACAAGAGAAGGTAGTGACTATTGGCTTCCAAAGATCATGTATTGGGAAAATGTTTTATGTGCTTTGGATAGACCATTTGTAAATTGTAGCAGGAGGTCAGATGTTTGTTTTTGCCAAAAACAATATAGGAGAAAGACATATATGACCAAATAATAGAGCCACACATATTCACAAAGAAGACTACATTAGTCAACATATCCCAAGTAATAATGATATTTATGTTGGGCCTATTTGTGGAAGATCTAACAAAAAATTTAATCCATTGAAGGATGTGTTCAAGGAAAAATGATACTTATACGAACAAGAAATGATAATGAAAATATATGGATGGGGAGAGAAGATGAGGATATTTTCCTTCAACCTGGAAGGCAATGATGTAAATAAAAAGGTAAGAGTTCAATATTGGAAACTTACAGGAGAGGACAAGGTACAACATTGTATCAAGATTGTTTAAATCTAAATAAAACATGGACCATCTCAGACAAACATAACGTAGATATCGATGTGGATAGCATCATCCTCGGGACTACAAACCAAACAAAAATTAGCAAATTAGATCCATAAAGATACCCGATAAATAGCATGTGGCCATTAAATCATACCTTGAACTACTTGAACAAGATAAGGAATGTTGACTTGGAGAAACTATTGAAAATCATAAATTTATATGTGAAATCATCTTGGCCCAGGATGTGGGTTTTTAAAAAAAAAAATCAAACCTTGGTCCTATAAAACTTTACAGTTGTACTATTATTTGATAATTAAATGAAAGACTGAGTATTATATTACTTTGGAAGATTTTTTCATAGTATAATTCTATAAAACATTGTGTTGCTTATGGAACTCTTAAATCTTATTAATGTATTATTAATAATATGATTTCCACCATGCAATTAATTTAATTTGAAAAAAATCCTTAATTATTCTCTAAGTAATTTTATAGGGAGCTGGATATTGTGATTTAAAGGGAATTGGATGTGATTTACAACAAATTCATTTCAAAAGATTAATGCTTTGGAATTTTCTAGGAATTTGTCTTGATTTATGCATTCATTACAACCACAAAATTATATAATATTTTCCTAAAGCTATGTGCATGAGTCTAGATAACTTATTTTTAATTGTTCTAAAAAATTATAAAGTGCAAACCTTTAAAGTCTAGATACAAAATTATATCCCTAGAATCCCCTAATTCTTGAATGCAAAATTATAGTATTGGGAGTGCCAAGATATAATATTTAATGCTCTCAACAAGATTTTAAAGCAATGCATCATAACCTAGCCTATTGTGCTGCCAAGATATAAATTTTGAAAAGAGGTCAAAATCCCTCATATATGAATTATAGAAGAAGAATAAATATAAATTTGATACACATAAAAATAATTAGGAACATACTTGTACCATGAGTGTGATGAGAATGGGAATATGTCCATTCTCATAGACTCAATATTTTCTTCTTATTTCATACAACATGTACCCATATCACATTTTTAATTTTCAAAAGGGATCAAAATTCCTCATATAGGAATCATAGAAAAAAATGAGATAAAGAAGATACACATAAAAAGAATTAGGAACATAGTTGTACTATGAGTGTGTTGAGAATGGGCATATTCTCATTCTCATAAACTCAATATAGAATTAGGAACATACTTGTATGGCATAGTGTAAATATTGGAATCCAATATTACACTACTTAAATTCCAATAATAAACATATTGGAATCTGATATCACACTAGATAAAAACAAATAATGGCAATTAGGGAATCCAATTTAAAAAATTATAAAACTATAAATAATAATAGTATAAATCTATATTCTTAGTAAATTGTCCATATTTAACGAAATTATGGTTATAATCGAGATAAAGGTGAAAGAGGATGACCATTTCAAGATATCATTTACCACCAAATGGGGCACATACGCTTATAAGAAAATGTCTTTTGGATTGTCAAATGTCGAGCTACTTTCTAGAGATCGGTGGATATGGCATTCAAAGGGTTGATTAACAAAATGGTGTTTTTTTATCTTGATTATATCACCATGTTTTCAAAGAACGCAGCAAACCACCTCTATAACCTCGGAAAGTTTTCCAAAGATGCGGGAAGTTTGTGGTATCCTTGAATCCCAAAAATGTATATTCTTGCACATGAGGGCAAGCTTTTGGGTAAATTTTTTTCGAAATAAGGACTTATTATTGACCCCTAAAGAGTTGAAACTTTCTGGGCACTTCCCTTGCCTAGTCACAAGAAGGCTCTCCAAAGCTTCTTGGGAAGAATCAACTTTGTCCATAGATTTTTCCCGATTTTTCACTCTTGTTAAACCATTAATAATGATGTTGAAGAAGAACCTTGCATTCAAATGGACAAGAGTAGGGAAAGGATATTTTTTTAGGCAATCAAGCATGCAATATCTCAAGCCCCAACTCTCATCAACTCATTTTTAAAAATATTTCATATTATATGCCTTTGGTGGTTTAGATAAAATCTCGGCTATCTTAGTACAATTGAATGAGGAGCGATTGGAGCATCCCATTGCTTTCTTCATTCGAGATCTTAGAACACTACGAAGCAAGGTACTCTTTCATTGACAAGTGTGTTCTTAGTGTTATAAGAATCTTGAAGAAGTTCAAACACTTGGTGTCAAAAAATAAGATTCAGCTATTAGTGTCTCATGTCGGGGTCAAAGATTTTCTCCTAAACAAATATTTGAATGAGAAAAGGGCAGGTTGGATCACTCGTGTTATGGAATATGACATAGAAATCAAATTGACCAAGATGGTTTGTGGCAAAGGTTTGTGTCAATAGCTTGCTTCTAATCAACATGTTAAGCCAAAAATGAAGAGGTTGTTCTAGTGCTGCATAATGATTGGGAACAACCACTTGTAGATATTCCTATCCTTTTTGGATTCGGGACGTGATTCACTTCTTAAGAATGGGTCTACGCCCTCCATATTTTAGAAATCAAAAAGAAGGCATTTTAGACTCTAGTATATTTTGTATGCTTTGATTAAAGGTATCTTGTTTAAAAAGGACATCAATGGATTTCTCCTAAGGTGTGTCCCAACAAATTAGATTGAGAAAGTGCTACATGAGTTCCATGATGGAGAAGCTAGAGGTCACTTTTCTCCAAGAGTAATAGATATCAAGATCATGAAAGTTGGCTACTGTTCTCCCACAATGTTTAGTGATTCTTAAACATGGATCAAAAAGTGCAACAGGTGTGCATTCTTCATAGGCAAGGAGAAGCTAGCATCACTCCCACTCCACCCAATTTCAATTGATCAACCATTCATACAGTGGGGATTAGATTTTATTGGAGCCATCAATCTGAATTCAAACCAAGGCCATAAGTGGATTTTGATAATAACGGATTACTTCACTAAGTGGACTGAGGTAGTGGTAATTTTTATCTATATTTCACCCCCCGGGAAAAATATTGGATCAGCCATGACCCCGCATAGAAAGAACCAGAGAAAACACATTTAAACCTTGCAAACTAGATGCGAGGGACTCTATGGAATGGCAGGCCTACGAAATTTTAAACAACCCTGTGTGAGAAGAAAGAGAAGAAATGACTCTGTCACATTAATTTGTGTCTTAAATCTATTTAACAGACTCAGGAAGGCTCTAAAATAAAAACTAAGGGTCAAGGAAGGAGCCTAAGCAGTGTTAGAA
This sequence comes from Taxus wallichiana var. yunnanensis, assembly GCA_018340775.1. NCBI lineage: Eukaryota > Viridiplantae > Streptophyta > Pinopsida > Cupressales > Taxaceae > Taxus > Taxus wallichiana. The sequence continues at coordinate 10,341,486 of CM031242.1, read as the reverse complement.
GAACCAAAGGCTCAAGAAGAAGAAACGGCAAAGATCAAAAATCTTCGGGATCAAAATAGTTCAGAAAGAGTCCAAAAATTGACTAAGTATGGAGGAGACAACGGAGAGAACCACGTGTCAACGTGGTGCTTCTCCAAAGTTGAGATCCAAAAGGAGAGGCTTGAACAAGCGTCAAGGCTCCACGTGTCCAAGCGGAGCAACGGGGCAAACGAAGGTTTTGAGTTTTGTGTTATTTGCGGAAAAAGGGAAAAGGATAAATTACGGACCTGTGAACTCAATTTTTACATTAATCTGGATACTGCGTATCCCATATGTAAAGGGGGGCCCATTTTTCAAAATATTTTCCTGCCCATTTATTCGGACTCGATACAAACTTCAGAGGGGCATATATTTCGACTTAGGACTCCAAATATTACAAATTTGACACCGTTGGAATCGTCTTGACGTCTTCTATGCCATGGAAAGATTAAAAATAATTTTTCTCAAGTCCTAGTGGTTAAATAATGGAGAAATGTCTTCAGGACTTTAATATAGAATCTAATTTTCTCAGCTACCAGATCTAATTCGATTCGATCCGCCATTCTTCTTCAACGCGCGACATACAGACAGAGTGAGCCAGAATCGACAAATTTGGGGTAGATTTGAAAGGGGGCATTGATTGATGGAATTTGAATCTTCAAGATAGGATTCAATGCATATCTCGGGGTGGTTGAAATAGGATTCGACTTTTCCCTCTTCTCTCTCTTTTCTTTCTATATATACTGTAACACTTCTTGTTTGAGGAGAGACATTCTGGGCATAGAGAAACTCTATCAAATTTGTTTCTCGATGCCATTTTTGAGTAGTGAACCTTCTCCTACACCTAGAAAATGTATTTTTGCCTCTATTCCAGAAATGTAATGGTTTGTGCACCTTCTAGAGCAATAAAAATGTGTTTTTGTGGTGTTCTTCAACCCTTTGCATCGTTTTGTTGTTTCTTCGTGCCTCTCCCTTCCAAATTTGTTTTTCTGTGCATGTATTTCACATTTGCAGGTGTAGGATGTTGTGTTTCATGGAGTTTAATGGTGAATTTGAAGATCTAGGTTGTGTTACTTCTGTTTGACCTCCCTCATCTCCATTTTTTCTGTTTGTTTCTCCCTCTATAGAATATCTCACTTCCTTTACTTGTGTATCACCGCTTTAGTGTAGGCTTTGTTTCTTCCCTCTTTCTCTCTCCTTGGTTCCTTGGAATGGTTAGATTATGTTATATTTAGTTTTCCTACACTTGAGTAGCTCATGGTAGGTAGTTTAGGAATAGGAACCAACCTTTAATCTGGAGAGCTTTCCCACTTTTACAAGGTCCCACACCTTGGGGAAAGTTCAATGTTATGCAATCACACCAAATGACCCTACCTTAGAAAAGCAGATCCATAACTCATTTGGGGGTGTTGTGATTTCACACTAATAGTACTCAAAGAGGAAAATAAGTCTAGCATTTTACACTTCTATGAGGGAATAGTAACCAGATTTGGTGTCCTGGATACCATTATATCAAACAATTCTCTAGCATTTCTTGGCAAAAATATCACTAAGTGGGCTATTAGAAATGGAATATATCTCAGCACTTCATATAATTATTACCCCCAGGGTAATGGGAAAGTTGATTCCATGAACAAGAACTTGTTGAGGATCATAAGAAGGACCCTAGATGAAAACTAGAGGACCTGGCACACAAAGCTCAAATCAGCCTTATGGGATGATAGGATAACACCAAAGAGGTCTACATGAAGTTCTCGTTATAAGCTATTCTACTTAAGGGAGGAAAGGTTACCTATATCACTTGAATTGCTAGCATTGCAGCTTCTCAAGAAGTTGGAATTATCATAGTTTAAGCCCATGAAATTTAGGTTTGCATAACTCATTGAGTTGGAATAGCTAAGAGAGCATGTAGTGTAAGCCATGGAGAAGGATCGGGTGTTGATGAAGAGGTCATTTGACAAGAAGGCCAAGGACATAACCTTCTAGAAAGGAGACTTGGTACTAAAGTGGGATGTTGATAGGGAAAACTAGGAAAGCATTCCAAATTTGATGCAATATGGAGTGGTCCTTACATAATCACGAAGTGCAAAAGTAGCAATGCTTTCGACTAGCTAAGTTGGATGGTGAAGAACTACATATTCTAGTTAATGGGATCTACCTCAATCATTGCTACTAAAAGGAAAAAATCTCAACCTTGTACATATTAGTTTAGGATTTTCTGACTCCTCCAAGTGTTTGTCCACATTGCCTTGTTATTAGATTAGGTTTCAATTTCCTAAGTTCCTTAAGCACATAATCTTCTAGTGTTCTCTTTGCACAGCTTCACTATGTTTCAGGGAAGAATATTGTAGTAAGAAGCTCGAAGTTACAAGAAACGATTGTTATCCTCAAGAAAAATCAAATGCATAGCAAGTAAAAAATCATATGAAGAGGCAGATTTCAGTACCTTATTTTTGTCTCTTCAAATCAGCAAAGCTAGGTTTCTCATGCACCTCTCGGAATCGAAAAATAAGTTTTGGGGAAGCTTGTGGTGTGGTAATAGATGACAGTGTTTGATTTTTCAAATAGCCCAACTAGTGTATGAACAGTTCCATCCTTTCAACAAAGATGTTTCGAGCAGCCTATAAGAGGGAAAAAATTAGATTATAACATTAGCTTCTAAGCTCTCCAAATCAGCTTGTGTCTCTAAAAATTTTGCATATTTCACCCTTGTCAAGGAGTCATCAATTATTTTCTCTTAAATTCTTAAAGCAAGGCATCAAATATTGGGGCACTTTCAAGTGTGGTCATGCACTCTAAACATATTAGATTTATAGAGGAATGAAATGGGAAAATAATTTTCAAGATAAAAAAATCCACTCGTGTAAATTTTAAGATTTTCTTATAAAGATTGGAAAATGCAAGCAACAAAAGTCACTTCATTCTCAAGTAATGTTTTAGTGATTCATGGCACATGTTTTCAATTCAAATTAGCCGAGGATGGTCGGGGAGGACTCCATGCCCAATGGATATATACACAAGTCATTGGTCATCCCATCTAGCGCAGTAGATGTCCCCGTGAGTTGTCAAAACTGCTATCTATTTTCACCTCCCAAGTGAAAATGGACAACCAGGAGAGCTTGCATTGAAGAAGTTGGCAAAAGGGCCCTCGTGGTCATTCTAGGACATGAAAATAGTTTACATGTTTTGCAGCATTAGCAGGGTCTCGGGAAGAGGTTGGAAGCCACGAGAGGAATTTTTCCTCCTCTGGGTCTTCACAAAGCCAAGGAGTTATTCAGGTTGAAGGAGAAAGTAATGGGATCCACTTATAGGAAAGAATGGAAAAAATGGTAAAATTTTCTCCCCGGGTAATTTTCTCAACACCCATTGGCCCTCTGGCACAAGAAAATTCCAAAACTCTAAAAATCCAAAGTCCGGGGTAAAAATTGCCAAAATGGCCTCAAGAGAAGCACCGAGCTAAAAATAGCTCACTCACGTAGTGCAAGGGGGTCAAGGCATAGCGGGGTCGCAGTTAGCTCATCTTTATGTGGGTCAAGTGGTAAAATACTTGGTGAGATAAATGTGGAAGTGTTGGTCTAACTCGGAAAAATATTTACAAGCTCATTAGTGGGAACACGGAGGACTCAACATCAATGCAGCGGCAGAAAGATTCGGCTCATCAAGCTAGCTTGACGAGCCCGGGGGTTGAAGTCATCAAGGTTTGAATGCAGGGTGGGAAATTTCCATGAATGAAATTGTTGGCCGATGTGGGTTTTGCACCCCGTGTCCCGATTGAAATCAGGTTGTTATTTCAATGGGACCCCGATTCGCCCGCAAAGCATGAATGCAAGATACCATGGAGAGATGTGGGCCCAAGGCATCAAACAAGAACCCAACACATCAGTTGAATGGAAAATTTATCTTGAACAAAGATGCGGCATGACGGGACTTTGTGCATTCAAGTCGAGATGGTGGCATGTAGGTGGGTTGTGTGACGGCCGCCCGATGCGGTTTGCATCGGGCACATGGGGAAATCAAAACACAAACATAAAGCGGGAGTTGGCTTCCCATGGAGGGTTAAAACATGCATAACATTGTGGTGGGGTATTCATAGTGATATATCGACAAGTCAATTTCAAGCTAGCAATCGGGGTGTTATTGTAATGCGAGGGGGTCATCGAAGCATGGAAAGCAATAACTTGGCCGATGAGCTAACAACGTGGAGGGTTGTAGTGGGTATCCCGATAGAAATGTGGATCTTGGAAATATAAAAGGAGGCATAACACAAGATAAATGAACCCAAGGATGTAGAACTAGGTGCCATCTTGGTGAGCCACTGCCGAGTTGGCCGAGATGGCCCTTAAACCAAGTAATTACACACTCGCACCCCTCTCTCCAATAAAAATGTAGAAAGTGGTGGGCTCCCATTATAAAATTTAAATACCCCTAGCCATTAAAATATGAAAAACATAATGAAAGGAGGGAAAATGAAATTTATTGCTCCCACCACTAATTTTAATGCATAGTCTGTGAAGGAGAAGATAAGCATGGAAAACATAAAGAATTGTTTCCACTCAAATAGCCATATCTTTTTATTTCTCAACCAAATCATGCAAAATTGGACTTGTTGGAATTGTGGCTCTATCCTCTATACTCACCAATCAAGAAATTGAATATTTGATAGAGTTTTGGGGTGAAAATCTCATAAAATGATCCCAATTTCAAATGATTACTTCTAGGTGGTTGAAAGGGCATTTAATGAGCATGGGGCAGCCATTTTTCTTTTGTTTCAAGTTACAAGACAACATGGGATGGATCTTGCAGTTTCCCATCATGATTTGCACCCACTTTTGGTAATTTGTAAGTAGGTGGAAGGGGAAATCCAAGATTTGCAATTTCTCTCTCCTCTTCCTCATTTTTTTATAAATTAGAGTGACCTTTCATTTGAAAGGGGAATGCTCTTGTAACAAAACTCTATTAAAAAAATTTGGAACACCAATGTGTTGCAGGCCTTCATTTTTGGACTTCTTGTATGTTAATATAAGCCTATCTCTTGCTTTGTAAATGTACTATGTAAACTCATGAAGCAATAAATTGAAGTTCGTTGATATCTTCCTTCCCTTGCTTGGATTTTTGCATTCTCTTACCTCTCTATTTCAGCTCCAAGTGTTTTGTGTCTATTTTTATGCTTCTTTTAGGGTCTATTATTGATGTGTTTTATGGAAATGGTGGTGTGAGTATTGTTGTTAGATCATGTGGTGATTTTTTCCATCCCCTCTACTCTACATTTTCCTTCATTTTCACACATTGGAGATATTTCCCACGCCCTTCTCTTGGTGCATCACCTCTTTTAGTGTATATTTATTTCACTTTCATACTATTTATCTCTCCTTGGTCCCTTAGAAACTATAGGATATAAGTAGTCAATAGATTCTATTTCACTAGAGTTAGTTGTTGAATTAGTTTAGGAAAACGAACCATCCTTCTCTAGAGAGTTATTTCAACTGCAAGGTCCCACACCTTGAAACAACTCCATGTTACCTAGTCACATTGCTTACCTTAACACATTCATATGCTACGCAACTGAGGGTTTTGTGATCCAGGTGATGACACTACTCATCCCTCATACATCGGGATCAACAATGTTATTTTCCAAGGACCTATTTCAAAATGATGAGGCCATTCAAGAGTTCCTTGGGGCTTGAGACCCTATTCCTTGTCGGATCATAAGAAGGTTTTTAATATAAACCTTAAAGTTATTGCATACTTTGGAAATGAAATTGATTTCTCCTATCCAAAATCAAAATAGAGACTAAAAATATAAAAATAAAAATAAAATATCATAGTGAAAAGCTTTCGAGGCGCTATGTGAGAAGAAAAAATTGAAAAAGGAGAAAAAGAAAGAAAAATAAAAGGACACATCTCCTAGTGAAAACATTTCTGAGGCACTAGAGAGAGGAGAATCTAATCCAGAAATATCAGAAGATCTACATAAACCTATGGCATCATTTCAAGAAAATGATACTTCTAAGCTATTGGTAGAAGAGACCACCACTATCAACATTGGGACAGATGATCAACCTAGATTGTTGCATCTTGGTGCGATCCTATCAAAGACAGTAAATTAAGGAATTCAAACCACTTCTCATAGAATTTCAAGATTTTTTTGCTTGTTCTTACAAAGATATGTCGATTGGACCCTTCCCTCATGGCCCATCACCTTTTGGTTCACCCGGATGTAGAACCTATCAAACAAAATCTGCGTAAAATGCATCCTAAGGCCACTTTACTTGTCAAGGAAGAACTCCAAAAATTTCTAGATGTTGATTTTATACAGTTTATAGACTATTATGAATGGATCTCCAACATGTTACATGTTGCTAAGAAAACTCTTGAAATTTGGATTTGTAATTATTTTCATGACATCAACAAAGTAGGTCCTAAGTATGAATTCCCTCTTCATAATATCAACATGATGGTTGATTCTATAGCAGCCATAAGATGTTATCTACGATGGACGGTTTTTCAAGGTATAATCAGATTTAGATCGTTTAGAAAGATCAACACAAAATGACATTCATAACCTCGTGAGGAGACTTTCTATTACAAGCTCATACCTTGTGGTCTTAAAATGCAGGCGCTACATACCAAAGTGTAATTATTTTTATCTTTCATGAACTTCTTTATGAAATCATTAAGGAATCTATTGATGACATACTTTCCAAATCAAAAACTAGAGCTGATTACCCAACCATTCTTCATCGTATCTTCAAACAGTTAAGGGAATATAAATTTTTCCTTAATCCTAAAAAGTATGTCTTTGGTGTCACTTTGGGAAAAAAAAATTGGATTCATTGTCTCACGAAGTGGAATTGAATTGGAACATAAAAAAGTTAAGGAAATAGTGTACATGCCACATCTATAGAATCTCCGTTAGCTATGAGGATTATAAAGCAAGGTTCAATCTATTCGGCATTTCATTTGTCAACATGTGGATAAGTTCCATCATATCAATAAATTTCTCAAAAAGGATTTCCAATTAAAGTGGATGTAAGAATGCCAAGAATATTTCACCAAGCTAAAAGAGTACCTATCGAATCCATCGGTGCTCATTTTGTCAATCCAAGATAAACTTATGTTATTGTACACTTGTGTAACTTAGCATGTCATCATGGCATTACTGGCATAGTATAATGATAAGGGACAGGAGAAAGCAGTGTATTACTTAAGGAGAACTCTCCTTGAACATGAAATAAAATATTCACATGTTGAGAAAGTTTGTTTGGCAGTTGTATTCAATTTTTAAAAGTTATGACACTATATTTGAACCATACTACCAAGTTTATCACCAAAGTCGATCCTCACAAGTATCTACTAGAGAGGCTAGTTATAACATGATGGATGTCTAGATAGATCATGCTGCTAAGTGAGTTTTATATTGAATTCATTAATCGAAGGATATTAAAGGGAAAGAACCGGAAGATCAAATCCTGCGCAATGCCACTTCTAGTTTCTCAACCGTTACACTTTGAATTCCCAGAGGAATGTTTTTATACATAGATGTGGTCCCTTCATGGACTTTTTTCTTTGATGTTCTTAATAATGTACATGACTCAATAGCTGGAATCATCCTACGTAAACTCAATGGGGATGTTATCCCTAAATCATATCGCATCAAATTTCTATGTACAAATAACATTTTCGAGTATGAAGCACTAATAACATGCTTAAGCTTTGTTATTTCATGGAAACTATAAGAGTTGACAATCTTCGGTGACTCCCTACTAATCATCAAATAGGTAAATGGTGAATATCAAGTTAAAGATGATAAGCTCATTCCATATAAGCACATGGTTGATATTCTAAAGGGGTACTCCAAATAATCACATTTGAGAAATTTCATCACTTGAAACAAAGCAATGGATGTCATGACAATTATCGCATCGCTTCTCTTATTTGGCACAAACTAAAATCATAACAAGTTTCTCATAGAACATATTTTGGTTCCCACATATGATTTTTCAAATTCCACCATGGTCTACGAGATTCTTGGTCCTGAAAATAATTGGTATCATGATATATATACCTTCATCCAAACCAAACCTACCCTCATAATATGAATTTAGAAAACAAAATATCCTTAACACAACTTTGTCCATGTTATACCATCCTTTCGACACCCTATACTGAAGATGATATGATGGGACTCTCTTAATATGTCTCAACCAAGATGAAGCTAATCGACACTATTCGAGGTGCATTCGGTATTTACAATGTACACACAAGTGGAATGGTTCTAGATAAGAAGATATTGTGTTGGTTACTACAACCCTACTATGAATACTGACACATGTAACTTTGTTAAAAAATTTCAAGCGTGTCAATGACATGGTAATCTAATTCATGCACCTTCCCAAGCTATGTATCCTATCACTTCATCCTGGAATTTTTCTAAATGGGGGATCGAATTGATCGGAAAAATAAATCCCACCTCCTCTGATGGCAATACCTTCATAATAATCACCATCAAATATTTCACCAAGTGGATCAAGGCCATGCCTTTTACCTACATCATTGGGTGTAATATTTCCAAATTCATATTCAACCATATCATTTTCCATTTTGGTATTCCCACTTCCATTGTCATCACTAACTGCAATGGTACCTCATTTAAAAATAAAAATGTCAAAGCCTTAGCCAATAAATATCATATTCACTTACAATGGAAAACTCCATATTACCCGCAATGTAATGGTCAGTCTGAAGCTTCTAATAAGACTGTCACATACATCCATTATCCTGGTCAATTTAGTATACACAATACTCTTTAGGCCTACCATACATCCTTTCGTGCTCCAACCAGAGCCACCCATTTTTCCCTAGTATATGGTTATGAAGCCATACTACCTATTGAATTTGAAACCCCTTCCCTTTGCATATCCCTCCAACACCTGGTGCTTGAAGAGGATTACTACCGAGAACACCTTACGAGATTTAAATTCTTGATGAAAGATGATTTTTTCCTTGGATCATGTACAAGTGTATCAAAATCAATTGTGTCGCAGCTACAATAAAAAGATAAAACCTCAAAATTCAAGATCGGTGACTGGTATTCAAAATAAAATCAAAAGAATATTACAAAGCCATGTGAGAAGCAAGGAAAATTTAAACCTAATTGGTTAGGGCCTTACATCATCACTACTAAGTATGGATCTAGAGTGTATGATTATATGGCGAGGATGGAAAAGATCTCAAATAACCTATGATTGTTATTCATCTATAGAATTTATATTTGTGATCTTACAAAGAGTATCCCTTGTACTAGGGGCATATCAATGCAAACCACCTACTTCATACCTCACCTTGTTCTCGTATGCTTATATTGTGTGCTCTTTTCTCGGGGTCAACTTGGTAATCCTTTGTTTCATCCCTCTTGTTCATCCTCTTCCATTGTATTTTTTGCCTTGTTGTCAAAAGATTTCATTGTTTATACCATGCTTGATATGGTTAGGAACAACTTTCCTTCATCCTTAGCATGCGCGTGAAATCAAAAATCCCAAAAACATTGAAATGTGTTCAAAAACAAAAAGTGGTGTAAAACTAGTAAAAACATAAAACTCACAACATTCAAAATGTAAAAACATTTAGAAAATATTCAAAAAAACCTCAAAGAATCGAATAACACAATTCACCAATCTCATAATTTGGCAAGAATCCTATTGATCATTACAGATCATCTTTTGCTAATCATTTTTGTTTCCTATGATGTATATCTATACTCGAGGAAATCAATCTTGTAACCCTTTGCAATATAAATTTTCTTGGGGGCACACATGGATTTCACATTTTAATATACTACAAATCAAACTTCAATGGGATCCAACAAGTGTATCTTTTGGAGTATCTAAGCATCACTCTACTCTTTTGCCCCATCCAATCCTCTCTGCATTCTAAGTTATCACTCGGGGAATTCTCATCTTTCTCATTCTTAAATTTTGAACACATTAGGGGTATATTTGGATGTTGTTATTATAAATTGTGTTATATTGTTTCTTTTTTATTAGCTTTGAACAGTACTTTTGTTAGATAATTTATTCATTACTAACCTCATTTGTTACATGTGTGTGTAAGGCTTTTTTACATATTCTTGGTTCAATCTCTTTTGCACATATAGCTAGTTTAATCAATGTTTTGGGTATCTAGAATTTAGTTTTGTTTATAGACCAATTCCATATGAATTACTAGAATTTTATTTCATATATAGCTTTGGTGTAGAGAATTCTTGTTTATATTGAGTTTGTCTCACTTTCTTTCATTTAAATTTGGTGTTTTCATCTTGGTTTATTATATAAGCCATGATTTTTTTACTTATTTAGCATGTGTGTATTAGATTTGTTAACTTTTCTTTGTACTTATGTTGATTGCATGTAATTTTTTATCATATGTTCATCATCATCACATCTATATCACATCATCTATCTCTATATCATCATACATCATCAAAATCAATTTTAAGATATGAACATGAAATATAAGATACATATAACATCATCATCTATTCTAAACTCATGTTATCATATCATATAATCACTACATCATATAACAATAAAACATCTCATCATCGTATTCAATGTACAAATGTCCATCATATACATCAAATAATAATAATTTCCATATACACTAATGTATCTCAAGAAAAATGATATACATCTTGATATACCATCATGGGTATAAATCTATAAAATGTGCCTTCATCATGAGGCATATACCAAAAATACATATACAATCTCATATATAACATGATTCATCCCCGAATCTCTCCTATGTCGGGACTTTTTGGCCTATCCTTAGGTGGGGATCTACACTATCCTCAATGATCTTGACGGCCTTTGTGACTTGGTAAATCAGCTTCCTAAATGGTGACTATAAGATGACACTCTTTGACCCTTCAGATTATAGCCCGATACAATTCTCTATAGTATCCAAAGCATCCCCGCATGCCGCCACACAAGCCTTTGGAACCACATCGCCGATTTCTCTCTACTACCACATGATGTAAAGCATCTCTCTCATTGTAACCTGTTGTAATTGTATCCTCATTTGGTCCCTCTCAAAAATCACCCGATCTCTCTTCGTAGTCCTTTGATGCACCTACTTTCTTAGGCCACCCTTCTCTCCTTCCCTCCGATCTAGCCGCCTCTGTAGAGTCTACATGGGGATAAAAACAACATCACCCTAAATCACATCCTTGTCCATCTTAGCTTGTATCGTGGCCATTGATGGCCCACATACTAACCCCCGAGCTAATACATGTGGTAACACCTATAACCCTACTCCTCCATCTCATCCTTATCCTACCGCAACACTGAGACTAACTAGTTTAGGTGGTGATAGTGGAATCTGTGAAGGTCCCAATACGGGTACCTACATCTATATCCTTGGTGCCTACAATGGAACCTATTGTATAAATTATTGTAACACCTACTGTGCTATGTGCACTTAAACCTACTACACCACCTGTACTAGAACCAATGAAACTATGAAACTAGAATGTGTGCACCCTATACTTGCACCGGTGGCCCCTATGCCATATGAACCTATGAACTATATGTTGTTTGGCCTTGTACCTATGCATGTCCCCGTCCCTCTATCTCTACCTCTGCGCATGTCCCTTCCTACCTCTATTTCTCCTCCATTGTGGCCCACCCATAGCCGTTTTCATTATACCTTCTACTAGAGCTACCTGTGGAATAATAATCTACCTCGGCATGTTTTTTTCATATTATGCAAAGTAATTGGTAGTAGTTCCTGGATCTACTATTTGTGCCCAAGAATCCCATGTTTGTGGGATGACCTAAAGAATCTCTTCCTAGCCACCCGCACTGATACATGGCCCAAAACCATAGGTATACCTTGTATCACTCCAAAATGTCGTTGACTCTGTCCAATCTATACATCTCCATGATGTGGTTGTAACTACCAATAATAAAGTGGTATATCTTTGTAGTGCACATATGTACAACATTCATAACCCATCGATATAATCTATATGGTTTCCAAGTCACCATATGTAATTTTAAGTAATCCAACACTCATTGGTAAAAGGTGATGTCACCCATGTGGCCTCTATGGCCCGTACCTACTATCTCCCATCCCATGGATGAAGGCTCATCTAGATGTCTAAATCTCAACACGCCTAGTGGTTTTCCAATGGCTAAGTATTCCCATGCCCATATCTCAGTAAAATTATGGTTGGACTTAGACAATCATCTCTTTGTACACAATCAAGTGCATATCTCTATATAAATGTCTTAGGATACATTGTCCCTATGCTAACACCTCTCCCTCCATCAAACATGCCACAAATCCTATCATCCCAAGCTAAAAATTTGTCTCGCCTCTTATCATACAACAAGTAGACATTGATAAGAGCCATCAAATAGACCGAAAGTTGTGTTATCATCCTCTCATCAAAACACTCATATAATTATATCACCATCCCCTCCTGGGTATATCCACTATATAGAATACATCCCAAATGTGTCCTCATATGTGACTTGTATTCTCGTCATACTCCACTAAAATTCCTTGTATCGGTACCCAAAGGTTATGATACACATCCTCTAATGTAAAAGTCATCACTCATGTGCGTATCATGAATGTCTAACTCTCTCTATGCCACCTCTTTTCCATTATAGTCATTAAACAATGATCCAAAGTGATATGCATAAATTCAGCAATGTAGGTCAATCATGTAGCCTATAACAAAGGTAACCAACCCTCTCTTCTCTCATCCGGTAAAGGTCCTCAAATGACTACGCCGCCACAATGACACTCCCACACGTCTAATGCTAGTGGTCTCTCCCGAAAATCAAACAATAACACCAATTAAATATCTTTTCTTTCATTATAACCCTCTAAATTCTTCCCAAAATAACCTAAACACACTAATGCACTCTTTGGTATACTAGCGCATACACATAATCTAGCACATTTAATGTTAGTGCACTTATATGGATGTTAGTGGACTTATGCTAGTGTACTCATATTAACGCATATGATCCTACTAACATGTTAAGGCATTCAAAATGATATTGCATTTTTGGTTAATGCATATGCTAGTAATAACACGCTAGTGTGTGTATATGCACGCTAGCATATTTTTGGGCTACGCTAAGCACACTCAAGTGCATGTGCTAGCATTTAAAACATTTCTCTTCTTTAAAAAAACAAGCATTTAATGCACTCATAATAAAAATAATTTGAGTTATTTACCATGGCCCACTCATCTTTTCTCCATCCATACTCTCGAACATGATTGGCATGACATTTCCTCTGCACTCGCCGAGCCATCTCTCTACTCACTCAAATCTCAAATATATCTCAAATATAACAAAGGGTTTGATAGCAAAATGGGTCACGATGCCTTTCAACCCTCTCACCCCTATATGTATCCACTTTCCAACCCTATTTTTCCATTTTCTTCCTTCTTCCACTTCTTTTAGACTAGTTGGGGCAACCTAAATGCTTCACTGTGGAATATTTTTGTACATATTGCTATGTCAAAATTACAACACCCCTGATTGCTTGTGATTTTGTGTACAAGGAAACCAGTGTAACCTGTATAACATGGGATTATCCTGCAGTGTGGGACCTTGCAAGTAAGATAATCCTCCTGAGAAATCTGACTTCATCCTCTAACCTAGTGCCAACTTCTCCAAAGTGCAGGGAATGGCAAGTTAAACTAATCCTAGTCTATTGTTTTCCAAGGAGACAGGGAAAGAAAGTTACATGAAATAAAACTACTCTAAGTGAAGGTGATGCAGCAAGAAAGGGTGAGACAATCCAAGTGAGTGAAGGATAGGTAAAAATTTGAGAAAGAGAGGGCTGGTAGAAATGCCACAAAGATAAGACAATATTATATTCTCTATATCCATAAAGCATAACAAACTATAGACCCTACAAAGAGATAGATACAACACAATATACTTATAAATATAATGGGAGGAAAAAGATGCAATTCATAAAAGTTAGGGAAAAAATGGCCACAAAACATGAATTTTATTGCTCAGAAACATGCACAATCCATCATGCCATAAGCACAAGAAAAAATATTTTACAATAAGCCCAAATTTGAGGCCTTTCGCTCACAATAGCTCTAGAACAAATTTGACAAAGTTCCTTTGCTTTCTGGAAAATCTCTCCTCAAAATGAGGTAGATTTTACAATATATAGACAATTTGGGTCAACAACTAGTAGGATCCATTAAAGAGGCATGGGCAACCATCCATTTTGGTACCTTTCCTACACAGGTGGTCATGGGTGTCATGCCTCATTAATTTTGGTTATTGGGATGTCATTCATTCACTTACCCCATCTTGCTTGTAACTTGTTCATCCTCTTGTCATCCAACTACCTCGCCGACTAACCTTGTGACTCATCCACCATATCGCACAACTGTAAGCCAACCATCTATGTTGGTCCTCAAACCCCAAGGGGTTGTATGTCATCTATGTTTTCCAACCAACCTCTCCATACATTGTCCATCTGACCAATCATAACCTTGCCAACTTGAGCCACAACAAAAACTAGCCAAACACCCATCCAACAAACCCATTAGATAACCAACCAAGCTTCAATACCAAGGTTTGACACCATCCAACCTTTCACCCGACCAACCATGCCGACCAACCATGAGCTAACACACCTTTCCAACCAACCATCAATGACCAACAATGTCAACCAACCATCGATCGACAAACCATATCGATCAACCATCAGCCGACAATCTTGTCGACCAACCAACTCAACCCACCAACCATCACCGACACAACTTTTTGACCAACTCACAACTTACCAACCATTAGCCGACACACCTATCCAACCAATCGTTAGTGACACACTTTTGTTGACTAACCATTAGGTGACACACTTGTCTCGACCAATTGCCAACCAACTAACCATGTTGATTAACCATCAGCCAAAAATTCTTTAATAAGCTCGATTTCTAATTCCAATATTCATTATGGCTCACCAACTCACCACGAGTTAAAACCAACCCCACCGAGCCAACACATGTGCTACCTTGCATACTGCAAAAGCATTTCCCTTTTCCCATCAATTGCCAATGTTCCGACCTACTAAGTTGTCCATTTTGCAGGGGGTGCAAAAATGGATAACACATACTAGTAAGTCCCCAACATCACAAAACTTGCACCAAATCCTAAAACTTGAAAAAATCTTATAAACACCTAAAAATCTAAATATTTACGAAAATCCTAAAAAATTACAAAATCACAAAAAACCAAGCGTAACAAAAACATCTCTCCTCTTTTATTCGCTTCAATTTTTTTCAAAACATTTGCTAAATTTTTTTAAATCATATATTCCAAAACTTCTAAAAATTTGTAAAAAACAATCAAACAAACATTTAATCATCACAAAAATCCTACAATTGGAAAACAAATATAATTAATATTTCAATACCTCAACACAATCTTGAAAAAGTCATACTTTTATCTACTACCCAAGTGATCATTCCAATCTTATGACTATCACGTTACATTCTTCCCTTTAACTCATCTTGGGGCAAGCCACATCAAATTTTTTTCCTTCATGATATAACTTCTCTAAGAGAATTTCAGATCTCATTCTACCTCTCCTGCAATTCATAAGTTTATTACATGGAGGCAATGATCCTTTTCAACTTTCATATCACTTTTCAAAGCATATTCAACAAGAGTTTCCTTAGGAGTATCTAAGCATCACTCTACTCTTCAGTTTGATCATATCCCAATGCATTTCATAAGTTTAGTGCTTGAGGGCATTTACATCTACTTAATCATCACTATGGCATGTATTAGGGGCATAAATAATTGTCTTCTTTTTCAAAGTTGTGTTGCATTATTGATGTTAATTTCTGACCAATTACACATATTTCATTTTCATCTTGGCTTCCTTATAGTCATGGTTCATATTGGGTATGTTTTCGTTTCATCTTTTCGTTGTTATGTTTTTTTTTCATACACATATGGGTTACACATAATGATTATTTCATAATCATGGTGACAACTCTATTGTGCAACAACAAAATAAGGTTGCTCTAAATTTTACTCTCTAAATGACGCTCATGCTACGAGAACAATTCCTCCCATCCTTGTTCAAATTCCTTGTCTTATTCCCATCAAGTGGTTGTCTACCATCTTTTTCATCACCCATCTACTTAAGGGGGATTTCCCATTCACTCCTACTCATTGGGTAATCAAAATGATTCACCGGGAAAATCCGAATATCTACCTAACTTTCCTTGTCTTTTCTCATTGATCTACATACCTCTATTATCTTTAAAATGTTATTACTCTGCAATAACACTTTAAAGAGGGGAAAATGTAGACACTCAAAAGTTACATACCTAATTCTGTCCTAGTAGAATTGATTAAATTAACTTTATGTTGCTATAATACACCCTTTTATAATTAATTAAATTAAGTCTATTACTTAAGTCATATTCTTATCCCCCTTTAGAATTAATTAAATTAATTCTAGCTACATACTCCTACCCTTTTAGAATTAATTAATTTAATTTTATCATGCCTTTGGATAATATAATTAAACATTTATTTATTTAAATGATTAATTATCTCCTCATAATTAATAACTAATTAAATTAGTTATTTAATTAATCCTATTTATCTACTCACACTCCACTTCACTCCACTTCCAAGATCCTACAATGGTGGGGGAAGTACTAATGCTCATGCAACCACTTCTCGATTAATTTAAAGATAATGATTGCCCCTACAAAGCTACAACTGCACAAACCAAATCCTCTTACTATTTTAGGTAATTATAATTATTACCTTGGAGCCAATTCAAACTATGATCCACTTCTCATGGCCTTACCCTCAACTATAAAATTTAGGTCATTTCTTTATAAATCCATCCCTATAATCTTTGAAAATTTTGTAGCCAACTTTTGCCAATTTGACATTTGCATCCTTGTGTTTCGAAGCTCATAGCATTTACAATCCGACATTTAGAAAATTGATCAAGAGAACCCATAATCATTCAAATATCAAGATTTTACAAGTCCAAGAGCTTCATGAAAAGAATGTAGCAGATTTACAGAAAGAGATCAGATAATAAGAACACAATACGAATTATATTTTCAATAATCTTCCTACAAACTTCATTACATACACTCCCATATAAATAGGAAAATATCCATCCTAAAATATAGGAGGTGGCTATAACAATTCAAACCTCCTACGTGAGTTTTTTGTAACTCACATCCCCTAAATACATATAATTGGTATTGTTGTTTATAACAACTAATAACAATTTACTAACCTACTAATAACTTATATTTACTTGATAATAATTACACATGTAATTATTATTCACACATATAAACTAATGGAGCACTAAAAAAGTGATTTCCTAACATTCCCCCTTAGTGCGAACATGGGGAAAACATGCCTTTGTACTTGCACCTACTTTCATGAATAGGTGATTTTCACAGGATGATCACAAACCCAACGGATGGTTTTACATATGGTTGACCACGAACCAAGAATGGTGGTTTTACAAAGTGGAGTACCACAAACCAAAAGGTGATGGTTTTGCATATGGTTTACCAACAACCAAAAGTGGTGGTTTTGCAAAGTGGTTTACCACAAACCAAAAAGTGAAGGTTTTCAAGTGGTTTACCTACAACCACATCATGATGTGTCAATTGTTATTATCAGTCTTCATCAATATCTCACTTTGCATAGGAATAACATAAGAATATATGTTGAATTTTGCTACTCATACACACAAAATGAAAATTAGAAATGGAGCATTGGATCATGTTCCCCCTCAATATGACATTTCCACTTATTGAAAACTAGAACACCGAACATAATAGAAATCACACCACAAAAATAAAAGCAAACTACAAACACACATGTCACCAAACCTTCATGCGGCCCTATCGTTAGTGACTGACGAGAGGTCATTGATTGAAATCCAACCTCCATTGCCTCCAACCTCCAGTTTCATGTTGCTAAATCATCCTAATTTATCTTTGAGGCTCATGATGCAAATATTGATGATGAAGCTCTGAATCTAAAGAAAAAAAAGCAGTACTCGTTGTTTTGATGATAACTTGAGAACCGTAGCTCTATTTTACAAACCATAAAATGCGTCAGAAATCTAGTTTCAAGATATTTCTAGTGATGTAGAGAATCGCTAGTGATTTCTCTAAAATCGTTGGCAATTCAAAAAAATCATTGGCGATTGTGTTGTAGGTCTAGAAACATTAGTGATTCCTATGCGACAAACTGCAACAAACTCTAGTGATTCCTGTGCATGAAAATTACTTCCAGTAGATCCTCAAATGGTCACTCTGCAAAGTGATTTGATTATTCAAGAAATGTATGCATAATTCTTTGTAATACCACATGTACACCCAATAAATATGACATAATTCTAGTCTATGGAAAGCATTATTTCTAAGTAGAATGATTTGTTTCCTTTCGCTTTCACTAGGCACATGAACTGCACACACAAATAGGTTGGGAAGAATATCAAGGAAAGAAATTTGAGGTGGATCGGATGTACAGGGTTGACTTAACACAAAAAAATTATTACATCTATGGGACAATAAACAAGAGAGGTTTTCCCTCAATTATTTAACCTCAAAATTCCATTACAGCCTCAGGAACAATGCTACTTTGATATCAGATGAAAATAATGGAGCAGATTTATAGAAAGAGATCGAATAATAAGAACACAATACGAATTAAATTTTCAATTTTCTTCCTACAAAATTCAATACATACACTCCCCATATAAATAGGAAAATATCCATCCTAAAATATAGGAGGTGGCTATAACAATTCAAACCTCCTACGTGAGTTTGTTGTAACTCACATCCCCTAAATACATATAATTGTTATTGTTGTTTATAACAACTAATAACAATTTACTAACCTACTAATAACTTATATTTACTTGATAATAATTACACATGTAATTATTATTCACACATATAAACTAATGGAGCACTAACAAAGTAATTTCCTAACACTTCACAAATATTCTTGAGGTTTGTAAGAAAGATAAAATTAAGTTTTTATCTATTTTTATTTGCTTACTTCTTCTTGTCTATAGTTTTCATTGCTTACACAAAGCATCGAATGATACTACAAAATGTAAGACTTTCCAACATGTCATAAAGTGGTAGTTGAATGCAAGAGTGTTTTCTACGTAATATCAATATGAAGATGGAATATTGGTCGCTCTCCTTCTTCTCAAACCATACAGACCCATCACAATATCATGGCATGATCGATAATGATCTTCGATATTCGAGATATTTGAATTCTACCCACTGTTCCATGATGGTACGTAATTCTCTCAACCCATTGCCGAGTGTGTATACATTATTCTCCCACCTCAATGAATTTACGTCCCCTCTAGCATATTTTCCCTTATTTTGTGTTTATCTTCCCTCCTTTGTGTTTCCCCTCTCTTGGTGTGTTTTTTTGTTTTGTTTCCTCATGTGTGTTCGGTGTTTGCATATTTGTGAGAATTGAATCTATTTCCCAATTGGAAAAAGGAATTGGTTTGCTCACCCAAGAGTGTTGAGGTTCTCTAGTTTTTATACATTCTAATTTCCTAAGTCAGATCCAATGTTATCATGTATTTTTTATCCCAAATATTCAAACTTTCAAGCATGACAATTAAGCCTATAATGCAAAATTTTCTCCAAAATGCTACCAAATCCCTCTCCCTACCAAATTTTATTCGATTTCATGATCACATTGAAATTTTAGGCACTCCAAATATATTAAATAAGAATTTTCAAAGTGATGTTTCAAGTTCAAAATTCCATTCAATGAATATCACTTGAAGACTAGTTCTTCAACAAGCCTAAAAAGGCTAATTTTGGCCATTTCGAGGCATGTGTTCATCCTCTGAGAAGGTTCCAAAAAATAAAAAATCATCTAGAGGTTGTATTGGAGAGATAGGAAGGTTTTTCAAGTGATTTAGGAATATTTAGGAAATGTTTTATGATTTAGGTATAGATCATGGCAAAAGTTGGTTTTTCAGTGTAAGGAGTGAGTGATCAAAATATGAACCTGAACTTGTTTGGATGATTCCGAGAGCTCCATAAGGAGTTATGAGGAAATAAAAAAGGAATATTAAATATTAAATAATTCTCTACATATTTCAAGAATCAACTTTTTCCAAGACCTAATCTCTTATTGAGGAAGTTCAATCTTTTCAGTACACCTTATTATCCCAAAGACAAAGGAGCCATTTTGGGAGATGAAAGAAGAAGAATTTTCTAAAACCCATTCTATTTATCTTTAAATGGTCTTAGGATTCAAAATAATACCTTTTCTAGTTCCTCATGCTACCCTCCTTGCCTCAGAAGAGTGTTTATCCGGCTAAGTTCATTTCCCCAACTCGCACTGAATCATGCCAAGTGTCACAATATTTCTCAAAGTACATTTTTTTGTCCAAATTTTCCATTTTTCCAATGGGATATATGGGAAAAAAATCTCCCATGATCATTCCCTTATGAGGTTCTTCATATGACTAGTTTTCAGCCCTCGGATGCTCAAGCATCTTTTCCAATCTTCCTCACATCACAACTCAAGGTGACAAGTGTCAGGATCTTTATCAAAGCACATTTTTGTGTCCCTCTAGTCCATTTTTTCAAGGTGACATAGGGAACATGAAAATTCACTCATAATCAATTCATAAAACTGTAATTTCAACCACTCTCATCTTGTAGTCACCCATGATCAAACTACGCTTAGTTGGGAAGGCAAAAAGTAATGTAAAGTCATTTTCAAGCTATCTCCTCTACATCGCTCATCCATCCTCCATTGTTTCACCTAAAAACCTTAAAATAAAATATGGACATAATATACATGCTTCACAACACGTTCCGACTATCCATGCAAAAGTGAAGCTTTTCTCGTGACTTCGCTAACTAGAAAACCGATTGCACCAATGTTTTCACGAAGATCATCATCCTGAGACATCGTTTTTATCACCATTATTATAAACTATATGATGCCATAGTTTTATATAGTGTAAAATTTGAAACCATTCATCCAAAATTTACCTTTTTATTTTCAATAGTTCTAAAGGATGGAACATAACAAAAATTGGAGCACGAGATCATAGTCTGCAAAGCTTAATCCAATAATGGTGTTTGCATTACAAACCAACACCAGTTTGACTAGTTAATAACAATATAATATGATATATACACTCACATGATAAACATAGTAAACCTCCTAAAATTTCAAGCTCTAATTACTCAAAGACATCTAGAAACACCTTAAAACAACAAGCAAGGTAAAACAAACAATATTCCCAAAATAATAGGTTTCAAAAAAGTCACTTGATAAAAATAAAAACTTCCTAAAAATGGTAAATCATCATCAATCGATGTAATAAAATTGTGATAAAATCTTTAGAAGACAAAATTTGAGAAAAAGGAAAAAAATCCCAAAATATCAACTCCTGGTCGCACCTGCCAAAAATAGAAAGTTTCAATTTTCCGTGCGAGAAAGTTGTATTCAACTCAATTTTTACTTATCTCACTACTTTTTCCATCCTCGCGTGGTTTCAAAGTTATATCTTAGATAAAAAAATAAAAAAAAATCCACCCTCCAAAAGGTTCATAAAGCATCATTTTAATCATAATAGTGTCAAGGAGAAAAATATATATCGGGACACAACAGAAAGTGAAAGTCGGTGACATTGTGTAGTTGGAAAAGAGTTCGAACCCCATTGTAATTCAAAATTCATCAAAATTATTTCATCATGGTAATAGGTAAAGTGAGAAAC
Source organism: Taxus wallichiana var. yunnanensis (assembly GCA_018340775.1). NCBI lineage: Eukaryota > Viridiplantae > Streptophyta > Pinopsida > Cupressales > Taxaceae > Taxus > Taxus wallichiana. The sequence continues at coordinate 10,319,634 of CM031242.1, read as the reverse complement.
TCATCTAGAAATTTATGAAACATTTTCCCTTGAATTCATCATCATCTCTCCAAGAAAAAAATCAAATTGATCCTCATGAGTCAAGAAAAGGTGATCCATCACATCCTTTGTCGCTTTAGGGACATATAATTATGTATTCCCCAATGGTGGAGCTTTCCCATAAAGAAAAATAATTGATCCTACATCAAGCTCATAAAAATTATTCGGTGACCAACATCATGTCAACTCCCTAAAATCCATTGCCCATGGATTCAAGAATTTTGCTAAAGTGAGCCAAAAACAAAACATCAAGTTTTAATGCCCAACCTTGGAGCTATCACAAAAATCTTGAAATCAAGGTGGAGGAAAAAAGCCCAAACAACTTCTTGCTTCTTCAGTGTTACCTTAATAAACCAACACATCGAAGCTTCTCGGCTAAGAATGTAAATCATGTTGAAGAGATGGCTCCATCAAACTATGAATTGATCCACATCTCATTGGGTCAAGGTTCATATGAGGGTGACTCTTATTTTCTCAATGAATTCTCTACCTAGACCTCCTTACATGAAATGAATATTACAAATGAATAATTGAGGAATTTTAGGAACATGTGAAAAATCTTAGTGCTTACATTTAACCTATCTTAGATCCTAATTCAATACCTTCACTCCCTATGGAATACATTCCTCCAATCAATAGCTTTGACCCTGAGGTGATCAAGAAATCACAAATATATATGATGCAAGGGAAGGCTAATGAGATATGGATTGAGAAGATCATCAAGAAAGGTAAGAAATTGCTCCTAGAGGTTCTCTCTCTACTCAAGTATATTCTTGTCATTTTTTTAGAAGTGAATAAAGTAAGGGAGAGATTGAAAAAGAGAAGTTCCCTTGGATGAGGTTCTCCAACTTGTGTCCGAGATGATCTCCCTCGACTCTCACACCCTTGTGAGTAAAAACGTGTTCTCATCAACCGATAATAATTTGTCTCCAATCTAGGTCTGCATCATGGATGCTAGATATGGGATGCTCAAATATTCCATCTCTAAACTTAACTCTAGTGGGAAAAATCCTTTTTAGATTTTTAATTATTTATGTAGCTATGTTCATATACTTAGTTTCCCTCCATTCACCAAGAAATCATCATGAAAATAACTTATTAATTCCTTATAGGAGTTGGTCAAGAATGAGGTGAGTGATCCTCTTTCCTTTAATGAAGATACCTTATATTCCCTTTCCAACATCAGAGGATCTATTTCTGACATTGTAAGAGATCACAAAGAATGGTCTAATCAGTGCAAGGATATCAGTGATGTTCCAAAGACATGGATCAAGGTGTTGAGTTGCATTTGCATTCTAGAAGCAGATAAGGTGGCACCTGTTGTGGCTCATTTATGTAATAATTCAAAGGAAAAGAGATAATTATAGAAACTCTCCATCAAGGATCATGATCATAAATTTCTCCATCATACAAGGCTTCATCTTAATAAAATCGATTAACCCTTCCTTCCTTCTCTCTCTTCCTTCTTCTCTCTCCATGTTCTAATTTCTCATTAAGAATGTATTTTTCGTTATTTCGTCTTATTCACTTAAGTGACCCTTAGTTAAACATTGTAAGAGTCATTTTTCCAATAATAATAAAAAGACTCACTTCCTAGGAATATGAAAGGTCACAAGTGATGAGGATAGGTGAAGAGTCGTGTGGGGGTAGATGAAAGGATATATTGTAATGTTATAAATTGGAATGGCTTCTCCATTCCAAAGGGTTGGAAATTTTGATTTAATGTTTTTTGTTGAGAATAATACTTCTACATCAAACAATCAAAGTTACAATTCTTATATTTATTGTCTTACATTCCTCTACTCTCTCTTTCCAGCTTTACATTTATGATAATCTTGTAAAATTAAGAAAGGTGTTTATGTCTTTGATGAATAAATCAATGGAATTATGTGTCTATGATTTGCTATGTCTTTTCATGGTGTACATTTTTTCATTCTTCTAACTGGATGTGGACTTACTCTGGTTATTTTATGTGAACTCTGCTAGTGCTTACAACAATAACCCCTCTCTCCTTATTTCCCCAACTCCCCTTTACCTCTCTTCACCGTAATTCCCTCCTTGTACTTCATACAAGAAAATTTCCACAGGTTTAGTGGAGTGTTCCTGTGTGATCATCACCTATCACCCACCCCATATATTTATATAGTTTACATTCAATAATGGGATCTTCCCCATACATAATAAGGAAGGGTTTAGCCCCATATTGTTTGTGAAGACTTAATAATTCGCAACACGACAAATTATTTCACCAACACTAGGAAAAAAATTGGTTTTGATCATGTTAGGAAAGTACTCATAGGGCTTAGGAAGTTTTTTTAGGTCTTAAAGTGTTTAACATTTTGAATTTTGCTTAGTTTTTCATTTTCCTGCCTAAAGTGAGAATTTGAATTTTCAAACTTGTATTGGGAAAAATATTTATTCTAAAGTGAGTTTGAGAGGTCTATATGGTTAGGATGAGTGAGATAGGTGTCTTTCCATTCTCTAAATGACTCTTGAGGGGTAAAATTTGGAAAGGGTGCTCTTAAAAATGTAAAAAATATTTCTTTCCTATGTTTTGAATACTATACACATCATCAAGACAGTTGATTTTGGGGGTGAATTTGAATAAAATGGAAAAACAAAACTCCAAAAATGGAGTTAGTTACAAGTGGATTACATGAGGAAAAAACTATGTAAGGGTATTTTGATAGAGAAAATCAATGGGAAAAGAAAAGAAAGGCTTTATTCTTGAAAGAAAAGGTTGTCTATGACTATTTTTCTTCATGTGAATCAAATTATAAGCACATATTTACTTAAGAGTGAATGGATTCATTTTTGAGAACTGTAGTGGATTGTGTGGACACTTTTTTAAGGGGTTTGTGAATCATCTAAGGTGAAAATTCTCTATTTACTCTAATCTTCTCATGTGTGTATCAAGAACTCTATTTTTCTTGCAGGGGAAGTTTAGGTTTAACAAAGTCTTTGAAGTTTATGTAGAAGAGGGACAAATCCTCACAATGACATTAATGTTCAATCATCTACATACAATAGTGATGGCTATAATATTTATAGATATTGCCTAGCCTAGTACAACCAAATAACAATTTACACATGTGCAACCAGAAACCATACATGAATTAATACAGCCCACTATTAAACAAATAAGAACAAAATTATGATACAGGAATACTATTCCCAAATACAAATGAAATATGGTTTATAACCAAACTATAAAAACTTACCACAATAATAATTAAATTACCTATGCTAAATTAACCTAGGTAAACTATGTTTTAATTAACATTTTGTTGGAATTTTCTTATTCACTAAGAGCTTAGATACATTTGATAGTCTATAATAGACCTGTATGTAACATTTTTTCATTTTAAATTAAGTGGTTAATAATTTTTAAGAGTTTGAACCTATTTGGGTTTCTCAAAAATCATAACTATGGTTTAAGGTAAATCTATGTTTTGAGGGATTTACACTTGGTTTCAAGATCTAATATTTATAAGACATCATCTAGGAACTTCCTTGCAACAAATTTTCAAGGTTTTGTGGTTTTTAATCTCTCCAAAATAACCCAGTTGATTAAAGTTTGAGAACCAAGCATGTAGGTGCTTAGAGAGGCCTAGTCACCAAAATCATAGTAGCAATTTAGAAGGTAATAACAAGGAGTTAAACCTTAAAATTTTTTTGAGGAGAAAGAACTTAAAAAAGGGTATCCAGTTATCTATAATTTTCTCTAATTCTCTCCCCATATTTTTGAGCTATAAGCCTAGAGATAGTTTTTCATAAAATAATGTATAGAGGCAAATTTTATCTAATTTATTCTTTTTGTTGACATCAAAAGAGTTAGAAAATTTGATTTGATGTCCTTGAATATAAATGTTGGTTTTTTATGTTGAGTTTGTTCATCCTCTACATCATTTTGGTATTAGAGTAGTAAGATTAAGGAATCGGAGGTTTACTCTTTGGAGGTAAGATTTGATTATTGTTAAGAAGAATATGTATATATGTGTTTATGAAATTTAATGAATTTATTTAAGGAATAAGATTTGTTCAAGATAATAATCTTGTTCTTTTGTACTTTTGTGTGAAGTTTTATAGGTTGCTCCTTGAAAAGACAAGAAAGAAGGAAATTTGACAAAGAAAATTAAAGAGGAGGAAAATAAAAAGTGGCAAGAATTCCAAGAAGAGATAAAAGGAAAAGATAAGAAAGAAGGAAATTCAAGAGACTAGGTGTGGAAATAAACCTAGGTGAGACTTAGGAAAGGTGGAAAAGACTTGCTAGAGGAAAAATGGAGGAAGAGAAAGTGAAGATAGTGAAGGGATTACTCAAGTTTTTATGCCACAAGAAAAAAATAAAAAGAGGGGCGAGAAAGAAAAAGAGAAAGAAGAAAGGATGAAAGAGCTAGCAAAGAAGAGATAGATAGAGATACAATAAGAAATAAGAGAAATTATAAAGGATTTGGAACAGTTAATAGTTTTCATGGAAAGAGTGAGAGAAAAATAGTTTCAAGGAGTGGAAATGATCATGAAGAAGAGAGCTAAGTGTCCTATAATGTTACTTGTGGAGAGGAATAAGAAAATATAGCTAAGAGTGTTGATAAAAGAAGAGGAAAGAATGAAAATTAATATGACTAAGAGGATAGGTAAAAATTAAAAAGAGGAGGTAAGAGAATTTGTATTTGTACGGGATGCAAAAACTAGTCAAGAAGAATATGCTAGGGAACAAAAAAAAATCAAATTATAAGTTTGTATATGTGAGTAAAGAGAAGATAGAAGCTGGGATTCAAGCACTTTAATGTTCTTTAAATGGTAAATAAGTGAGGGATGATGGAGAAAAATTGAGTTGATGGGTGAGAGGACTGAAAACTAAGACAAGAATGAAGACAAATAAATTGTGGAAATAGATTTCAAGTTATAAAACAAGAAGAAGTGAAAGAAGTATATGAAGAGACTCAAAAGTCTCTCTATTTTTCATCTAAGGTTTTGTGTGATAATGTATGTGCAGGTTTACTTGATAAGGAAGTGAAATCCATTGAAGAAGCAACTCTTGAAAGAGCTCAAATGAAGAGAAAGAAACTTTAAATCCTCATTTTGGAGGATAAAAATAAAAACAAGAAGATGAAGAACAATTAAAAATTGTTGTCGATGAAGAGAAGAATAGTACAAAAGAAAGGAGGAGCTTAAAGGTGAAACATAATTGGAATAAACTAAATAATAAGTCTAATTTGAACTAGAGTACAAATCTTCCCACTTGGGGAGAATGATGCAAGAGCATCAAGCTTACAAATAACCATTTTTGGTTTTCAAGACAATTTTTTAGAGTGATAAGTTTTGGGGGCATGTTCATAGCAATTTTGAGTGTTCCCCAAAAAAGTTGGGAATTTCATGTTTGTAATAAGGCCATTTGGGTTTTTCCTCCAAAATGGGCCATTTAAATATTTGAATATCCAAGTAGTGTTTATAGGTCTAGGTGATAAGTTAGGAGTTAGGAAATGATGCATATGGTTCTCAAATATCCTAAAATGAAGTAAATCATATGTGTACACCATTCTTGTAATTTTTCACAAATTATTGTCACTTCTCCCCTTAGTTTAGATTAACTAACTAGTGTGAAACTACCTCTTTCAGGGCATTCAAAAGGAGGTATTTGCATCCTGAAGAGTCGAAGGTTTTGGAAAGATGAGGATAGTTGGTGGAGAGTGTTAGAGAGCCATAGAAGCTCAAGAATGATATGCATGAGATATATATTACCTTGTATAGTGGATTTTAAATGAAATAAGCTTGATAATTCTTGTAAAATTTTTGAATGCATGTGTTGGTGAGAAAAAATGTCGATATGGAAAATTAGGTGTTTCCACCAATGTTCACGAGCTTACTCCCTCTCGCATTAAATGGTAAAGCTCCCATTATTGAATGTAGATTAATTTATTCCTATCTAAATGTTGTGGCTTGGCCAAATATGTCAGGGATCACACAGAACACTCTACTAAATTGTGGTAAAGTACTTGTATGAGGTACAAGGAAGGAAATTATAGCAATGAGGGTGAGGGAGAGAACTTAGGAAAGTAAGGTTATTACTTTGAGTAGGCCAATTACAGAGTTCACACCCAATAACAAGATTAGTTCATCATTCAATATAGAATAAGAAACAATGAATTCATTGATGGGACCAATGAATTGAAAACACACATTCCTTAGATTCATCTATCAAGGATGTAAGGTTCCTTTCCAACAATGTTCTTACAAAGTGCATAAAAGAGAGAAAATAGAAAAACACATGAGAAAGGGAAATGGAAGAAAATTATATTTTATTTATTTATTTGGTGATATAAAGCTCAACACCAAGGTCACAATCCACGATTGCTACCAAAAATACTAACATTCAAGACCCTTTGAAATGGAGAAGCCATTTCAATTTATAGCAATGTGAATTGACCTCTCATCTCCCCCCACATGACTTTTCACATTCTTATTTCTCTTATAATTTTGAGAAAATAATTTTATAATTTATAAATATGTCACTTAAGTAAATAGGACAAAATACAATGATTACGCTCAACAAAGAATTAGAAAGGAGGTAGAGAAGAGGAGAATGAGGAGAGAAGAGAAGGAATGCTCCAAAGCATGGATTTCAATGAAGATCAGCTCGATGGTTTTGAAGATGACTATTCGACCCATGATGACCCTCCACATTGATGCATCAATGAAAAACTCTTCCGAAGACCACTTTGAACACCTTTCCTCTTCTAAACACCCTTGAAATGATGAACCTTCACCACACTACTCAAACACACTAAGAAGAGGAATAGTGATTTCTTGAGAAGTGGACCACTAAGAATACTGGAAGATAAATCCCCTTATTGAGATAATATTTGTTATCCTTGAGACACTATCACAACTTCATGATCAATCATTCATATGAGAAAAATTAAATACACTTCATTCACACAATCATGATCTTGATTCCACCACATTGGAAGCACCGACGATGAGTGAAGATGAGACAAAACCTTCCAATCATGGATAAGGGAAACAAGAATGAAATCAAAACTAATGCATTCCACCTTTTGATCATGCATCCAATGTGAAATGAACTGAAATGGTTTTCGGTATAAAATTGGTAATTTTCTCATTTTGACATTCTTTGCTCACCGCATCGGGAATGCGGGAATTGACTTGAAACAAGGAGAGGAGCTCCTGTGAATTCGAGACCATTGTAGGATGGGTGAAGGACTAAAATGTGACCACTTTTATCTCATTATACCCATTTACTATTTTTAGAATATTCACCATTATGGTCCCATTTAGCCAATTTTTGCCTTTTTTCAATCTTGCCAATTTTGAGTGTCTCGATCATGAGGGAATGAAATAAGGAGTATGAATGCACATTTTCTTGGAATTACTATTTTTAATAGGTACTCCCATATATACTTATTAAAAATATAAATTGGTCCTCTCGTTTTCATATTAAAATGAAACCACTTGCATAAGTTTACATAATTCATTTCAAGCTCTGCTCTAATTTTCGTGTGATTCTACCGATTTGGAACCTTAGAACCAAGAGGTAACTCACTTCCCTTTTATTGTCGCGTCATGGTAGTCATTAATTTCTTCCATAATATTTTATAAAAAATTTATTTCCCACCTCGATTTTGATGAAATTGGCTTCACCGAATAGGTTTTTCTTATCGACTTTGTGTTTAAATTTTTAGCTAGATATGTCCATCTAATGACGAAATTGAAGAAACAAAAGCTAGGGAAAAAATGAGAGTTTTATTACACTAAAAACCTATAGAATAATTTAATATGTTTCTACTTTCCTCTTGAAGTCATTTATAAAAGAGGAAGATTGTAAAAATCTCACTTTGAATCATTTTTCTGGATTGTGAGATATGAATTTATCATCGATTCCTGGAACGAAGTTCTTCGGACAAAATATGGGCATAGTACCTTGAAAATTTAATATTGTATGATTTTTTTCTCTGCAATAATGAGTATGTGGAGGAAAATTTAAGGAAGAAAATGGAATAAATATTTATGGAGAAATTTTGGCAACATTTCTAGGATTTTTCATGCATATGGAGGACGAGCTTCAAAAAAATATCTTCTAGATTTCTTAATGCTTCAAGGGGGTGAAAAAAATTCCCAAGATCCCCTTGGAATGGGATTAAATGGATAGAAAAATACACCTTAGCCCTATCATGACAAGTGGCGATCATGCATTTGTTGGCGGATGAGGGAGAAGAGCTTGTTTTTAACACCCGGGGGCTAAGTTTGGGTCATGTGAGAGACCATGAGGGAGAAAGAGAGGGAGGGTGCCATTTTGTATCCCATTTTCCCCTTGGAATGGGATAGAAGGGACAAAAATGGTGCAACATCCCCATGGTGAAAAGTGGTAAGCCGAGATTGCACGAGGCGGGGGCCTAGAAAAAATTGGTAAAAGGGCTTATTGAGGCTTTCCGGGTCATGTGACGGGTCTAGGATCTCAATCGGGCATGGGGCATATTTTTATTTCCTCATTATCCCCTTAGGATGGGGAATAATTGATTAAAAAAAAGTGTGCCTCACCATCATGCTAACATGTGTCCACTTGAAAAATTTTCTAACCGAGAGCGTACCTTGAGAGAGAGCTTGAAGATGAAGCTCTCAAAGCTCCATGAGGTTTTTTTGGAACTTCTTTATATTATTTTGACTCCATACATCCTTATAAATACAATTGGATAGTTCCTAATGTATTATTATTCCTGAAATACCCCAAAATAGACTTTTTCTCGGGATAACAGGTGTGTCTACCACATATGATTTTTGGAAAGAAGTTCTTTGGTCTTGTGAAAAATATGAAAATACCACCATATATAGAATTTAATTAGATTTCCAGTGGCATCTTGTTTGGCCTTAAAATAATTTTTGAAATCTAGGAATCATCTTTCGAAGCTTAGGTGCTTTTTTGAACTACAAGCTCCTTTACCTTCAAAACCCGCTTTAACTAAACTTGTCCTTAAACATCCAAATATTCCCTAAATATTACTAAATCACTTGAAAAATGTTATTATCTCATCAATACCACTGCCTATGAATTTAGGCCTTCAAATCTCTTTCGAAGAATGCACACTTGTCTTAGAAAGGCTAAAAATAGTCATTTCTAAGTCTATTGAAGAATCTGCCTTAAGAAACACTATATCGAAGGAATTCATGATATTTTTTTCATGTTTCAAACACTTGGGAAATGTTTTCAAAATACATATGGATACTTTTGGGATTGGGATAGGAATGAAACAAGGGGGAAATGATCTGGAGATGTGGTTAGGAAGGTTTCAGGAAGACTTGGGGTAAAATTTTCAATTTTGGCTAAGTTGTCATGCTTGAAAGTTTAGAATTTTCATTTACACATTTACATGATAACAACATGATAGAATAGTTATGTATGATGTTTCTCTTTTATGTATGACATGGTGTTGTTGAGATTAATGAGATCCCGAGAATGTTTGCTTAATAGTGGGAGAGGATTGTTCTTACTTATCAAAACTAGATAGCATTGAGAGTATGTGCTTATGTTTAGAAGAGAAACTCCATGTTTGGAATATATAAAATTACTATGCAAGTTAAGGAGAAGGTACATGTCATTAAGGATAAGAAAAAGTATTGGATGTAGCATGGAAATCTTTGAAGAAGGCTATAAGAGGCCATTTGAAGAAGGTAAGTTAACAATTCATGAAGATCTTGTTACTTGTAAGAATAATAAATAGGAATGAATCATTTAGTAGCATTAATCTTGAAAATATTTACGGAAATTTTATTTTGTACCATTTACCAATGTGTTAGGAGGGTCATAGTAGTATTTTAATCTTGATTTCAAATAGAGAAGATAAAACTAGCATGCTTAGGAGTCGTAGTCTAGGTGTGATGGTAAAAATGAATTTAGAGGTCATAAGAGTCATAAAAGAAGAAAAATATAATTTAAAGAATAATATGGATTTGTATGAAGGTTTTCAAAGGGTGGAGAAATCCTAAAAGTGGGTCCAATAAACATAAACCTTAATATTGTGTTCTTCGTCTATACCCTATTTATGGTTTTAGCGAAGGATGAAAACAAGTATAAATTGTAATTTGTCCCCGATAAAATCCTAAAAATTGGTAGAAAGTATGATTTAGGAATAAATAATGTGTAAAAGAAGTTACCAGAAAAAGACTAAAGTTTGATAGGTTAAATGTGATAAACTCAATCAAACTTTGCAATGTAAGCTAGTTTGAGTGTTTAGAGAAGGTAAATGACAAAATAGCTAATATTAGTCTTCACCTATTGTTAGAAATATTTGATAAGGTAAAAGTAGGTCTATTGAAGATGTGTATATCTTGGAGGAAGAAACACATGGTAATGTAAGGTGGAAATATGAAATTTTTATTCTTATATTATGTTTCTCATACATTATTGGTGAAGTTTAAGGCATATGTCGAATCATGTGTTTGATATCATCTGTGGAGGTTTGATCATAGGTAGACATAGGTGAAAATGTGTTGAGGAATAGGAGTACATGTTTGAAAGAAGCATTAAGTTGATAGACCCAAGATTCAAGAAACTCATTCCAAAACCCTATGTAGTAAGTGTTGTAAGAGATGACATGATAATGAAGTGTTGAGATTGGGGAGTAATTATAAGGCATAAATATGACCTAAATTAAGTTGGTTTAAGTATTCTAAGGTGTTGGTAAAGGTCAGTAACTAGGGGGAGTATATAGTCATGAGAAACTCGTATTTGGTTGACCAAGAAGACCTAAGATGCCTAAGTCAAATGGTGATAGTTTGATTGAGAGATTTACCTTGAGAATCAAACCTAGAATTTTGTAGGAAGTATAAACTATATATCTAGAACTATGATTGGTTTCTCCCGAAAGTTTGTGATTTGATCCAAGCATTAAGGTTTTGTTAAAATTAAGGCTACTAGATTAAAGACATAATTAGAGATAGTCATAAGAGCATTAAAGGAAATAGGTTCAAAGACAAGATTTGAAATTTTTTTAGGAGTTATAAGGGATTAATGGGTACTCAAAAATGTTAGCATAGTGTTTTGAATGCTTGTGTATTGATCTAGACAATAATATTTTCCTATTTTGAGGGCTAGTAGATCCTATTCTTGAACAAGAAAGTTAAATTGATAAAATTGTGTTTTAAATCAATCATAATTGTTCTTAAGGAATATTATAGCAAGGATTTGAGTGAAAAGAGAGAGTGTAGTAGGTAAATACCCTTTGGAATAGTATTTTCCATTCTTTTTACCTTTTAGCCTAAGAAATGCCTATTGAAGAGCTAGAAAAATTGCATGGTTTGATGTCCTGGAATCTAACTATTGGTTTGTTATGTTGATTTTTTAATCCTCCAAATTACATGATCGAGACAATTATACACACAATAAAGACATTGACATTTTTAGAGTCTAAGGGAAGGACTTAGTACACCAAGAGGGTTACAAATTTTCATTGGATGTGAAGGATGCATTCTCTAATATTCTAGTCACCAAGGGAAGATATTGCATTCAATCAACAAAGTGATCCTTAACACTCATTAAAAATGTTGTGAAATAAAAATAAAAGCTTACTTAGGATAGGAACATGGAAATCCAAGTGAGAAAGAAAATAAATTAAAAGATTCAAAATATTTTCTATTCCACATTCAAAGACCTTTACAATGAGTTTATATGGGTATTTATAGGAAAACCCCATATCAACAAAGTCTTACAAGCATTGATGGCGGTAGGATTTTCACATCTTGGATTAACAATAAAATATTACATGGTAGATGCACAGTCAAATTACATTCAATTCCAAGTTGGCCATCTAGAAAGTATATCATGTCAGAATGCATCTTCTATAAGATCTTCATTACATGACACAAAGCTAAAGACATATACCATACATGATATGCCCATATTATGTAGGTTCTTAGTAAGCATGAGGCACCAAATTGTAAGATTAAAAATTTCCATTTAAGGTTACCAAATACCTTTGGTGCAACATGTACAGGAGATGAGATTTTCTAGAAAATTGGCTAATAATGCCTCATGATTTTGGGCACTTGTTTGTCTTTCAAATGGCTCGACATTTTCTTCGTGTAGTACATTTTTTGATTTGGGGTGCGCAGTGATGTGTGTGGAAGGTTCACACAATATTAACTCCTCTAGTAGAGTGTGATGGCTTCCTTACATAATATTCTCCATAACATTCATTTAGTTTTAATATTTTGTTTAAAGTAATTATCCTTAGCACATTTTCCCAAAACTCCCCTTACATAAACAAAGTAAACAAGGAAAACTAATTAGCATTACATGTAATATATTAGTTTAGGGGAGAAATACTTGCAGGTGTATGTATGAATGGGCATGTGTTTCTTCATTTGATTCATCTTGCAATGGTTTGGGCAGATATCTTTGAGGTGCATAATCAATTGTATAATGTTTTCAAGATATTGGTTAAGTATGGAGAGTGTGTGGAAGGTTTACATGATTCCACACAACTTATGATAGTCAAATTTTAATTAAGTATCAAGGAGTTCTCTAGAAATAGTATACAACTGCGTAAATATTTCTCTAGCATAGTTTTGAATGTGAAGCGTACGTAGGATGACTCCAATCTAAACATGAAGGCTTAAAGATGAATGAGGATAGGTGATAACATAGTGAAATGGATTTGCGTGATGACATGCATGAAAGAAATTTTTGCAATAGCGTGCATGGATTTCGTTGACGAATTTTAAGTATTTTATGTAATAAAATGTGGGCCAATTTGTAAAGAGAATTTGGCCATAAATAGACCCTCTACAACATGACTAAGGCATGAAAATGCTTGAATTGAAGGAATTACTCACAAATTAATACGAGAAAAGGGGAACAATTTTGGATTATTTTTGTAAAAACCAAGAGGTTCCATGATTTCACTTGTGAATTTAGGGGCATGTTGTGGACACTATAATATGTGGGATGCATACAATCGCATATTTTTCTCCTAGTAGGGGGATAAACATGGCTTTGGAGGATGTGTGGTGTATTTCATGTTTTACAATTTTGAATAGACAAGCTATTATCAAAACTACCGAGGGACCTAACTAAAAGAGATGACTCGGTATATACAAATATTCATGCTTATAGAGACCACTATCATGTTGATGGTTATATTATCTTTTTATTATATATTTAATTATCTATTATTACATGTTTGCGGAAGTACATTAATGTGGTATTGGATTCTTGTATGATAGTGGTGGTGGAAGTGTAGCTATTTCATATTGGATGCAAAAAATATACTATGATATTGAGACATGTGGTGCTACATATTCTTGGGTTCACATTATGTTGGTCCATTTGTATAGAAATCTATATCAGTTTAAACATGAGAAGTATATTGGTGGAAATGGTTTGGAAAATATTCTTCAAATTTGAGAACACATGAACATATTATTGTTGTGGAAAAGTCTCGTACCAAGTCTCGGTGTTTATAGTAGATATAAAATGTGTGTCTCAAAGGAGTATGTGCAAATAATAATAATATGTGAATTCCTCCAACAATAATGATTTACTTTATACATAAATGTGACAAGATATGTAGGCATGATCATGTAAGTGTAATGTGTTCCCCGACAAAAGCAAGAATAAATAGTCAATATGGATAGGTAGGAAACTAGCGTGCCACAATCAAGGTGTAATATGCCTCAATGTATGTTTAAAAGGATAAAACTACTAAAAGGATGTGTATGCATATGTTATCATAGGATAGAAAGTGTGAATGTGTAGACTATAATAAAAAAACCCAAGAGGAAAGAGTCATTATATCATCGTAAATAAGCCAAGGAAAAGAGATTAGAAAAATAAACAATGGTAAGGAAATCATTTTCAATTTAAAAATAGAATCATATGCGACCCAATCCGTCAACTCAATTATAAAGGGTGATAAAGTAAGAGATACCAAGCACAAATATTTAATAAAAACTATATACAATAAAATATGTAAGCAATCTGCTATTGTTGGTGTGAGGTATTATTTTACCTTCATTAATTACTAGGCATTTTCACCTCACACATGGTGAGTCATCTCTCTTAGTTGAGTCATAGGTCTTATGTGTCATTAGGAGTTATATGATAGATTCCATCATAGAATATGGCATATGTGTTAGTGTGCATCATATAGGAGTTACATCCCATTTCTGGATTGTAACTCCTTTCTCCCTTGTGGAGGTATGATGAGCCTTGCATATGGAGTTACACAACACTCATACGTATACTCTATTTTTTTGATCTATGAGAAGGCTAGACCGATGTTACCTTAGGTATGAATCTTGTTGTATGGTTAATTCCTAATAATTACTTGGAGAAAAAAATTCTATTGGAAAGAAATGATCTTTATGTGCATGGGATCCATTAGATTCTTTTGGTTCACTCTCACATGGTATCGAGAGATGTGTTATTGGCAAAAGTGTACTCGCCATATTGGTTATTGTTAATTACTTTTGATTTCAATTTCTAATTTCTTCTTGTGCAAGTTAATTAATCATTTTTCAGTTTATGCTAACCCTGGTTAATCCTTGTTTGGAGAGTTTTGTTCTGTGTTTTTTTGGTTTTTGTGCAATCAAGAGTTTTCCAACTAGATTTGGCTATTCTAGGTTATCTTTGGTAGAAAACTCTACTTTGGAGGTATTTATGGTTTTCTAGTTTTTGTTTGAATTAAAGTTCATTTTTTTGAGTATTTCTTATTCTCCTCCAAAACTACCTCCTCCATCTTGGATATTTGCTCGCTCCTTGAATCTTGTCCTACAACCCTCCTTAGCTCTCCCCCGAGCTCTCTCCCAGCTCGATGAGATGCGTGCAAAGCTCCTTCAACTCACTTTCCCTCACCAACCATCTTGGTCGAGCCACCTTGAGCTCGGCCCTGGTTCCGCCCTTCCTCGAGCTCTATTTTTTCTTACATTGTTCGACACCTTTGTTTTCTCACTAAGTCAACCTTTTTTATTTGGCTTGGTTATGTATTGCTTTGGCTTGCATGCGTGGTTTTTTTAGCTTCACAAGTTGGGTTTTACCTCGGGCTCATGTTTTATGTTGATGTCATTCTCGTTCCCCATCTTGATTCATCTATGGTTGCTCACCCTAGCCAATTGTTAAACCTTGTTAGGTCATTCCTTGGTTTTATTTCTCGTCATGAGCCCACCCTTCTCAAAACTATTACAACCTTTTTACATGAGTTTTAACTTACCATTGAGCTCTCTCCTCCTTATTCAAACTATGGCTCGACCTGCCTCGGCTTGACCCTACCCCGTAGACCATTTCCTACCTCTACGCATGTGTTTTGGTTTCAATGTCATCCACCGCCATCCTTTTAAACCATTGAGCCCGCTTTCCCTCCTTGAGCCACCCACCTTGCCATGTGGCACTTCGACCTCTCCCTTTGACCTTGTTTTTAAAATTATTTTCCCTCTTTGAATTTTTTGAGCCCACTCTTTTAACTATAAGCCTTGTTTTTAACTTGGGTTATAATATTATTATATCCCATGTTAAATTAGACTTGGGTTTATATATATATATATATATATATATCTTAGCTTTCTATTAAACTAAATTAGGATTAATTTCAAAAGGAAGGAAATTTATTTTAAGTAAGTTCATTTAATTTAATTATAGGGGTAGCTAATTTTTAAGTCAACCCTTTTTATTTTTTATTTTTCATTTCCGAAAATTAAATTAATTAGGAAAAATATTTGAAAAATTAGTGTTACTAGACATTTTTAATCGGTTGCTTGTAAATGGTTGTGTTTTCACTTTTTGAGGTTTTTTTCACATTTCAGGAGGTCCTTTGGCTCCATTTGGAGTTGTGTTTTCTTGTAATCAAACTCTTGTTATTTTTATCTGGATAGTGAGCGCGTCTCGCCACAACCTCAAGCGGCAAAGGAGTTTCTTGGTATGTGAGACATTATTTCTCACGCATGACTTAGTTTTCCTCCCTTATTCTTGTTTTATCCTTGTTTCATGTTTTTTTCATACAAAATGGATATCATGGAAATTAAAAAATTTGAAGCATGAAAACTTAGCCCCTAATTTAAAACTAGGCTTCCCAGCCTTTATGCATCCTTCCTCCGACCACCGCCTCAATATCACCATCACCCCGACTTAGAGATTGTGCTAACAATTTTTCATTTTTTTTTCAATGTGCACGGATGATTACTCAAGATGGTTGATGAACTTAGTAATTTTTATGAGAGACAACTTCCTCAAGAGGCCTAAAAAGGCCATTGTTGGCCATTCTGAAGCTAGTAAACACCTTTGAGAAAATTCAAGGAAAACCTAAAGCATATAAGGGTGGTTTTAGAGATTATTGAAGATGTCATAATAAATTTAGGAATATTTAGGAAATAAAATCATATTCAGGAACAATTTGTTCAAGATTGGGTTTTTAGGGTGTGGGAAATGAAGGATCCTTAGTGAAACCTCGACTTTTTTAGATAATTCCGGAGTTCAAAAAAGAGTTAAGAATTAAAAATAGGCATCATAAATATACGGTAATCCTCTATAAGGTGGAAGCATAATATTTTATCCAAGGATCAAATAATTCCTGAGGTATTTCAAAACTCTACAGATGCCCCTCTTAGTTCAAAATGAAATAAGACCTAATTTTTTTAGCTTTAGGAAGAATTGGTTTATTGATATTAAAATATTATTTAGATTCAATATCATATAAAATTTGACTCCAAATCATTTTACTAAGCTCATGTGGTGAAAACATCAAGTCTGATGTCCAAATTTGGACATCCGGGGCAAAATTGTCTTTCCCGGAATGGAAAATTCACAATTTGGACAATCATGTGTACCCTCTATCCCCCAAGTGACAATGGAGACATGGGATACACTAAAGTGTTATCTAAACCTCCTCCCAAGTTACACTTTGGCTTCCTAGGTGCTCTAGGTGTCCCCTCTACCCCCCATGGTGCAAGGGGGACAAGGGGGACACCAAAGTGTGGCCTCCCTCCTCGTAGGTCACACTTGGTTTCCTTGGTATCTCCTCTACCCCCTATTTCCCATAAGGAATAAGGGGGACACAAAATGTGACCAAGGCATGCATATATCCCCTGGACCACATGTGACCATCTCCACTCCTCTCAGTCATTTACCAACCCTCATACCTCACTTTCACCAGCCCCACAAAATCCTAAGTCACACTTTGGACACCTTGGTGTCCTATCTATCCCCAAGGGATGAGGGGAGTAATACTTGCAAAATATCCCCTCATAGGAAAAATCTTCTAACCGTGGTCAAGCTATCATGCCCAAAAGTATGTCATAAATTACATAAAAACCAAAATAAATATTCCTCTTATAAAACTTGGTAATTTTTCTTATAAAGTGTTGTTGAAAAATATTTGACCTACATTAATCTCTAAAATTCCATAGCATAAAAATGAAAAAAAAAAATTGTTTCTATGGATATTTGGCAGGCAAAATCATCTGAAACTTGGAGAGAATGTTCCTCAAAAAATCTACTTTCATCTAATCCATTTTTTGCATGATGATGTGGCTAATTTTTTGTGATATGGAGGACTACATTTTCTCTCACTATTATTACATCCTCGATGAAATTTTCATTTTCCATTGATCAGGATGAGGGAAACATCTGAAAATTGGAGCAGGAAATCTTTGAGAAAAAACTAGAATTTTGAGACCATTTTCATTATAACCCGACACTTGTAAGTGCACTTACTAAAAATAGCAAGTATTCATGGCAAGGTATGTCTAAAATTATTAGTTTTTCAAAAAAATGAACTCTCAACATTTGCAACATCCCGAACAGGAAAAAAACATCAAAAGAAGAAAATTGTGAAAACTTGCTAAAAATAATAGTCATGGATAGGACCTGCTAAAAATAGTAAGTCTTGTAATTGAACTTAGGAAACTATGAAAACTCATATTTTTCCTATCCCATAAATTTTTTTCACCATTTCAAAGCCAATAAGGTGTCTCGTGGTCCAAAAAGGAAAGAAAACACTCTTTGTAGTCCTAAAGTGTCAATTTCGAGATGGTTTCGCATGACACACTGGATGAAAGAAGTTGGATGATATAGCTCATTCTAATTATGGTATAAAGAAGCCATCCTAGTTTAATTAATTCATGAAAAATGCATCATACGGATCTCATTGTGTCAAGGAACAAATCAGAGATAGTCACTCGGATAATGGGTGAAATCAGGAACATCATGGGGTATGTGAAAGATCTAAAACATTAGCATCTTCATCAAAACTCAAGGTCATCAAGATCATGATGAATCTCACCATGAGTGATAATGATAGTAATATCAAGCTCATAAGAAGTGCATACCTCATGAGAGTGTTTCTAAGCATTTAATCAATGTTTAGTAATGAGCTCACATCTTTCAAGTCAGGGAAGTGGCATTAATTTTGTTTCAATACAATGTGGTGATCAAGAACATGAGATTCATTCTCATATATTCCTTAAAGTTTGACTCATGAATCAATCCTTATATAAATAGTGGGAAACCTATCTTCATGAGGAGCAATTGAGAAAGAGGGTTTCTAGACACTATAATCATGTTTCCATTCAGGTGACATCTTAGTAAGGGAAGTAAATTGTGAAGTGAAAAAGGGTGTCATCAGGTTCAAATGTGAAATGGTAAGCTCATGGAGTAAGTTAAGGATCATCATATATTTAATCTTCCATCATGTCCAAATCTCTATGAGAAATAAGTCAAGATGATCTAGTCAAGCTACTGAGGCATCCATGACCATCGTGTATGAAGGATCAATAAATCATCTATCTCCATGAGAAGCATATGAGCAAGGGGGTGTTTTCGCATCATTCAAGTAAAATTTTGGAGACAAGAAAGGTAAGGTGATGATCTTCATTTTGAGCACCATGTTTACAAGAATGGGAAACCATCCTAGTTTCACTTGATGTCATTCTCTTGGTAGTGTGACATTACAATCATCTCATTTCAATCCAATAGATAGTCATAGGACATGAATCTCATTATAGGATAAATCATTTTATATGCAAGGTAAATACCTCTCTCAGTAAGTAAAAACAATCACAAAAAGGTTTGAGCATCATAAAATTGATTCTTGGTCACAAAGGTGAATTGTGAAAGCCTAGAGAAGTAAGAAAGTGATCCTCACATCCTAATTCCCACCTTGTGATTAGAGAGAATCATCATGTTTTTATTACAATGAAGGTCTCATTATAGTGTTCTTAAACACCGATTCAATGCCTATAAGTGTATATACATCTCATCAAAGGAGGAATTTGTAATCGTGGTGTTCTGATTCCAAAAATGGGCACTTAGGAAATATGTGAAATCAAGAACATCATGAAGCCTACAAGGGTGTTGAAACCTCAAAATTCAAGTCATTAAGGTAATTTCCATGAGAAACATGACAGGAGAGGATCATCATGAGTGATACTAGTAGTCATCCCAGGTTCACATTGCAATGTCTTACAACAATGTTTCTAAACACTCATTTAATACTTTGGAGTGTTCTTGCATCTCACAGAAGGAGGAAGCATATGTAATCATAATGTTTCAATGAAACAGTAATCATAGGTCAAGACTCTCATTCGTGAAGCATTTCCTTGAAGGTCAATCAGTTTTCATCTTAACCAGATTGGTCAACCCTTCTCTCTCTCCCTCTCTCTTCTTTCATCTCTCTCCATATTCTGATTATTCACTAAGAATGAACTTTTTTCTCTATTTTATCTTATTCACTTAAGTGATACTCAATTTAACATTGTAAGATTATTTTTTCATCAATAATAAAAACACTCACCTTTTTCCTAAAAATATGAAAGGTCACAAGTGATGAAGATAGGTGAAAATTCATGTGGGGGAGATGAAAGGAAAATTTGTAATGTTATAAATTGGAATGGCTTCTCCATTCCAAATGGGTTAGTAATTGTTGATTGATTGTATGTTTTTGAGATTTACCACTTCTACATCAAGCAATAAAATTTGCATTTCTTCTATTTCTATGCTTATGTTCCTCTACTCTCTCTCTCTACTTTCCAACTTTGTAAGCATGGTAATCTTGCACAACCAAGAAGGAAATGTTTGTCCTTGATTGATAGATTTGTAGAACTTTGTGTCTCTAGTTTATTTGTCTTATTGATTGTTTACATTGTTGTATTCTTCTAATTGAATGTAGACATAATCTAATTGATGTATGTGAATTTTTTAAACCTAATCACAACATTAACCCTCTCTTTCTTATTTATCCAGCTTTCCTTTACCTATCCTCATAGAAAATTCCTTCCTTGTACTTCGTAAAAGCACTTTTCCACAGTGTCTAGTAGAGTATTCATATGTGATCCCCAACCTAATGGACACCCATAGATTTTAGGTACTTTACATTCAATAATGGGAGACTTCCCATACATAAGAAGGAGGGCTTAGCCCCATGACCATTGGTTAAATCCACTAATTCACCCTTGTGACAAATTATTTCACCAACAAGTGCTTCTAACAATGATGATTTCTTGTGATCAATCAAAACTTATTTTGGTATCCACACTTGCGCATTTTTACACTGATTTTAATTTGAGTGGCTAACTATTTCACGATGCATAATCACATCTAATTGTAATAAACATACTAAACAATAAATTTCCGTAAACATAGGATGAAAATATTGTTTTGGGGTGTGCTTTCTATATTCTTTCTTTCACTCTTCATGATGGATGCTATTTTAATTCCTTTTCTCATGTTGTTTAACTTCTTTGAGTGGGGATCAAAGATGATTATTACATTATGAGGTAAAGGGTTGTCTTGTATCACTATGGGATTGGAGAAAGAACCAACAGTTGAACCCAAAAATCTAGGTGGTTTAACCGATGTGATGAAGCTTTAGGTATTCTTTGTATGTTTATCTCTCCTAACTTGATCTTCCATATTGAGTCTTCCACAACACCTAATAGATCCTAGAAAAATATTGATGATATGTTTGGAAAACAAGATGACATGAGATCCCATGAGTTAGAGAATGAACTGCTAGGATTAACTCCTATTAACTTTGATAACATGCATGCCTTCTTATCAAATTTTGTCTACACTAGATTACTATTGAAAGAATGTGGAGTTGAGAAAATTGATGCCTAGTTGATATTTTCAATTATTTTTAAGCTTGGCCAAGAACACTCCTTCGTGTGTACTTTCCATGCCATTAAAGAAGCTTTAGGGACTGCTTTGAAGATGCCCTCATTTGATTTTTTTCCCAACTCATTCGAGAACAATAAAACTGATTCAAATGGGATCACTCTAGTCCAAGACACATGTTGTTGAAGCAAGCACTAGTAAGGGAAAGGAAATGAAAAAGGAAACAAAGAAAGAGATAAATTAACAACCTAAGAAGGAAACTAAGACCAACCAAATCCAAACCAAACTCAACGTGAATGTTTCTACTTGTGATCTTAAAGCAAAAAAATAAAAGTGTAAGTGTT
The DNA here is from genome assembly GCA_018340775.1 of Taxus wallichiana var. yunnanensis. Lineage (NCBI taxonomy): Eukaryota > Viridiplantae > Streptophyta > Pinopsida > Cupressales > Taxaceae > Taxus > Taxus wallichiana. The sequence continues at coordinate 10,298,133 of CM031242.1, read as the reverse complement.
CTGTTGTAAAAATTCAAGACATGAGGAGCACCGGTTCATGAGAAAAAAATAGATCACCTTAATCATTTACTTGAGAATAATAATATAGGTGTTCCTAAGTCTATCAAGGAAAATGCTCAAGCTTGAGTCTTCTAAAGCAAAGGATTATAAATATGAGAATAAGAAAGGAAAACCACTTATACTTAGACTTGCTCCTTCATCGATGTGGATCATATATTTCGGTGCCTCACACCACATGGGATATTCACATGTTAAGTTCTCCAATATTGAGTCATATGGCATGTCCCAAATCACTTTGGGTGATGACACTATGGTTTCAATTTCTGATATTGGATCAATAAAAGTAGAAGGTGGAACCTTTAACAATGTGTTAACTATTCCCAATCTCTCTACCAATCTCCTATCAATTTACCAAATCACTCATATTGGTAAAGGAATGTGAGTGGAATTTAATCCTAACTCGGTGATTATTTGTGAGCTTCATAGTGATTCTACAATGGCTGAGGGAAAGGTGGATCATCGGTCATGATTGTATACCTTCTCCCACTTTACTTTTGATTCTTCACCCACTAGCCTTGCTCACTCATGCAGATGAGGTTAGTAATCTATGGAATGAGAATTTTGGTCATCTTAACTATCATTACCTTGAACAATTGAGCCAACATGAAAGGGTCAATGGGTTGCCTCGATTCAAATTTTCTAAGGTTATTTATGAGGGTTGTGCCCTTGAAAGTACCACGAAGAAAGTCTTAGCAAAAAAAAAAACCCTTGAGATCTTCTCATCATTTGTATCTTGTTCATAATGACATTTATGGACCCTTCCCATATCCTTCATTTACTAGAGCTCTTTATATACTTACCTTCATTGATGAATTTTTACGTTACACTTGGGTGTATTTTCTCAAACAGAAATCTGAAGTTTTCGATCGCTTTGAGACTTCAAGGCTCTTGTTGAGAAACAAGATGAAAGGTCTATCAAGGTTCTTTAAATTGATAATGGAGGAAAGTATATGAGCAATAGGTTCAATGATTTCTCTATCTCCAAAGGGATTGCTTTGTAGTATACAAATGCTTACATCCCTTAAAAAAATGGAGTTTCGAAAGAAAGAACTGAACACTTAAGGAGATGGTCATTTGTATGGTTCACTCTAAATCTCTTCCTCTATAGTAGTAGTTCAAGCCATGAACTATGTTTGTTACATTAAGAACTCCATTCTACATAAGGAAATAAAAGGGATGACAACCTTTGAAGCCCAAGATGGATGCAAACATGATGTCAAGTACTTTCATGTCTTCGATCAACTTATATGAATTGGGTTCCCAAAAAGAGACACAAAGCCTTGGAACCATAATCCATACCTTGTATATTTACGGGGGTATTCTCGATGGTGTGAAAGGATATATTTTTGAACCCTACTACTCATCACAGATATATTGAGATAAGTGTGAAGTTTGATGAGTCATCTTCAACTTCCACTTCTCCATCCGCTAAGATCCTTATGCCCATCTCTAATTCTTCTGAAATATGATCTTATTAATCCTCCTCCCGATCCTCTTTCTATTCCCGCTCATCATGCTTCGAAATATTTTGATTATAATAGTAGTGAAGATGATTACTTTTTCCCTTCTCACTCAAGTAAAGAATCTATAGATTTTGAGCCTGAATCTCCTCCTATTCCTCGTTGGGCTAGGAAGAACTTGCAGAGTGCTGGAGATTGGATAAGGGATCCTTTGAATAGGATATGGACTCATTCAAATTTTGTTGGACCTTAGTCTTTCTTCACCTCTACTTCTAACCCTTAGTATTTCCGGGAGGCTTTTGGGATTCCTGAGTGGGATTCTACCGTGGATGAGGAGTATTCCCCACTCATGAATAACGATAATTGGGATATCACCCCTATTCCACAAGAAAAAAATGGTTGGGTGTAAGTGGGTGTACCGAACAAAGTATGGTGTCAATGGGAACACCAAAGAGTATAAATCGTGACTTGTAGAAAAGGATTTCTCCTAGGTAGGTGGGGTTGATTATTCGGATACCTTTAGTCCCATTGTGAAAATTATTTCCATTTGAATGAACGTCACCATTTCTTCCATAAATAGATGGGAAGTCCATTTAATGGATGTTAAGAGTGCCTTCCTTCATGGGGACCTAGAGGAAGAAATTTATATAGAACATCCTTCAAAGGTTATGTCGATGATTCTTCCCTCATTTGTAAGCTAAATAAGTACTGTATAGCCTTAAATAATCCCCTCAAGATTAGTATGCCAAGATGGAATCCTTTATCCTTGCATAAAGGTTCACTAGATGTCACTCGACCCTACTATTTACATTATGTGACAAGATGAAGCCATTATTATCCTCATTTTGTATTTTGATGACTTGTTGATTACTGGTAGATCTTCCTCAATCATTGATTCTGTGAAGACTACCCTAGCCAACAATTTCTCTATGACCAACTTAGGTTTACTTCACTTCTTCCTCGGGATACAAATTACCCAATCGACATGGGAATTTTGATTTATGTAACCTAAGTATACCCTTGATTTTCTAGCCATATTTCACATGTCTAATTGTAAGTCATCTCCCACTCCCTTCCTTTCTAGGGGTAATTTAGTTTTTGATTTCTCCACTCCCTTAGTCAATGGTACCCTTTATCTCTAGTTGGTGGGGATCTTGATCTATCTGAATCACACTTGATGGATATTGTTTACGTTGTTGTATACACAAAATCATGCACTTTGGGTATTTATTCAATTTTGATTACATACTACTATTTTTATGATTCCAAAGTAAGAAAATTACTATTTAACCCAAGTCTTTGACCACCTTTCTTTTCTTTATGTTGCCACTTTTGGTCTTGCACCCTTACTTTCCCAGTCTACCTTTTTATACCTTGGCATTTATCATCCTGACATTAGCGCCCAACCAAAAAACCAGCGTCAAGTGCCCTCGTCCCCTCTCAGGGCACCCCTAACCTCAATATACTTTGTTCACACTTTTCGGTTCTTTTCTATCAATTTGAAAATCTTATATTTTTGGTTGTCTACCTTTTCATGGTTAATTACGAAATTCAAATAAGGGAATTATATAAATATAAAGTAATGTGATCATAATAAAGGACCAAGCACTAAGCATTAGCTATCAACACCTAAGGTTGCATCCATCTAGCACCATCTAAGGGACACAATGGCTGGTTATTCTGCATAAAATTCATAGGAGGGAAGTTCATTTTATTCCATGTGCACATCTATTACATTTCTTTACATCTAGCTTACTATATCGCTATCAAGTGTGACACGTACAAGAGCCACCTAAGGCGTGATTCTACACACACACACACACATAGAACTACATTGGTTCTGAGATGTAGTACAATGCTCAGTTGTAAGATCACCATTGTGACATTTTAGGACATTCCAACCCCTCATTCGACATCTTTCTTTTTTAGGATTTGATGTTTATTTATGGTTTTTGCATGTCATTATTTCATTGCATGTTTCCGACGACTTCGGTGATCATTTTACGACCACATAGCTACCAAAGGTGAACAAAAATGAATACCTTGTGACCACTTAGAGGAGGTTTTATGATCATTTCCACAAACATCACCCAAAAACATTCCTATGGTACCCACATGCACCCCTATCCCTTTCCAGTGCCCCACCACGAAGATCGTCAAATCAAAAACCTTTTTAGGCTATGTGCAATGTCACTCCCCCTTTGTTCATCCGGTCAACACTTCATCACATTCCAAGAAAAACTATGAATCAGCTAAGGATTTCTACCCTCTCTTTGCACTTAGGTTTTATACTTTTCAGCTTAGTTTTCTTGGCTTAATTTTTGTACTTAATTGTTTATTCATTTACTACTACAATAGTAATCGTCAGTTAGGCATATAAATTCACATTTATCTTAATCAGTTGTTGGCATCATGTCTAGATTTATACATGAGCCACATGAGTTGTGTTGGAGAGAATAAAATTTGATCCTTCACAATGTTCATGGAACTCATATTGATGGCATACACTACTTAGGAAGGAAAAATATTGATCTAGTTTAATTTACAAATTATGATTTGGCTCGTGATCTCAATCATCGAAAGACTACCTCAAGCTAAAAAAATTATCTTGGTTTAGGTCTTATTAGTTAGTTGAGAAAGAAGAATAATTTGATTGTGATATCTTATACAAAGTTAGAATACATGGGAGAATTCAACGTTGTCACGGAAGCTATTTGGTTGTAGGATATTGTTATCCCAAATTCACCCCTCAAGGTGAATTGGATAACTTACATGTTTCTTCAGGCTCAAGCAAGTTGAAATGGTTCAAGGGCCAAAATTTGGATTTTTGGGGTACCACTCCTCTTTTCTCTAAAAATCCAAGGAGTTAGTAAAAATTGCAAAAATATGAGAAAACGAGGTCGCAGGCCTATTATAATGCAAATTGGGTCTAGGAGTTGTGGATGGAACCAAGGTGGATTGTACCAGGGTTCATCATACCAAATTCAGGCCTAAGATGATAAGGAAACATTGAAATGTGGAAAAATCAGGTTTTTTTGGTCCAAGTTCGCACGTGTTTAGTCGAGACATCTCTGGGACCGAAAACCTGATTTTCCCAAAATGGCCGAAAACAATTGAAATTGGAAAAATCAGGTATTTTTGTCCCACGTAGTCCACGAGACATCGGGACATGAGTTCTTTGAAGACCCAAAATTTTTACATGTAGTGCGAATTGGCAAAGTCAGTTTTTTCGGTCTAAGCCACACAGTATCGCTACTGGACATGCAAGACTCGAAAACCTCAAATCACCACCAAGAGTAAATCGGCAGAGTCGGGTCAAATTTTCCTAGGCTGCACTTGAGACGTTGGGAGGTGTGGGACCTGCAAACCCAAAATCACCACAGTCAAAGGGAGATGTGGCAAAATTGAGGTCAATGGCCCTCACGGCCCGATCAACGTTAGGACAAACAAGACAACAAAAGCTGATTTTCTTGATTTACAAGGCGGGTCAAGTGTGATGCGGGTGAAGTGGAGGTTTTCAGCCCAAGTCACACAAGGGACATCTGGGACACCAAGACCTGAAATACCCGACATATCCACATGTAAGGGAAAACACTGCGAATCAAACCCCAAACTTCAAATGGCCATAACTTTTGACCCCGAGCTCCGATTTTCACAAAATTTGACTTTCTGGAATGAGCACAATGTCCTCTATACCACAAAAATAGATTTATCATTTTTAATAAGGGGTATATTTATTAAAATAAAGGAAAAATATTTATCTCCAGTTAATCGATGTTCATTCCCGTTAAATGACAAAAATGCATGACAGACCCAAAATAGTTGCCACACTCATAAGGCCATAACTTTTGCATTTATCAACGAAAACACAAAAATTGGTACTGTTGGAATTGTGGTCCCAAGACTAATGCAAAAAAATCAAGAAATTCAAAATTTTATGAGAAATCGATGGTGATTTTGTAGAAAACATGGCTAGGTTCATAACAATGTTTTATTTGGTAGTTGGGATGCATTCAATGGAGCATGGGCTAACATTTCTCACTGTTGTAAGTCATGGGACAAAGTGTGGGAGCCTTTACAAGAAACAAAACATCATTTCACTTCATTTACTACATCTTGCAAGTGGTTGAAGGACAAATTTCAGGATTTTCATTTTCCCTCTCTCTCTCCTCTTAGAAATCTATAAATTGGAGTGTTGGGCTCATTAGAAAAAAAGAAAGTAGTTTTGGAGTAGCAAAACTCTGTCAATTTTTTTTTGTAAAGCCAATGTGTTATAGGCCCTTATATTGGACTCCTTTCATGGTGATCTAGGCCCTTATTCTATAATAGATTAGATTGTGCATATCAATGAAGCAATAGATACAAGTTTATGGATACTTCTTCCCCTGTTATGTTTGTTTGCATTCTTCTTGCCCTTTCAAACTCATTGCAAATATATTGTGTCTATTTATACTCTTGCAGGATTCATTATCATTGTGTGTGCATGAAATATAGTTGCACATGCGATTTTAGATTGTGGATAATCATTATCACCCCTTCTAGTTTGCATTTTTCTTCTACTTTTCACACATTGGAAGACTATTCTCATACCCTCCTTTTCTGGTGTATCACCACTTTAGTGTAGGATTTGTTTTTATGAATTCTCTCTCCTTGGTCCCTTGGAAAGTTAGATTAGGATTAGATAGTTTTTCCTGCATTAGAGTAGATTGTGGCAAGTAGTTTAGGAGCAAGAACCACCTTCTCTTGGAGGTCTATCTCAAGAAACAAGTCCCACAACTTGGAGATAGCACCCATGTTATCCAATCACACTATGAGCTCAAGCACACACACTTGTGTAAATCATAGGGTGTTGTGATTCGAAGATGATAGATATTCTAATAGAGTTTGGTATTCAGTTTTGGTGGTCTACTATCATCTATTATGACAACATGAGCACATTCTTAATTTTTTAAAAATCAGGTGTAGTATCATTGGATGAAGCATATGGAGATCCACATGCACTTCATATGGGATTTGATCAATGAAGACATCATCGACTTATATTATTGTCAAAATTCTAATCAGCTTACATATATTTACCAATCCCTTCACTGAAGATAAGTTCCTTTACTTGCTCTCTCTTCTTAGGGTGAGGTCTTCTACCCATCTTCTTCAAGATTTCTATTCCTCTTTTCCTCTTCTTATTCTTCTATAAATATTGTCAATTGTACATGGGTACCTCATCGGGCCTTTAATTTTTAGGACCCATATGACACATCTTTCATATTTTTCTTGGGGAGTCCTCTTTCTTGTCTTGGTTTGTCATGCCTCTACCTAAGCTTTGGTGAAGGGGGTGTTAGTGTGAGGTATTATTTTTCCTTCAAGTTACTAACGGGGAATTTTCCATCTCACATGTGGTGATTCATCTCTCTTAGCTGATTCATAGGTATTAGGTGTCATTAGGACTTATATGGTAGATTCCATCATAGAATCTATCATATATGTCAATGTGCATCATACATGAGTTACATCCCATTTCTATATTGTAACTCCTTTCTCCCTTATGGATGTATAATGAGTCCTCGCATTAGGAGTTACACAACACTCCTACTTGTACTCTTTTTTATGATCTATGAAAATAATAGATCGATTTACTCTTATGCATGAATCTTATTGTATGCTTAATTCTTGTTGATTACTTAAAACACATTTTTCATTTCCATTAGAGTGAAACGATCTTGATGTGCACAAGATCCATTATATTCTCATGGTTCAAGATTATGGACAAGGATTGTATAAAGTCTTGGTCTTTATATTATATATAAATTGTGTGTCCCAAAGGAGTATGTGAAAATAATAATAGTATGTGTATTCCTCCAGTGATAATGATTTAGTGTATACATAAATGTGACAATATATGTAGGAATTATAATTTAAGCTCATTGTGTTCCCCGAAAAGCAATAGTAAATAGTCAATATGGATAGGTAGGAATGTAGCGTGCCACAATCAAGGTGTAATGCCTCAATGTATGTTTAATAGGATCGATCGCTAAAAATTATGTGTAGACATGTGTTGTTGTAGGATAAAAATTGTGAATGTCTAGACTATAATAAAAAAACCAAGAGGAAAGAGTCGGATATCATTGTAAATAAGCCAAGGAAAAGAGGTTAGATAATGAACAATGGTAATGAAATAATTTTCAATTTAAAATAAAATATTATAAGACTCAATCTGGCAACTCAATTATACATGGTGATCAAGTAAGAGATAACAAACACAAATATTTAATAAAACTATATACAATAAAATGTGTAAGCGATCTGCCATATGAAGATAAGATAAGAGTGTTAACCCATGATCCCTTTTAGGGGATGCTCAAGTAATGACTCTAGATCTATCAATGTAAATTCCACATGATGTGCATGAAGAATAACATGTATGTCACTACTTGAATAAGAAAAATGATTACAAGCCATAAAATATCATTTAATTTAGTATGACTATTATGATCATATATATGTGTGCGTAGATCTTGTGTTCGAGTATATTATGGACTCCATCCTATGCCAAGATAATGCATTTGTATTCTTTTTGTAACATGTAAACAAGGTTTATGTAATACTATCGTAGGGTGGGATTAACTAGATAACATATGTTGAACATGAAAGTCAAAAATTTTCAATAAAACCTTGTAAGCTAAAATGTAATTTATATACCTAATATGATGTTATTGTAGCAGTAAATAAATGATGCAATGAAATATATAAATATACCAAAGTGAACTAAGCAATAAATAATGAAACCCTAATGTGAAAAGAATGGTAAGATGCCTTAGTTGATTCGTCGAGTTCTGAAATGTGCACAGAGCTAAAAATAGAGAAATGTGAAGCACTGACCATCACACTAGAGCTCAAGAAATTACAAAAATGGAGGAATGGATTGGACAAGGGTTTTGGAGAGGGACAGGGGGAGGCCGTGGGATCTTCGGTATTGATTTTGGGTGCCTGGGTCTATGGAAATGCTCATAAACCTGAATTATAAGGGCTACAAGATGTTTTTTGATGCTCTCCTTTTGTCACTACGGATTCACACAATGATCACCGAGGTCGCAATAAATCTACAAATAAATATAGACCTGCAAAAACCTCAAATAGACATCAAATCCCAAAAATAAAGATGCATAATGAGGGGTCAAATTGTCCTCATCTGCCACAATGGTGGACTTATAATTGAGCGCTTCACTACATATCAGACCTAATGTAGTTTTGTGTGTGTGTGTGAGGAATCATGCCCTAGGTTACTCTTGTGTTAGTTGCACTTTAATAGTGAGCAAGTAGCTAGATGCAAAGAAATGTAGTAAATGTGTGCATGGAATAGAATGAACTTCCCTCCTATGAAGTGTGATCTAGAAAACCAACCCTTGTGTCCCTTCTGATAGAGCTAAATGGATGTAATGGAGCTATTATATTCCTTGATGGATGAAACCTTAGGTGGAGATAGTAGATTTTTAGTGTTTGGTCTTTTATTATGATAACATAACTTTATATTTATATGATTCCTTCACTAAGTTCACAATTAACCACGAAAAGGTTGACTACCAAAAAGATAAGATGCTCAAACAACTAGAAAAGGCCCAAAACGTTTGAGTAAAGTACAAAGAGGATAGGGGTGCCTAGATTAGACGAGGGGTTTTGGTGTTGGCATCTTGGTCTGGGCATTGGTGTCCAAGATGAAAAATTCGAAGATTGAAAAGGAAGACTGAGCAAGTAAGGGTGTAAGACTGAAAGTAACAACATAAAGAAAAGAAAGGTGGTCAAAGACATGGGTTAATTAGTACCACTCTTACTTAGGAATCATATGAATAGTAGTATGTAATCAAGACTAGATAATTACCCAAAGTGCATGATCTTGTGTTTACGTAAACTACTTTTAAGTTAACTACACATGCTATTTTTGTGTCCTAAAATTGATATTATTTTTTGATTTATGACCTTAATCATAGACAAAGGTTGTAATTATATATTTCTATGTTCTTAACTAAATATCATAGAGATACTGGGTATTTTTCAAAGACACATTGTGTTATGTACATTTCTTCTTGCAGTTTATTCATGTTATGTTTTACAAAGTGTTTCTTGAATGGATCACATATTTTGAAATATTCATATCTTGACTCATTATTGTATTAAGTATTAAAAGTTGTATTTTTTAATTTTTTTATAATGTGGATCATGATCAATTTGATGTAAGACATGATACACCAAAGGGTATGTGATTTCTAAGTACTTATCTTGTAGAGCCTTTTAAGGATATGTGTTTTGCACCAATTCTATTCTTGTGGTTATCTTGAAGGGGTGTATTTACTTTTTTTTCATATGATTAGGTTTTATTATGAACAAGGCGTCACATTTTATCATTTCTCATCATATTTGAATTATCTTGATATTCCCCTAGTGTTACTAGATTAAAGATTAATTTAGACAAGTATTCATCTATGATATTGAGAATTGCGTGATCATTGTTTTCATCATTTCTCTAAATTTTGGGAGTTATAATTAATCACTAAGGGAATATTTTGTACTTCTTACTTTTCCATTTCACATGGGTTGAATCTACTATTCTGAATTTCTTATATGGTATGATTGGTGGTGGCAAGGACTAATTTCATTATTAGTGTTGTTTTATACTATATCATATGTATGTATTTGTCCAACTGGTGTGACTTGTAGAAGATGTACCAAGTATGACTAAGGAGTATCTAACTATGATATGAATCCATCAATTGACTCTACTATGTTACAATATTTGAAAATTTTACTATGTGGAGGACATTTATGTATAGACATCCATCCCGCAAAAAAATTAAGTATTGATGTACAGTGTGGACATGATAGTCTCCATAACATGGATCCAAGGTATTCCAACTAGGAGATTATGATTCAAATGGTTTTTAATTACTTGAAATGTAGTGGGTAACATTTTGGGTCCAATTATTATATTAAATGTGATAGTTCCTAAAGCTTGGCAAGGTATGTTATGAGTCTTATGAGAATGCATCATCTTATAACAATATTTAAATGGAAATGAGTAGAAAGAACCATGCCATATCCTAGAATGAGTTATCTTATTACATCCAAAAAATGAGGGAAATAACAAACAAGCAAGATAAGGAAATAGCTCATACAAATAGAAAGGAAATACATTAGTATACTTCCAAACACATAAATGATTTATAACAGAGCATTGTATTCATATTAAGAGATTCAATAACCACATTACAATCCCTTGGGTTCATAATAAACCCCATATGATAATGCAGAGCCAAGTCATGCATCAGAACTATACCATGTTCATCACATTACAAAGAAAAAAATGCAGACCCATTCCCCTAAATGTGCCATCATCCCTATATGCTCCTATTCCCAACCCATAGAATCCTCCATTCATTTCTATAGAGCTTTTCCTCTCTTCAACTCTATATCTTTTTCTTCTACTACTGGGGCTTGTATTTATAACCTTAGCACCCACCACCATGCCTTTCAAAAGTTACAGATCGGTCACCAAGTGTCGAAGTGGTCCTCCATGGGAGCATGCCTTCCCAGATCCGAGCTCTCCACTTCTTGCAATGATGTCTTCTGAACCTTCTATCGTATGCCTAGAATATTCCCTTTTTGATCCATAGTCCACCTGTGCTAGCACCTTATCCACAAGGGTCATGCTTTTCTCATGTGTTTCCTGGGATGCCGAATGCGGCTAAGTACAAAACCTATTTTTCCTTGCATGTGCACACACCGCCATGTGTTTACAAAAACCTACCATAACCCTTCCCTACGCACCCTTCAACCCACGCACCCTTCTTCAACTAGGTCCCACGTGCCCACATGCCTTCTTATACTTAGCTGATATTTTGGGGCCCAACATCACCCCACACTACGCATGTTCTCCATCCTCGAAAACACTCTTCAATAAATAATTAAAGAATGGTGGATCCTTACAAATGGTTGGAATGGAAGAATGAAGGAATGAAGAAATGGGGAAAAGAATGAAAGAATGGGGAACTTTATTTCTAGAGGAGGAGAGGGAAATCCTTCCCTAATTCTGCTTCTAACTTTCCCCAAGTGTCAACCTCATTCTACGCTTACTGACAGAGGTCCCCACCAGGGTGCTCACTTCTTCAAAACTAAGCTCCTCTCCCTTAGCACTCATTATCTCCACAATCTCCTCCAGTTTCTTTCCCAAATCCTCGAGCGCATCCATCCTCCGAGTGATTTGAGGGTATAATTCCTTTAGCCATTTTTCTTGATTGAGCCCACAAGGTCTCAATGGCCTCTGATTTCTTTTCTACCTCAGCTAGGATCTTGTCTCACTCAACCTTGTTCCCTTGTTATTTTCTTGAACTCCTTGAGTTCCACTTCATGGGTGGAAACTAAGATACTTTCCACTCTATCCCTATCCACACAATTATCATAGGTGGCCTCAACAACTTACATGGTGGCTTTTACATCGGTGAGGATTTTGTTGTACTGAGAAACAATTTCCACAACCTTCATCTTATTTTCTTTCTCTTGGCATGCCAACACCTCCTCTATTGATTCTAGGGAAAGTGGTCACCTCCATAGTGAGTATGTGGGTCAAGTCCTCTAGGCACTGCAAGGATGATCCATACTTTTGTGCGGGCAGTGTTAAGTCTGGATGCTTTAAGACAATGACATCCATGTGATCATCTCTATCTTTTTGTATGCCTCGCGCACTCTTTCCTTTTCATCCTTTAGCTCATGCCTTAACTGAGCACTGATTAGTTCCTCCTACTTTAGGTCCTTTCTTTTCTCTAGAGCTCCTCCTCCCTTTTCTCCAACTCTACCTCTAGGAACTTCACCCTGTCATTTCTCTCAAGAGCCTGGCTTCAACCTCAACTGAAACTTTGTTGAGCGCGTTGCAGATTTTCTCATCTAATAATTACTGAGCATTCACCAAGGGGTTTATCCCTTTTTTTTCACTTTCATCAATTCCCCTTGGCTTACCTCAAACTCAAGCTCATCAATGTGGGACTCAAATGCCCATGACAACATTTTCCTTGTCCGAGGGTATGCACCTTCCTCATCAAATGAAGCCATGGCTAAAAGTTGTTCCATTGGCACATGGTGCTCTGGAAGCGCACACACAACACCTTGTTTGATCATCAATGTATCCCATTCCTTGAACTTGTGATGCTTTTATGCTCTTTCTCCCTATGCATGCAGATTTTGAAAGCTTACAACCAAACTGGGATCTCCTCCCATGCTGCCATATTATTTTTCTATGCTTTCCTCCTCAACTTCCTTTAGCACCACATCCATGTTGCGTTCAACCTCTTGTTCTACTAGGTCCTTGATGATTTTTTCCACTTCTTTCTCTATGGCCTCATCTATCTATTCCTTCATTGAGGCTTGGGGTCCTTTGATCTTTTGTAACTTCTTCCCCACCTACCCCCTTGCCTTGGGTCTCAACTTCTTCTTCATCCTTCTTCTCCTCATCTCCTTCTTCATTATACTCATCTCCTTCTTCTTCGAATCATGTATCTCATAGATAGGATGGTCTTCACCTCCTTCTAGCTCATCATCATCATCTCTCATCGATGTAGGCATCTAGGTCTTCTATCTCTTCTGAATCGGCCTCATCCGTCACCTTCTGCTTCTTCCTTACTAGGGATTCCAGTACAGGGGATTCTTCTCTTTCTTTTTCTTTGACAGTGATGTCTTCATTGGTGATTCCTCCTGGGTGAGGGGATCTTCATGCTCCAGTGCCTCTTCTTCTAGAGTCTTTTCTTTGACTGGAGACTTCTTCCTCCACGTAAAGTACTAGGCTTAACGCTTGTCTCCGCACGCTTACCGCTATGTGTGGTTTGAACACTTGGTGCCTTCTGCACTTCTCTCTTTCTCTCTTTCTAGGTGTGGCCTTCTTCCTTCCTTCCTATAGGGTCTTCAGAATGGAGACATCATTCTCCAAGTAAGTGCCTTTTTCAAATTTTGGCCTTATGCATGTAGATACACCCTTGTTGTGGTCCTTCCTACAATCGGCAAGTGTTAAAGGCTTCATCATTTGTATCTCATGGGAGACATATCTCTCCATGTACGTGTGCTTCTTTGGGTAGACCAGCTTCCATGCATAGCTCACAGTGGTCTATATCTACCTCACTAAGGTCGAACCTTAGTCTCTTGGCCTCCTTGAACCGGTTAACTCTGGCTTGGAAGTATAGCACGGTGAAGGAGAAGGGTAGCTTGCACCACGGACTCATATTCTCATCTATCAACATAAATCTATCCAATGCAGAAGTGTTGGTACACTACAAATTTTCCTCCCCATTCATGAGCATGGGAAACTACTCTAGGATCCTCCACTCAGCCCCGAATGCATCACACATTCACTTATACCACTTCTCCAGGCACGCCTTGTGAGTGGTCATCATGGTTTCACAAGTATATTTTACAAAACCTTTTTTGCGGGTGAGGGATCCTCTTCTGATACTCCCAAAAAATTTTTTGGCCCGTCGGCACTCCAATCTCTAGAGAACACAATAGTGAGGAGGAATTACCAAAGATTATCTTCTCTCCCTCCTACATGCTGCTTATAATTTCATCCACGATGAAAGTGGACAAGTTATAGATGGTTCCTTCTAATATCTTTCGACATACATTCAACCATGCCTTGTTCACTTGTGTCCATCATTCCTAGTCATTGAGCTTGGTGACTAAGCATGCATGGCCATCCTCATCACTGGGTCTAGTATCTCAACGATGTCAAAGTATCATGACCCTTCTTGTAGTCATACGTGGCTACAGTCTCCTTGATAGCCTCCTTGTCACTTAGATCATCATCAATGTTATCTCCTTCACAAATTGAGGCCTGTGAACTTGATATCAGTTGTGGTGTGATGTGCATCTTACACCCCGCGAAATAAAAATGATCCTCATGCACGCACAACATCAGCCATTGATAAAGGTGCACTCAGCTTTCCAAAGTATGGCAACTCATACAATTGCAATAGTCCAACCTTCTCCAATTTGACCTTCACCTCATCATTGTAAATGGGCATTCCATCTGGCATCCTATTGTTAGTTGGTTGGGCGAACCAACTCCAATGCCATTTCCTTCTTCTCATTGTGCTCATGTGATGATTATAATCACTTATGGCCATCTTTCAAAGTGTGACTCCCATTCTTTTCCTAGAAATACCCCATCTGGGTACTACATTTCCATGTACCATTCTTCATTTGGTGCTCGTGATGGCAAAAGTGATTTTCTTTCCTTTCCCTTGCCCTTTGTTTTCTTTGGTGAAATGGTTGGTTTCCTTGGTGTCATTCTTCTAGTTGGGCTGATCTTAAATAATCCTTCCTCTTTCTCTACTCTACTACTCTCTCAATCCCAAAGCTCACTCCAAGCTTCAACTCCTAAAATGAATCCTTCTTTCTCTATGCCCTAGCTACCAAACCCTAACTAAAAAATCCTTCCACAAGATGGTGCTTCTTCACACAACCTTTCTCACGCCCATGTACTCCTCCTTCTAGTTTGTAGATCTACTCTAGATGCACACTCAAATTTTGGATTCTTCTTTCTTCACACAAATTTCTCTCTGGATGCCCTAGTTCACAAGAGCTTCTTCATACTTCATAATCACAAGGTAAAATAATGATGTGCCCGACTCCTTATTTATAGCTTTTCCTTCTTTCCAACATTAAATGTTATACCACCTACCACCATACTTAACACTAAATGTGGATTTTTCACTAAGTAAGCCTTAAGCACCTTTACCCACGCACTACATCCTTCATGAAAAACCTTTATACAACCTTCTTAACACGCAAAAAATCCAACCCAAAAGACTCTTACATGCGCGTCCACAATCGAAGAAGGCACTTCTTCTTCTATCCTTTACCCAATTTTTTCCTTTTCCTACCTCATGTTGTTCTATGCTCTTCTTCATCTTTCTATACGTGGTTTCCATGCAAAAGCCTTTTTTGACTACAACCATTTCTGTCCACCTTTTCTTCTATGCTTCTTAACCTTACGCACTTTTTATCCTTCAACCGGCCATTTACCACAACTTCTACTACCATTCAAAAACTTGTATTATAGGCCTATACTTTGCATCACTCCACCCCACACTAAAATAGATGCACGGTCCTCTGCGCATACACAACTTTGGGAAAAATAATGTGGTTACTGCACACAAGGTGCAAAAAAAAAAAAAGAGAAGGAACAAGCAAACGAGAAAGGGAAACACAAGAAAAGAAAATGCATAAAGGGAAATTCTAGACTAATTGGAAACATTGCCTTATTACAAACACCAAGAAGACTTATTTATAGTAGGGCTTTAGCCTACTCCCATTGAAGTGACCTAGTAACCTCATCCCATCCAACACTTGAATCGAAAGTGCCCAATCAAGAATGTATGAGATGATGTAAGGTCCCAACCAATGGAATTTCAACTTCCCAGATGGCGCAGATACTTGGAATCATACAACAACACCAACTACCCAACCTCAAACTTCTTGTTCTTGATATGATGATCATGCCATGCCTTTTGTCTTGATTTTTCTATCTTTTGACTCCATCTAGCAAGTGATCACCTTTCATCTAACTACATCAACTTATCAATTCTTTCTTCCAATGCTTTTTCATCAACTAACCCTCCTATGTGCTATACGCAGAATGATGGTAACATGAATTCCACTTGGTAAAATAACCTCCACACCAAACACCAATTGAAACGGTGTGGCCTTGTTCAACCTTTTATAGGTTGTCCTATATGCCCATATAATGAATGATATACTTATCATCCCAATCCTCTTCCAACGTCACAAATCTTAGTTAACATGTGACTTAGTATCTTGTTAAATGCCTCAATAGTTCCATTTTCTTGAGGGTGATATGGGGTAGTCTTATGATGGGCCACCATAAATTCTACTAACATAATCCTTGACTATTTCATTGAGAAGTGTGTACCCCTATCACTTGTTAAACTTAAAGGGAAACCATATCTATGATTATGTTTTCCCATAAAAATCTAGTAGTTGTCACTACGGTGGTGTAATCCTTTTCAGTAGGCACTTCACCTCTCCCACCATGTCAAGTAATCAATAGTGCAAGTGATGATATACCATGAACCATTCCTTCACATGTGGCTGGCACAATTGGCCCTACAAAGTCATTGCCCATTTTTCAAATGGTTCAACACTGGCTATTGGTCACAAGGGCATTTCATCTCTCTTTCTAGGTTTTCCAAGGCATTGGAAATGGTCACAAGCCTTACAAAACTCAATACAATCTTTGTAGATGGTTTCCCACCACATCCCAACTAATAAAATCTTTCACGTGGTAGCATTTCCTACATAGTGTCCTCCTATAATCCCACCATGTGCTTCCTCCATAATTTCCACATGCTCATGCTCCAATACACATCGGCAAAACCTCATCATGACCTAACTTATATAGGTCTCCACTAATCAACATGTAAGGTGCGGCACATGTATTGCTAATTGTTTTCTTTCTAGAGCCTTCATCCCTTCCAGCACCACACCTATTTTTAAAAACATTGTGATATCTTCCAAGTCTGAGGGCACGCTCCACAACCTAAATAGTTGTGCATCTGGCATGGTATCCTCAATGCTTTTGCAGTCCTCTCCTAATTCAATCCTTGATAAATGGTCAGGCCCTAAATTGCTCTTTCCTAGCTTCACCACCACTATGAACTCAAACTCCTAAAATAGAAGGACCCAACAACATATGCACCTTGCAGAATGGGTTTGTTGACTAAGTACTTCAATGCCATATGGTCCGTGTAGAATATAAATGGTGCCAACAGATACTACCTAAACTTATGCAATGCATATAGATCATAGACAATGCTTCACGCTTAGTAGTTGTGTAATTTTGTTCTCTGTGTCAATTTTTCTACTTGCAAAGCACAAGGGATGATCAACAATTCCCTCACCAGGTTGTGCTAGCACTACTCCCATAGTTGTTCCTGAGGCATCAACATGCACATGGAAAGGCTTATCCCAAGAAGGAAAATGTAATATGGGTGTCATGACAAGCCTATCCTTCAAAGTGTCAAATGCCTTCTATTGCCTCTCCCCAATGAAAGGCACTTTTGTGTTTTAATAATTCTTCTAAGGGCATGGTGATCTTGGCATATCCCTTGATGAACTTCCTATAATACCCCATATGCCCAAGGAATCCATGCACTACACTTTGACTAGTAGGCTCCCCTAATCCTACAATAACTACAACTTTAGCGGGATCTACTAGTAAACCTTCTTTGCATATAATGTGTCCTAATAGGGTTCCAAATGGAGTAGAAAAGACACATTTCTTAATGTTGAGGGATATCCTCAATTTCCACATCTCTCAAACATCAGCCTTAAGTTGTCACAATGGTCTTTTACCAATCCATACATAGTCCAGTCATCTAGGTAAACTTGAAGAAACTTATGGATGAAGTCCTAAATGCTTGTACCACAATGCATGAGAACACAACAAGTGCATTCTTTAATCCAAAAGGCATAACCATGTAGGAAAAATTCCCCATTCAGTGGTGAAAGTTGTCTTTCTCTAGTCTTCCTTTGCAATCCTACTTGGTGGTACCCTAGAACCCATCCGTGAAAGAGTAGACTTCGCGCCCGACTACTCCTCCAAAATTTCTTCAGTAAAGGGGGTTGGGAAAGGATCGATGACACATACTACATTCAAATCCCTGTAGTCAATGAAATTCTTATCCTACCATCCTTCTTAATACTAATAACCATTGGGCTTATCCATTCTAATTCTTCCACTACCTCAATGATACCAAATGCTATCATTTTGTCTATTTCTTCCTTAACCCATACATGTACAAATTTGGATTCATCCGATAAGGCCTCTTCCAAATCAGGTGTGCACCTTCCTTCAACTTGATCTTCATCTCTCCTAAGGAATGGTGGATGCCTTTGAGTTCATGGTACCCGTATGGGAACAAATCCTAGAATTCACATAATAGATCAATGATCTTTGAAACTTCCTTCTCCAACCAATAATCTCCGATGATAGCTTCCTTAGGTTCTACCTCTAACCAATGTTAACCTTCTTTGTTTTCAAGGGCTCATGGTAGGCACACACTCTCACTCATCAATGCTTATCTATGACTTCACATGTACCTACAGAATGGTTAACATCTAGACTCTCCATCTCCTCACCATCAATCACATAAACCATCTTCCCCTTTTCCTTCTCCATGCACGCACGCTCAAGTTGCATCTCCTCTTTATTCCTCTTCATTGAGGCACATCTCCAAATAAGGCTCACCTAGTAGCTCCAATAGCCTATCTTCTTCCATAACACTATCTCCCATTGTAAGGTGCTTGATTACTTGCAACGCCTTATCCACCGATGGTTTGGTACTCCTATACTCAAAGGCTTGAATGAGATCAGCCACCAATTCCTGCCAATTACCTATCTAGCATGTTTCTGAGTGGATATACCATGCATGCACACAACCTTGTAATGTGGAATATAGTTTATGCACCCATAATGATGGTGGTAAGGCTTTTGCACCTCCGATCCAGCCTTCTCACAAGCTTGGACATGGGACGAGGTGGGTTCCTTGCCATGATAGTCTTGTATGGCGGTGGGCATGTTGCTTCTGGAGAACCTAACTAAGAATGTGATCCTCACCTCATGCCATTCCAAGAGATTCTCATGGTGTGTAGCCCACCAACATGTTGTAGTTCCGAGTAAGATATAGTTCAACATCCCCTCTTCTTTCACTCATTCCTCCACTGAGCCTCTATCTCCTATAAGAACATCTCGTGGGTAGGCCCTCCGAGTATTTGGGAAACTTCTTCCCTCCTAGGTGCTTAACTGAGTGTGCTTTTCACTCTTGTTACAAATCCTCTTAGTTGTCACCCAATTAACTCATAGGTCCCATGCACCCAATTATCACATGCTATGCTAGTTGTATCACTCACAGAATGGAGCATCTTCAAATTGGATAACTCCTTCATGGGGTGAATTATCTCAGGGTCCCTGATGGAGCACACATAGATTCTATCAAGGACTTCCTCTCCTAAGGGCTCAATATAGGGTGTTGACTTCCCATCTGTCAAAGGGATGACCACCCTTTCTTCCTTGTTCTCAAAGCTGATATACCCCTTGTTAAACCATAGGTCGGCATTGTTCTTATAACACCATGGGCACCCAAGTAATGTTGAAAATTTTCTTCTTCGAGCACCAAGACTTCAAAGTCTCTAGTAAACTTGGCCCCTTGAATGGTGATAATGCATCCTTCAAGACTCCAATGGGCATTTCCTTTATCTTGTTTTCCATATACAACACATTTGAAGATGGATGTAATGCAGCCTTCCCATTTGATGCCATGCATCTAATGTGAGAACATTGACCTCTACTCCCATGTCAATCAATATGTTACTCAATAGCCACCATCCATCCACAACTACATTCAATGTGATCTCCTTGTCATAGTCAAGGTTGTGGGGAGGAAGGTTTACATGCAACACCTACCTCTCACACTCTATTTCTTTGGTGCATGGTACCTTCTCTCGTAACCATTCTCCTAACAAGGGAATGATATTCTCTTGTCTTAACATTTTTCACACTTCTTTGACTTCATCCAGGTCCTTCTGGAGCCTCAACATTCCTTCTTTTCTCCTGCTACCTGAACTGCTCCTTTAGACACTAGATCTCTCCTTGTAAACTCTGAATGACATCCATAGTCTCCTGATATACTTCCTTCTAGTGAGAAGGGTCCAGGATACTTCCCATGTACCACTTCCTCTCTTGAAACTAGAGTCCTCTGCCTTGGTACTTCCTTGGCATGCACGGCCTCTACTCACATCATCACTAAAGATAGGTTCTAACCTCTACTCACACGCCACTCTTGGCATCCACTATGTGCATCATCCTTCTTTATGCTCACCATCCCAAACCTTTGTCCTTCCTGTTGTTGGTTCATATGCTCATAAAACAACTGGACACTCTTCATACTTATGTTTTTTCCACACCATGAGCATTGTAATAAATCAAGACACTCACATTTGTAATGCTTCTGTAGATCCACAATTATAATAGGTTCCTCATGGGAACTCACTTCATCCTCCACCATATTACTGACCACCAAAATCCTCTGTGAAAACCTCTTCCACATGTTCCTCCATCTATGTGCCCTTCATAACATTGATCATCATCCTTTGAACTACTTGCAAGGCTAGTCTGGCACACACCTAGATCAATAACATCATGGATTTGATCAATCAATCTACAATCCTTGGTATCATGGGTCATAGAGGTAAATATTGCAATAATAAGAAAAACATTCTTGTGGATTGCATGCTGGAGTAGAGGGCATCTACTTGCATCATGATCCCCATGGAAAATCTCATAATCTACCACATAGCATAGCACACCGACTTCCGAGGGAAACTATCCTTTGCATGTCCCTCCACTTCACATTTTGTACACCAAATCCCACTACAAACCTCATGCGCTGAGTTTGCAGATAGCTTCTCCAACTACTTGGCCATTGCAGAAATTTGAGCCTCCAAAAAGGGCTAACACTAGTGTCAATGCTCCCAACAACTTCGCACATAGGGAGCTTCCAATGCCTCACGCGGGTCTGTGAAAGTCTTGTGTGACATAGAGCCCTTCTAAATGGTGTTATCAATCCTCCAAAAACCATTGAGCATGTTGAGAAGGATGAATGTCATAGGATAGTTTTGACAAGAGAGTCTTGAAATGTGCATCATACTCCCACACACTCTCTTCCATTCCCTGTTGGATCTCCTTCAGAGTTGATGCTTTTCTGTCTCAAACTCTAGGATATGGAACTCTGCTAAGAAGGCATTCTTCAATGCGGTGTAGTCTACCACCATCTGATGGGGGTCATACTTCCTATACCAACTATGTGCATGCCCTTGCAATGTTGTTGCAAATTGAACTTGCTTCCACTCTGGGGTAGTGATCCCCTTCACACGCCATAGTAACTCACACTTGTGCACATGTTTTGCAGCATCTTCAATACCCCTATAGTCTAGTAAGTGCAAAGACATCTCAAAAACACTTGGGAGGTGGTTGGGGTCCTTGTCCTCCCGATCCAGAGCCTTGGTTCCCTCTCGGTGTTTCCTCCTCCACTGGATCCACTGGATCCACTAGGTCTGTTCCTCCTGACCCACTAGATCCACCTCCTGTAGTCGGTAAAAGGACCAAAAGTGGTCACGCCTAGTGTTCCCAACATCCCACTGAATACGCATCGATGGTTTGTGATATTGTCCCACTACCAATTGTATGTCCCATGCCACTCCTAGATGCATACCCAATCCTTGCGTACTTGCACCTTGTCCAAAGATTCCCCCAAATACATGAATGGCTTGTGCACCATGGATGTTCCAAATGAGAAATTATATCTCCGGGCATAGATCGGTCACTTCCACCAATACCAACTAGTTAACAATACTTCTCCCTTGATCTGAAAACCAAGCACCAGGGGTTGGTCACCAGTGGGTTCGATGTGCACGTTGATGGATCTTCTCTCTCCATGTGAAAAAATCTCATCAGAAGCTGAAGGGGCCTCTCTCCCACTTGCCAAGATGGGGTAGCATAGACTACTCAAGCTCCACATCCTCTATGTGAACCTCAACTCCTTCCCACAATGTCTGCACCTCCATAGATCCATCACACTTGTAACCTCACATTGTCTAGTCATCTCCCTTTCACGAGCTTTGTTATACTTGAGTCATCTCTCCTCCCTTTCCTTTTCAGCCACAATGTCCACCATCTTCCTCCACCCTAGCTTCCTCTCCCAATGCTCGAGAAGCTTTAGCCGGCCATGGGAATGCTTCTAAACTCAAAGTAATGACCAAGATCTTCATAAGCCAAAGGAATAACATGCAAAAATGATCCTCTAGGCTCCCTCAAAACTCAAACTCAACAACTTCTAGGCAAGAATACATCAAAATGGCATATTCTAAAGTATAACTAGCTAACCCTCTTCCACCAGTGATCAATAACACACATCCAAGTCAGATCTACATCCTGCAGCCTCTGATAGTCATCTTGGGTCCACACGTGATCTATAATACTAACTTGATCTGGATGCATATGCTAAAAGCCATTCATATAGTTCTACTAGGAAGCAACAAAATAATGTCTCATATAACTCATGGTATAGGTTCTCTTCTACCCATCTACATGCATCAAACTCAGTCCAGTGTTGAATCTTTGAGAAAACTCATCCTCCATCTTCAACCATGTTTCAACACTTTCTAAGGTCAGGTGCTCTATCATCACACATCACAGGGGACAAAGATGCATGTCATTTCTCACAACAACTTCAAAAAGAGGTCTCGAAATGGAACCAAGATGTAGTCATATTTTATACCCTTAGACCAATAGTCTAAACCCATGCACATCGGCCTATCACCCAACGGCACGGGAATTCACCCGAGGCACGCACGCGTGCACCGAGTCTCTCCTTTATGTGAGTCTTATGAGAATGCATCATCTTATAATAGATATTTAAATGGAAATGAGTAGAAAGAACCATGCCATATCCTAGAATGAGTTATCTTATTGCATCCAGAAAAGGGAAATAACAAGACAACATAAGGAAATATCTCATACAGAAAGGAAATACATTAGTATACTTTCAACACATAGATGATTTATAACAAAGCATTGTATTCATATTAAGAGATTTAATAACCACATTACAATCCCTTGGGTTCATAACAAACCCCATATGATAATGCAGAGCCAAGTCATGCATCATAACTATACCATGTTCATCACATTACAAAGAAAAATGCAGACCCATTCCCCTAAATGTGCCATCATCCCTATATGCTCCTATTCCCAACCCATAGAATCCTCCATTCATTTCTGCAGAGCTTTTCCTCTCTTCACCTCTCTCTCTTTCTTCTACCAATGGCGCTTGTATTTATAACCTTAACCCACCCACCGCCATGCCTTTCCGTAAGTTAAAATCGGTCACCAAGTGTCAAAGTGGTCCTCCATGGAAGCATGCCTTCCTAGATCGAGCTCTCCACTTCTTACAATGAGCTCTCTCAACCTTCTATCGTATGCCCGGAATATTCCCTGATCCACTTGTCTTCTGGCACCTTATCCACAAGGGTCATGCTTTTCTTGTGTGTTGCTTGGGATCGCCAGCCATATTTCCACTTAAATATAATGTAATTACGTGTATTAATATGAGTTGTAAAGGAAGGGTGGGTGGAGGGAGGCATGCACGCTCTTTCCATTCAAGTATAAACTAGAAGCATTTCGTATTCAACATTCATATAATATGTATTGCTAGGGGAGGATGAGATATGATCATGTCACAACAACATCATGATCCCATTGCACTCAATTTAGTTACATTCATTGCCACGAGATAATCGTTTATGATATGAGCTAAAAAAATATAGTAGGCTTGGCGTGATAAATGTACATAATGTATATCCATGGGAACATGAGGAAAACACTTATGATATATGAAAGAGGGTTAGTTAAAACCATAATAGTAGAAATATAACATCAAACAATCTAGTATTATCATTTGGAAATCGAAACTAAATGGGTTAAAATATGAAACCCTCAAATAGAAGGAAACATGGGGTTTTCACATTTAAATTAATTGTGGGGTTCACTAAAAATGTTTTGATTAATTACACCTAGGAGACATAATTTTTATTGAACATGAGATCATTTAGATTATAGAAATAAGGGCATGAAATATAATAAATCTATATTATTTATGAATAATGGAGGTGTGATTTATTGATTTAGAAGTGAAAAAACACTAAAAGGTAAATTTTATTAGCTTATTTTGATTATATATTGATCACAGAGGTTGAAAAATGATATGGAACTACTCATGAAATTGTTGTTAAGTGCTTAGGCCAAGGAAAAAAGAAAAACACTTGTCCTGGGATATTTCCAACAAGGTTAAACACCGTAATTATTGCCACTTTCTAAGTTTTTCGGTAATGTCCTTGAATATTTTGGGCCTTGTTACATCTAGGAGCCCTTCACCTATGTCTACAATTTAGTTTAAGGTGTTTATGCACTCTTCATCTTGTATGATGATGCATGTTTTCTCTATCCATTTTCAAAATCCTAATTGTGTGTACTTGACCACAAGAGACCTTTAAAAGGGGTAAACATTTTGGGATCAAATTGCCCCAACCACTCCTCTTAATGGATGAGTGTTGACTACATACCAATAATATGAAGAGGGATCGAATTCACATAGTTGTCCATCTAATATGAGTGTGTGTATGTGAAAAAGCATGAACAATCTAGATGCATTCACGTTTTTGAACTTTGACTCTTGATACTATGCAATGATGACCTCTTGTATTTATATATAACCTAATTGAGTACTCTAGGGTTACTAATAGAAAATGTTGGATGTGTATAATCCTTTGTTTAATGATATCCAATGTAAGTGAGAGTATTTGAAGAGAGTGAGAGATGTAAGAGGTAATGCACGACCTATGGGGCCATTTGTATAAATAGGTGACTCTGTTAATTTTCCATCATAAATGACCCCCGAGATGTGTCTAGAGTGATCTAACAAAGATTGTCTAGGTTGAAAACTAATTGTTGAAGGCCCTTCGACACTCACAAAAAGTAAAACACTTTCAACAACCACATTTTCTTGAGAGTTCAAATATGGATATGGAGTACATAGAATGTATGCCTAGGTTTTTGAAGATGTTCATGTATAAACTAAGATGATCCCGATTAAGTTAGATTAATATATATAGGTTGCTAAGATATATATATATATATATATATATATATATATATATATATATATATATATATATATATATTATTCAAGTGGGTCAAAAGCACCAAAACTAATGTTACGAATGTTCAAAGACCAAACTTAGGTGTCTACATATCCTTAGAGACCTATTAATTGGGACTTAAGCACCTTACACTTTTAGGAAGTGCGTAATTTTAGGTGAAATAGGAAACATAAAGTACTTCAGTGAACTTGGAATTATAAAACAACTAAAGTGAATACTAGCAAATATAGTACCCAAGCAAAATCATTAGACCTTATTATATATGGTGATTATATACAACTTGTAATTATGCAAATTGTAAACTTGCTTCATTGACCAAACTCTCTTTGTTGGACCAATCCTCTTTCTTGCATCCTTGTGGGCTATCTTTTCAGACTTGTGCTTGTAGACTTGTGTTTGTGTTGGCTTTTAAAAAAAAAACTCATTTTCACCTTTTTTTACATGAAGTAAGAGATTCATCATCTTTTATTTTAAGGACAACATCCAAGGGCAAGAAATGGAGACATACGTCATGTTCTTTCTTTAAATTTTATGTTACCATAAACATTGTTGAGTTGTGTGCATGAAACTCTTCCATTTTAAGCACCTCACTTTTAGGAAGTGCGTAATTTTAGGTGAAATAGGAAACATAAAGTACTTAGTGAACTTTTAAAAACAACTAAAGTGAATACTAGCAAATTAGTACATGAAAATCATTAGACCTTATTATATATGATTATATCATCTTTTATTTTAAACTTGGACAAACATCCAATCCTCTTTCTTGCATCCTTGGCTTGTGTGACACACCTTTTTGTTTGTGTTGGCTTTTAAATGTGATTTAACTATGACATTACATGAAGTAAGAGATTCATCATCTTTTATTTTAAGGACAACATCCAAGGGCAAGAAAGGGAGACATACATTCTAATTCTTTAGTACATTTTATGTTACCATAAACATTGTTGAGTTGTGCATGAAACTCTTCCAACTTGTCTTCTTCCATGAACAATTACCCGTTAGTATCATCCACATACCTCTTGGATTATGCCCCAACGCTTACAGAGAACCTTAAATAATTTTGATTTGGCAAAAAAATTATCTCAAATGATGGCGGGCCTAGAGTAGAGAGATGTTATAAGTGGGACACATACTCAAAGCTATTTTCCAAAGGCAACAACTTTTCCCTATATAGATTACACCTATGCACATGCGAGCAAGCAACATGAATGCCCATCCACGACACTCAAAAAAGTCAAAATACCATTTACTTTCATATAAATATAACTCATTGTAGAGAAATGCATCGTTACCCATGCAACATGATTAGTAAACATGTGCACTAACAAAATACATGTCGCAAGTTGGAATTGTAGAAAATCTGTAGAATAATTTGTTGAAAAACACAGTATCTGTTTCAACCAATGTTTGAAAAATGTTCAAAATGTTTGAAATGTAGCGAACCGATGTTACATATATGACCATAGGTACATTATGTATGGAGATGCTATACATATCCCTATCACCGAAAAAAAAACACATAGGAGCGAGCACCCATCCTTATAATCCTAGGTAGGGCATGAGGCCCTTTTTTAAAAGGATATTATTGAATTCCTTACCATACCCTATTTATAGGGTCCCCACAATTCGACTTGAGAAGTCAAGCGAGAATTTTGGACTCTGCACTTTTCAAAGCCCGCCTAGAATGTTGTACTGAAAAATATACATAACAAGATTAGGTGCACAACGTGGCCCACGCCGGTTCGTTAATAATAATCTTTCGTCTTTGGAGCGCCACGTACACACGGAGTTCTCTTTTGAGTGGCCCACATCAGATATATCGTACGGCAGTGTTGACCAATCGGACGCTTTTTCAGCATGCTATATTCCACGTGTCACTTTATCGGGACGGAGGTCGTTGAAACGTAGGCCCCACCAACGTCAAGAGAAAATATCACATTCGTCGTCAGTGTTGGACGTTGTCTTAGAGGAGGGGGTCAATGATAATTATTTTCGCTTTATATATTAGACAAAACGAATCAAAGGATTTTTGTTTTTCTTG
This sequence comes from Taxus wallichiana var. yunnanensis, assembly GCA_018340775.1. Taxonomy (NCBI): domain Eukaryota; kingdom Viridiplantae; phylum Streptophyta; class Pinopsida; order Cupressales; family Taxaceae; genus Taxus; species Taxus wallichiana. The sequence goes on along the minus strand of CM031242.1, from coordinate 10,270,746 downwards.
TTTGATTGTAAGTTAAGGTGAGGAAGTGGAACTCGGTCATAATGGTCTCCACATGCATTGGTACTTCAGAATAAAATTTTACGAGGTTGGGTAGGGATGATTATTTTATATATTAATGTTCGCCAAAGGTTAAGATTGGGCCATGCAATACAGAAAAGTGGAGTAACATCACACAGAGAAAATTAAATTTATTAAGAAATAGGTTTTTCGAAAAGTGTAGATGTGGAAGTGGCTTTCACTAACAATTACGCTATAGTAATTATATGTAGAGTTGTGACCGAGTTTAAATGTGATAAACCGTAAATTACGTCTTTAATATAAGAAACTATAAAATAACGGAAAATGTTAGAGGATTAGGGTTTGTAGGGTATGGAAATGACCCCCTTTGTTAGGTGTAAAATTTGATCTAGAAATGTGGTTGTCTCGCTTTGGTTGTTGAAAACCTCGCTCACTTTCTCTAGTTTTACTAAGAATCACTTTGGGAATCTACTCTTCTTCTTCAAAAGCCTAATCTTGCCCCAACTCCTTGTAAGACCTATAATAAAATGGGGATTTAAATGGGGGCATGTTATCCCCTTATTATTATCAGTGTGCCTTTAGTCTTGAACAAAATTGCAATCAACATTCGATGCAAGTCAACAAATAGTCCGGTGTAGGTAAATTTCCCAACCTTATCTTTAAATACACACACCAATAACAACTAAATGCTAGAATGTTATCTAAATGTTTGAATTATTCTTTTTGGCACGAGAATGCTCTTTAAAATGATAAATTTTACTTTTATAACTTAAAGATTACTCTTGCAATTGATTTCTCTATGATATTTTATTGTCTTAAATGCACTAGTACACTCATTTATTTATAGACTTCTCGAATTCAAATTAGGACCTTATTGGTGTGTAAGCTAACACACGATGTGTGGGAAAGCCAACAAGAAAGGCCACAAACCATGGCATATTCAAAATAAAGGGACAAGGGAGCCAAAAGATACTTGACCATTTTCGAATTGGTATGGAAATAGCATGACAATTTTTTTACCATATGAAAATGGTCACTACACAAGACAACATGAAAATATGGGAAATTTTTGGAAGAGAGAAACTAAGACAAATGCACGAGAAAAATATAAGAAAATATCAAAAGGGGATAAAGATATTTGAAATTCATGTGGTACAAAAGGGACACAAGTAAAAGGTCAAATGACATAAGGAACACACTCCAAAAAGAGTAACCTAGACCAATAATTCATAGACAAATAATAAATACACTAAAGCACTTGTAGACACCCTAAAATATTGCATTACACATTCTAAACCTCCAAAATCATCCCGTAATTACTTCATAATACATTACGACCATTTTCAACCACTTTTGATATATTCCGTTATTTTACATCCTTTAATGAATGACATTGTCCCGAACTCCCCTAACATTCATATCGCTCACACATGGTTTCAAATTATTAAATATTCATGTTATGGACCTTGTTACACTCATATCTCATTCCTAGGATTAATTAATTAATCATATCACTCTTATTATTATTATTATTTGTTGAGGGTTACCTAGGGAGAGGGCCCTAGCCCTTTGTGGCATCACCAACCCACCGAGCATGGAACCATCTAAGGATGGAAGTTCTAAGCTCTTGGCTAGCCCACATATTAAACCACATTATCATGGTGCTCTATCACCAGGGTATCCAAACCGTTGGTAATAGGCTGCCTTAACACGGAGCCAAGATTTGAACCTTGGACCTCCTAATTACTAGGAGACCCAAGAACCGTTACACCACTACCCGTTGGATATGTCATTCTTATTATTCATTCCCTACCCCATTAGTTAATTTTATCAACTAAATTAAATGTCAAAATAATTAAATAAATCCTACATATATCCATTTCCACCTCACCTCTTATTCACTTTTACTTCACTAGTCAACATTTCAAGTTAACTAGAGCAAAATAAATCAATTAAAGATTAAATCATTAAATATATGCAAGAGGACATTGTTAGATTAAATCAAATCATGCATATGAAAAAACATATCCCATAAAACATGGGATTCTAAAAATAAAGCATATCTCACATAAAGCATGCATTCCAAAAATAAAGAAAATCACTCTAAGCTAAAAGTCATGCCACTTTTTTGGGTTAATAAAACAAAAGACATGGAATTAATATTTACTTCTAAATATTCAAAAGCCAACTCAAAACTAACTCATCCATACAAGCTCAAAGCAATAGTTCAACTATTGAATTAGACTAGAAACTCAACTAAATAATTCAATCATGCTTTAGTTAACTTCATATTAGACAAGTTAATCACACAAATCAAGGATTTGAGATTCTCTTCCCTCATCTATAAATAATCACTCATTCCTCTCCAATTATCATCTTTAGAAGCTTTGAAATTTGTATCATCATTGTGTTGGATTATCATTCAATCTCACACGTTGTCTAATTGATCACGAATCTACAATCAAATCATTCATTCAATTGCTTTGCTTGTAGCTGAAATCTACTTCCATTCGAACATCTTTGGAGCATCCATAAAAAAATTGATCAAGAGATTCAACAAGCTCGGTGCTTCATTCCAAGCTTTAGCAATCTCATCTAAGGTTATAAGGAGATATGAAGAAGGATCTGGTTTTCTTTTATTTCTATTATTTTTTTCATTTTGTATTGTTTCTCTGTATGCATTTTTGGCATGCATGGTGGGCAAAACCCACATATTTTTCATTTCTTCATCATTTTTGTGAAATTAACCTTATTTTTGTGTTCTTCTTGCTATTTAAGAATCACTGACCAATTTTTAGGGATTTTCATGGAGTAAATTGTAAGTAGTTTCAAAAACCTAGTCAAATTGGTCATGTTTTAGTTTTTTTATGCAACTACAAGTGATCTACACTACCATAGTAAAATTTTTGCTAGCGTAGCGCACAATCTATATTACCGTCACACTTGTATTTGCACTAACTTTACAATATATATGCTATCATCAACATATTTGTGCTACTATAACTATACTTGTGCTACCATTCTTATATTTGCGCTACCTTCATTATATTTGTGCTACCATTACATTACCTATGCTTCATCATTGTATTATCTTCCCTACCATCACATTACGCATGAGCTACCATTTCCATATTTGTGCTACCATGTTAATACTTGTGTTTCCATGTTTTTGGTTATGTTTACGTCAAAGAACTTGTGCTCGCGTTACTCTGGTTGTGTTTGTGTTCTCTTGGATGTACTAGCATTATATAAAGTGTGCTTAGCGTCATAGTAGACACGCTAGTGTTTTGTGGTAATTTTCACTTAATTTTCTCAATTTTACAACATCTTTATTTTAATTCCCCTACTATTTTTTGTGCATTTATGACACTTATCTTCAACTTAATTCATTAAAACATAACTAACTTTTATTTGTTTATTTATTTCTAAATTTTTACTGCAACTTTATCTCAACTTTTTGACCTTTTCCCGAGGGGTTTAAGGTACGAAACCACCTTGAACAAATTTCAGGTCCCCTTCACATGATATATCACGTTCTAAGCTTTCCAACAATATAAAGAAGACCTCAAACGAAGTAACGAGAAAAAAATTATGCCTTCTACAAGGAACCCTTGTCAAAACTAAAAATTTAAAATATTTCATTTCACTTCATTTTCAATTTCTAATCTAAATATTTTCTTAATAACTTTTCTAATCAATTTTCCTTATTTCCCATGTCTTTCCTTCATTTCTAACATCTATTTCGATCAAAAGCCACATATGTTCTTCTCTCATGCTCTTGAGCGATCTTGAGAATAAAAATGACCATGATCTTTTGTTGTCTTATAACATTGTGTTTGCAGGAGAACTACTAATATTTCTTATACAATACCGCTTTGCTTAAGAGGATATTCATCTTCCCAAAAAAAAATCAATAAACTACTAACACCTTTCATACGAGGTTTCCTTGTCAAAGAAAATCAAACTTTGCTAAATTGTAATAAAAAAATCATTGTCATTGCAAGTTCAAATAAGGGTAAATATCCGTCCACTTAACTATGGGAATTACTTGGGGCTTAATCCCTAAAAATCACTGTGAGGAGTACCACATGAACCTCAAAGTAGTTAGCACATTAAGAGGACCGGCCAATGAAAAGGGTAGTGCCCCATCCTAATTAACTAGTTTTTCCCTGTGAGGATAACCAAATCTGTATGTGGTAATGAACCCATTCTAATTGATTGAGGGGTATAGTCCATAATCACAATTTTTATGGTGCATGTACTCGTTTAGACAAGAATTGTTGAGTGAATATCCCAAATTCATAGGAATCCTAACAAACTAGGGTCAATAAATCCCTTATTTTTCATATTGTTAGATTAAAAAAGTTTGTGTTCCACATGTTTTTTGCCTATCAAGCCAAATCCAATTCAAAACAATCAAATCCTTATTCTTTGGATATCTAAATCCATTTTAAGCACATTACAATCTAAAACCAAATACAAATTATTATACGTTGGATTTAATATCCATATATTAAGCAAATCATATCCAACTATGATTTAAGCCTTTTACATTGGATATTCACTTTATCCAAGTTTAAGCACATCCAATTTTATCAAACCTTATACGTTGAATATTCATTTTATTCACATATTAAGTAAATCAAAACCTTATATGTTGGATATTCACTTTATTCACGTATTAAGTAAACCAAAAATCACATTAAGTCTTATACATTGGATATTCACTTTATTCAAGTTTTATACTTTGGATATTCGCTTTATCCAAATCTAAGAAAACTTAATCCTATCAAATCTAAGTCTTATACTTTGATATTCACTTTATCCAAGTCTAAGCACATCTCAAATCCAAAACACATCAAGAGTCTTATCATTTGGGTATTCACTTTATCCAAAGTTAAGCAAATATTTCATTAAATCAGTCCTAATAGACTTTAAAATCCAATCCCAACCTAATCAAATCAAAATCAAATATCCATCTATTCAATCAAACATAGTTTAACCTTTGATTAAATCAAACACTGGTTTCACTAAATAATGGTGATCGCACACAACACATCGAATGAAGCTTTATTAATAAAACTTCATAGGATGTCAAAATAAATATCTCATACGGCTTCCCAAGTCAATGAAAAATTAAATAAACAACCAATCATCATCTCTTGAAAAGAAACTACTCCATGAAAAATCAAACAAAGATAATTCACATCTCTTGGAGAAATTATTTCTATTGTATTCCTACAATTAGCAAGTTCTAACATGGTCACCTATCTAATCACAAGACCCTTTGAAAAAGGGAAACCAAAACCCACGTGGTATAAAGAATCAGAATATTGTGAATACCACCACATCAATGACCATTCTATGGATTGTTGTTCAAATATCCACCATTACATCTAGATTTATTTAACAACGAAGACATTAAATTTGAAAAAAATTAAATACCAATACACCAAATGAGAAATTGGAGGTATTCCAAGACCCTTTTTCAAGTCATAGTATCAATGAAAAATTTAAATATAAGGGTCAATCATCAAACAAGGTTGAGTTTGGTTATGTCAAGTCATTGCTTTAGACCCTAATCTTAACACCATGAATACCATCAAAACCAACACCCCTATCCTTATTGTAGCGACACTACAAAATAGTTGTGGAAATCATCCATGACACCTCGAAGATCCAATCCTAAGTCTACGAATATTTCACAACAACCGTCCAATGTAAAGTTTACATCTATTTCTCATGACATTATCAAATAGTGATTAACTAAAATGTGAATATTTTAGAAGTTAATGTAATAATTAAAATAGATAAATGAAAGTTAAAATAAATAAGGAAAGTGACCCAAGCAACTAAGTAAATAAAAATGTGAAACCCTAATTAACAAGTAGGGTTGGAAATAACTCAATTGATTCGATGAGCTTGCTGGACTATGTCACAGAGATGACTGGAGAAACAGGAGGAGAAAACGACTATGATGAAGTCCCAAGAAGTAAAAATCGAGTAGTCTGGTTGGACTAGGGCATCTCGGGAGAGGATCAGGGCACTGTGGGTGCCCTAGTTTGAGTTCTGGGCACCTGGTCTATGAAATAGCCTAAAACCCTCCTCTGAGGTGTCGTTGGATGTTCGCATGTGTTCTCTCTTTGTCACACTAACTTTGCTGAACCGTGTCAGATGTCGCTGCAATATTTGTAATAAGGAATCACCTACAAAACCCCAAGACGAGTATCAAATCCCTAAAAATAAAGATGCATATGAAGGGCTCGGACTATCCTTAGTAGTCACAATGGTGGACTTACTAACTAAGTGCTGCACTACATCTCAGACCCGATGTAGTTCTATGTGTGTGTGTGTGATCATGCCCTAGGTGCTCTTGTGCCAGTCACACTTTGTGAAAGTAGTGAGAAATAAATGTGTAAAAATGTAATAGAATGATGGATGGAATAGAATAAACTTCCCTCATAAGCAATGTGATGTAGATGAACCAACCTTGTCCCTTGTGATGGAGCAAGATGGATGCAAATGGAGCCTTGGATGGATGCAACCCTAGGTGGTGGTAGTAGTGCCTAGTGCTTGGTCCCTCATTATGGTCTTATAACTTTGTATTTATATGGTTCTTCTTGTTCTAATTTCATAATTAACCTCAAAGAGGCCAACCACAAAAAATTATAGAAAGATCAAACATTTAGAGAGTGCCAAAAAGATGAAGGTAAAGTGAAAAAAATATTAGGGCGCCCAGACTAGGACTAGGGTGCTTGTGGGCACCCCAAGAAAGGCTAAAATGATGCAAGATGAAAAAAGCAGATTGGGAATGTGTGTTTGGGAGGTTAGATGACGATAGAAAGCAAAGTAAAATCACCAAAAGATGGGGGTTAATTAGTACTTTCTTCACTTAAAAACCATATAAATAATAATATGAGATTGGGACTAAATAATACCCAAAGTGCGTGATTTAGTGTCTACATTTTCCCCCACTTTATGTTGGTGAGTGGAATTCTCGGTAACATAAAGTAGATAGAGATGCGTACCTAATTTCCATGTAGAGTGATGTAGGAAATGTGCCAAGGACTAGACAAAGCGTGGAGTGACAAAAAGATGATGGAGCATGGAAACTAAAGATGCAAAAGAGTAAAAAGTGATGAGAGTGAACCTAGGTGGAAACACGTGTGTAGTTTCGATGTGTGTGATGTACCTGTATGTTAGTATGGTGTGAACTACTATAAAATGTTGTTTTGTTGATCGCTTTTTATTCTCATACGATTAGACCTGCAAGGAGAATATGATCAAGTAGTCAAATATGCATGTATATAGGTCAAAAACGCGTGTAATAAACACATGTATATGTATGTAAAAGCATGTAAATGTAAAATATGCAAATGAAAAATGGAACATGTGCACCTAATCCATGATGAGAGAGAGTGTGTAGAAGGATATCATGTACTACCGTGGTTTTTTTGGGTGATTCGATGTCATAGGCCTAAGAAGTGTAGGGAGGAATTCCATTTGTATCCTCCAACATGTAATGATTCCTTGATAATGTGTGAAGAGATCTCTGTATTGCCTAGTTTTTGGGTGATCTAATGCCACCGCTAAATTAGTGTAGAGAGGAAATCCATTGTATCCTCTAACTTGTAATTGCTCCCTAGAATGCTAAGGATAACCATGTCTTATAAAATCTGGTGTGTACAGGGTTCGTAGACTTGTCTGAACCCACTCACTATATAACCCACAATGCCAAGGACAAACTAAACTGAATTGAACTAGTGTAGAAGTGTTATATAGTATATGTTATCCAAAATAAGCCCATGCTTATTTTGTTTAACTACTTCTCCTTTTCCTTTGCTAGTACTTAAAATGGATTTTTTGCATGCTTCAGGCACTCAAAATTTTTTGGGTATGGCTTCATCAAATAGATAATTTTTCACCTTTCCAGACAGGTAAAGAAGTCATCATAACTCCTTGTATTTTTTGAGTTATGGCTTGGCGGAGTTAGCAGTGAAAATTTTCCTTGGGCTAGCCGTGAGGTGAAGGTAAGGAGGAAATTGTCTTTGAAACCGTTGGGTGGTGAAGTGGGGAAGCATTTTTTCCAAGGAAATTTCGTGAGTTGGTGGAGGCACGGAGAGAGAAATTTGAAACTTAGCCTTTTGGATAAAAATCTTAAAGGTAAAAATTTCACCCGCAAGCCCACAAAGGAGAATGGAGAAAAATTGGTTAAGGCCCTCCACCAATCATAATGCACCACGTGTCCAAGTCAGCAGCGAGAGTCGGGGGGTCGGAAGGATTTTGGGTTTTTTTCCAAAACCATAAAAGTGCAAAGGTGAAAAGTTGGATCGCATCTCCGTAACCAATCAGAAGGCGCCACATGTCCACGTCAACAGTGGAGGTCGGGCCGATGGGGGACCTTAGGAAAAATTTCCCTTTGCGGACAAAAGGGCGTAATGTTATTTTGAAGGCTGCGAGACTAATCAAGAAGTGCCATGTGTCATCAAAGCGGTGGGGCCGTGGAGAATTTTGGGAAAATTTCCCAATTTTGCGAAAAGGGAAAAAGTTCAAGTTTTGGCCCGCCGACCCAATTTTTGCCCTAATTTTGCCATGTTTTCCCTAAATCTTTAGAAGGCCATATCTTTTGATCTAGAGCTCAGATTTTTGTGATTTTGGTATCAATGGAAAGATGTTGAAATACTCTACATGATGGACACTTTAATTTTAAATTTTGATGGATTTTTGAGAGAGAAAATGGGAAAACGTCTCTGGCATGGAAAAATTGCAAAAAATGACCCCAACCACCAAAATTAATGAAGTATGGGCCTCTTTCTTGCTCTGTGAAGCAATGTACAATGAAGTATGGGTTTTTTCATGGAAACCCATCATTTTGTAGGCTAATTAAATAGATCTTGTTGGTGGTTGGAGTTTTAAAATCGATTTACCCGTGTTTTCTCATTTCCTTCATTCTGTTCGAGTGATAAAAGCCAGTTTTGGCCCATTTTGAAAAAGGTTGTTCATCCTTCTTCTCTCCTCTCCCTTATTTTCTTCCTCGTAGTCGAAAATAGATTTTGAACCTCCTCCCCGCTCTGTAATGGAATTTTTCCTCTTACCCATGAAATGATGCACTATGTAAATTCTCGAGCAATATAAAAATGTGTTTAATGATGCATTTATCCATCCTTGACTCATTTTCTTTGTTGTCTTCCTTACCTCTCTTCATTACAGGGTATTTGTGCATGTTTGGATGTTCATTACAGATTTTGGAGTTGTGTTCATGGAGTTTTGGAACATTTTCTGTGTGAAATCCATCTTTGGTCTGTGATGCACTTGTCCATCCTTTCCATTACTCACCTCTTCTTGTTCCATGGCAGTTTTGATAGATAATCAACACTTTCCTTCTTTGGTGTATCATCATTTTAGTGTAGGCTCTGTTTTCCTTGTTTTCTTCCTCTCCTTGTCTCTTTGGAAGTTAGATTAGGTTAGATTAGCTTGCCTACACTGGAATAGCTTGTGGCAGGTAGTTTAGGAAGAGGAACCAACCTTCTCTGGAGAGCTTTCCCCATTTTCAAAGGTCCCACACTTTGGGAAAGCTCAATGTTGTGTAATCACACCAAATTAATTTTCCTTATAAAAACATATCCATAACTCATTTGGGGGTGCTATGAATTTTCATTAACATTTTTGGCACGCCCGGTGGGACCTTAGAGGTCTCCACTTCATTGCAACAAGATTGATGTGCACTTGTTACAATTTACTGACTTATTAGAAGCTTCAATTTACACATCTGGTGACTCCATCTAGTAAACAACTCATTCTCTAAGTTACAGACCTATTTTCCATTCACTTCCATTCATCCTTCTTTCCATATTCTTTCATTCTTTCCATTCCATGAAGTTGTGCAATCATGACTTCATTTCCACCATGGAATTCACATCTACAATAGCAATAACACATTCCAACTCCAATAAGCTTTACAAATCCTTGAATTAACATTTTGAGCAAATCCAAAATCAGCATGGTTACCCCTATGAGCAGGTAGTGCCAAAATCGGTTTATCTATGGAGCTTTCCAAGAGCAAGGGTATGTCAATAATGAAGACAATCAAATACAAGATGTTGGTCTATTGAGAAGATCCAAAAAATGGAGATTGACATGGTGCAATCAAGAGCAAAATCTCAAATGAAGGCTTTCAAAATTGGTTGCAAGGCACCTTGTCCATGGGTTGGCCCTTTTCCAAGACACTTCAGCCCTCAGAGAAGCTAGACTTCATGGTGGAGATGCTGCCCCAACTTGCACAATAGACTAAATAGATAGAGGCTTATGAGTTGGAGTCAAGAAAACCTTGTCAATGGGTAAGTCCACCATCTCATAGATTTTATTTTTCTCTTTCTCAAGCAGCACCATCTCAACCCAAGCTCCACTTTCCAAGCTTCCCAGTTGTTGCCCTAAGTGTTGATTCCATTTCTCCATTCCCTAGTCTTCCACCCCATCTTAGTTCTTCTTTCCTTTTCCCTTCCAAACAATCATCCCCTCCAAAAAAACAAGAAGTTCCACCTCCCTCCCCACCACAAACAATTGTAAAGCTGGTTGAACCCCAACCTACCACTCCTCTTACTTTCCCAAGTCCATGTTGGGAAGATACTCAAGAATCTAGTCAAGGACAACAAGAAGTGGAGCCCAACAGAGAAAAAATAATAGACAACTTAAAGAGTTGGGCTGCCAAATTTGGGTTTACAAATATCCCCTTGATGGTCAAGCCAATAGAGGAGGTCAGGGTTGAAGAACTAGTGGTGGCTGAGGCTGAGTTTGCAGTAGAGGAGGACCATACGGTTTTAGAGGCTCCAGTGCGGAGCAGAGCCACGAAGAACCTCCAGTTCTTCCTCCCACTTCCTCCCCTTCAAGATTTGATGTCGAATAATAGTTTGAGCTTTCAAACTTCATGTTTGAAGATGAGGGGAACCATGGTGAGAAAATTACAGATTCGAAGGACACCATGGAGGAGGTCGAACACACGTAGCACGACAACGAGGAGGCAGATTATTTGTTTGACTTGGAGGATTGTCTTGATGGAGAGGAGCCCGAGGAGATCACACCATTCACTCCTCCATCTTCAACATCCCAAGCAGATGAGCCTACTGCCATGGAGGATAAAATCCAGGAACATCAACATGCACTTCATAACAACCCTCTGGAACCAAGATTGGAAGATCTTGATCTTCCATGTTCTTCATGGGAGGAGGAAGAGAAAAGGCATGAGGATGTCATCATCTCTCTCACACCATTCACCCAAAAATGTCCATAAGAAGACTCCATTTTTGGACTTGAATTTCAGAGAAATGGGTACATTCAAAGGATCAAACTATTAGGAAATAAGAGATAAAATATGCAGAATAATCCCTTACGTAATCGCAATGTAAGAGAAACTAATATGCGTAAAATATTACAGATCTCAAATAAAAGTGCAGAATAAAAACACAACACAAAGAGACAAGATTTAATGTGGTTCACCCAATTTGGGCTACGTCCACCAAGAATCACTTGCTCGATTTTATTACAAGCCTCCACTCTTTCAATACAATACCCAGATCCATTTGGAGCTATGCTCAACAAACTCTACAAAATTCACACCCGAATTCAAAGCACATCTGCAATAAATTTACTTGTTCATCTATCATATGCATAAGACCATATAAATAGACAACTGCTTAAGCAGTTTGATACAAAACCGTGGGTATCAAAACCATGGGTATCAAAACAATGGGCAAAAGACCGAAAAAACCATGGGCCCAAAAAATAGCCCATAACGGTTACCCATTACCCATGGGTTAATAAACCACCCATGAAAATTTGCTTCGGGGGCTTCACCCCAAACCCCCTTCCATCGGGGGCTTCACCCCCCGAACCCCCGACCCGACTCCGCTCACCGGCGAGCGGGACTGCCGTAAAAATACCCGAGTGTAACACATTCTAACATGCAAATAGGCTCCACAAACATAACACAGACCATGCCCAATCAGGTACTTGGCTTCATTGGAGCCAAAGGAGAAACCAAAACCAGTCATGCCTACTTCAGGGCATGAGGATGAGCATCAAAGTACCAAGGGTCATCATCAACACCTCCAGAAGTCTGATACAATTCAACTTAAGGAGGTATTTTCCATTAATGTTGACACCTTAATGATTTGGGTGGAGGACCGACTTCTTGTCATTTTTTCACTCATCCAACCAGCCATGTTCAGTGCCAAATCAATTGCATGGCTGCCATTTTTGAGGAAGGGAAGCTATTTCTCCTTGCTAGTTGTAGGCTTTGTTTGAGCTCCCTTTGCTCTTGGTTAGAGTAGTGTAGGTAGGTTTGTTTTCAACAGAAGAAGTGCTTTTGCACACTCTACATGTTCCATTTACAGCATGTATGATTTTTAGTTTGTAAATAGTTTTTGGTGTCTGTTGTATTGCTCTTGCATGGTGCATTCAGTTGGCTTTTGGTGAAGTTCAACTTCAAGTTTCATGGTTTCCAAAAGGCCTAAAGGGAAGTTTTCCAAGTGAAGATCAATTATCAATCTATCACTCATGACTCCATACCCAATGAATGCTTCGAGGCGGTTGATCATTTCATCTAGCGAGCAGATGACCTCTCTCGAGTTGTCGAATTGTTATCCAAAATAATCCCATGCTTATTTTGGTTAACTCCTCCTCCTTTTCCTTTCTTTGGTACTTAAAATGGATTTTTTGCATGCTTTAGGCACTCAAATTTTTCTAGGTATGGCTTCATCAGATAGATAATTTTTTCACCTTTCCAAAAAGGTAAAGAAGTCATCCTAACTCCTTGTATTTTTTGAGTTATGGCTTGGCAGAGTTAGCAGTGAAAATTTTCCCTGGCGGGCCCACAAAGGTAAGGAGGAAATTGTGCTAGGAAACCTTGGGCCGGCGGAGTGGGGAAGAATTTTGCCAAGGAAATTTGGTGAGTTGGTAGAGGCATGGAGAGAAATTTGACACTTAGCCTTTTGGCTAAAAAATCAAAGGTAAAAAGTTCACCCGCGAGCCCACAAAGGAGAATGGAGAAAAATTGGTTAAGGCCCTGCACCAATCATAATGCACCACGTGTCCAAGCCAGCAGCGGGAGTCGGGGGTTAGAAGGATTTTGGTTTTTTCCAAAACCATAAAAGTGCAAAGGTGAAAAGTTGGACCACATCTCTTTGACCAATCAAAAGGCACCACGTGTCCACGTCAGCAATGGAGGTCGGGCCGGCGGGGGACCTTGGGAAAATTTTCCCTTTGCGGACAAAAGGGGCAGAATGTTATTTTGAAGGCCACAGACCAATCAGGAAGCACCATGTGTCATCGAGTGGTGGGGCCATGGAGAATTTTGGGAAAATTTCCCAATTTTGTGAAAAGGAAAAAGTTCAAGTTTTGGCCCACGACCCGATTTTTGCCCTAATTTTGCCATGTTTGCCCTAAATCTTCAAAAGGCCATATCTTTTGATCTAGAGCTCGTATTTTCACGATTTTGGTATCAATGGAAAGATGTTGAAATCCTCTACATGATGGAAAATTCAATTTTAAATTTTGATGGATTTTTATAGGAGAAAAATGGGAAAATGTCTCTAGCATGAAAAAATTGTAGAAAACGACCCCAACCACCAAAATTAATGAAGTATGGGCCTCTTTCTTGCTCTGCGAAGAAATGTACAATGAAGTATGGGATTTTTCATGGAAACCCATAATTTTTTAGGATAATTAAATTGATCTTATTGGTGGTTGAGTTTTAAAATTGATTTTCCCACGTTTTCTCATTTCCTTCATTCTGTTCGAGCGATAAAAGCTAGTTTTGGCTCATTTTGAAAAAGGTTGTTCATCCTTCTTCTCTGCATCTCCCTTCTTTTCTTCCCCAAGGTTAAAAATGGAGTTTGAACATCCTCCCCTGCTCTATAATGGCATTTTTGCATCTTCTTGTGAAATGATGCACTGTGTAAATTCTAGCAATATAAAAATGTGCTTTTTGATGCATTTGTCCATCCTTGCCTCATTTTCTTTGTTGTTTTCCTTACATCTCTTCATTACAGGGTATTTGTGCATGTTTGGATGTTCATTTCAGGTTTTGGAGCTATGTTCATGGAGTTTTGGAACATTTTCTGTGTGAAATCCATCTTTGGTCTATGATGCACTTGTCCATCCTTTCCATTGCACACCTCTTCTTGGTCCATGGCGCTTTGATAGATAATCAACAATTTCCTTCTCTAGTGTATCACCATTTTAGTGTAGGATTTGTTTTTCCTTGTTTTTGTCCTCTCCTTGTCTCCTTGGAAGTTAGATTAGGTTATATTAGCTTGCCTGCACTGGAATAGCTTGTGGCAGGTAGTTTAGGAAGAGGAACCAACCTTCTCTAGAGAGCTTTCCCCATTTGCAAAGGTCCCACACTTTGGGAAAGATCAATGTTGTGCAATCAAACCAAATGAATTTTCCTTAGAAAATTAGATCCATAACTCATTTAGGGGTGCTTTGTGAATTTGCACTGAACAATATACAAAACCGAGATGTGTAAAATCCACCGCAGAGTTATCAATTTCAATATGAATAACACGAAGAGAAACTTCTAGCGTGTTACCATAATCAGTGCATTACACAATAAGTCATAAAGAGAAATCTTAGTGGGCATATTTTTAAGTTTCTCAATGATGTCATAGCCCTTAGAAGTAGTAGGAGGAACTACCGAAGTAATGGGTGGAGGAATATAAGTGGGTGGATCCGTAAGATGATTAAGACAAGTACAATGAGTAGTAACTACACTAATATATGGATATACTCTAGGCATAAAAAAGTGAGGATGATATTGAGTATGCACACACATAAAATCAGTAGCATTAGTAAGTATACCGAAACCTTAGTAGGCATAAAAGTAGGATAAGATGATTGAGTCATAACTTGATAAGGTGAAGACATAATCAGAAGAAGAGGTTGGATACATCGAGTTTACCAAAATGATGAAATAAAATGTGAATATTTTAGAAGTTAATCTAATAAGTACAATAGATAAATGAAATATAAACTAAATAAGGATAGTGACCTAAGTAACTAAGTATATAAAAATGTGAAACCCTAATTAACAAGCAGGATTGGAAAGAACTCAAGCTAATTCGATGAGCTTGCTGGACTATGTCAGCAGAGATGATTGGAGAAATAGGAGGTGGAAATGACCATGTTGAAGTCCTAAGAAGTACAAATATGAGTAGTCTAGGTGAACTAGGGCACCTACAAGAGGATCGAGGTACTTATGGGCACCCTCGTATGAGTTATGGGTGCCCTAGTTTGTGGAAATATCCTAAAACCCTCCTCCAAAGTGTCCCTGATGTTCACCTGTGTTCTCTCTTTATCACACTAACTTCATTGAACTACATCAGATGTCACTATAATAACTGCAATAAGGAATCACCGCTAAACACCAAAACGAGCATCAAATCCCTAAAAAGAAAAATGCATATGAAGGGGTCGAACTATCATCAGTGGCCACAATGGTGGACTTACTAACTGAGTGTTGCACTACATCTTAGACTTGACGTAGTTCTATGTGTGTGTGTGTGATCATTCCCTAGGTGATCTTGTGCTAGTCACTCTTTGTGAAAGTAACAAAAATAACTATGTTTATAAACTTTCATAGAATGGTGGATAGAATAGAATAAAATTCCCTCCCATGCAAGCAGTGATGCATGACCCAACCTTGTCCCTTGTGATGGAGCTAGATGGATGTAAATGGAGCCTTGAATGGATGAAACCTTAGGTGTTAGTAGTAGTGTTTAGTGCTTGGTCCCTCATTATGGTCTTATAACTTTGTATTTATATGGTTCTTCTTGTTCTAATTTTGTAATTAACCTTGAAGAGGCTGACCTCCAAAAATATAGAAATCTCAAATGGCTTAAAAGTGCCTATTGGTTACTCGGACGTGCACTGCGTCTCGATCTCGAAAGGGCCAAGGTGTCTGAGACCATAATGGAACTGCCCCCAAGTTGTGGGACCTTGCGCGCTTGGGACGGATCTCCGGAGAAGGTCGTTTCCTCTACCTACCTCTAATGTTCTTGTTAATCCTAATGTTGAAAGAAAATCCTAGAATAAACATGCTAAGGAACCAGGGATAAAAAGGATGTGCGGAAAGGGGAAATCCTAAGCTAAGGAAGGCGGTAGCACCAGAAGGAAAGGGTCGATCTCTCTCCATGAGTGGTGAAGGAAACAGAGAGGGCACGGAGAGAGAGGGCGGATGACACATGCCACGATCAAAACATGGGCTCTACCTTCCAGTGTGCACAACACATGAATGTGTGAATGAAATCATAAGAGTACGCACAACATTCCAAAAAATGCAAACAAAGAGGTGAGATGCAATGAAAACGAGAGAGGGAAGACAAGAGTTCCATAAAACATGATTTTATTGCTTAAGGGATGCACAGTCATTTACATTCACAACAGGAGGTGAGAATACATTGTAGAGACCACACCAAGGTCTAAGACCCATGGGAAGTCAGCCACCATTTTGGCATGGTTCCGTTACAATAAGGAGAGATATTTTTACAAAGCATAACTCTACTATTTATAGAAGAAGAAGGAGAGAAGAGAAGGAGAAAGGGAGGGAAACTTGGATTCAAATATTCAACCACCAAAAACCAGTGATAAATGCCTACAAATCCATCTGTAAGGCTATCATATGCACTTCAATTACTTGTTTGGCACCTTGAAGGAAGAGGAACGACGGATCAGATCAAATCCGATCTGGTTTTGGGGGCAAATAGATCCTATATTAATGGCACGAAGATGTTTATTCATTTTTTCCCCAACTAACCTCTCCAAAACTAAATTTTCAAATATCCATGGCATAGACAAGGCTGATATCTTTCCAATGGTGTTAGATTTGTCAGATTTTGAGCACTGAGTCAAAAGATATACTCATTTGAAATTTGAATCAGGTTCATAAAAATTGGCGGGAACCAACAACCAAAACAGGCTCCTTTTAAAACCGGACACGTGGAGGGATAGCGCATGTCTGAGGGAAGCCTTTGTATTTCACTTTTGAAATTACGTCGGGCTGACATGTGGCTTCTTCCATGGCTCGCTCAGTTTCTTCATGTTTTGGCTAAGTCTTTTGCTCGATAGGGTCATATATCTAACAGGGACACACGACAACCTAGTGCTTGTTTGGAAACCCTCCCCCAATTTTTATCTTGAATTAGCATCATGCTGACACTTGGCACCCTCCATTGGCCTATCTCAATGCTTTGACTATTCAACCCCGACCTGTCCTTTTATGAAACCAGATGCGTGGAGGCTCTGCGCTCATTTAGAAACCCGCTCAAGATTTTGCCTTTGAAGGAGTGTCGAGGTTGACACATGGAATATTCTGCAGGATCTTGGACTTTTCAACGGATGCTCTTACTTTTTCAATCCCTAAACATGTGGCAAGCTAGCGCTCATTTGGGCCTCTGCTTTTGGATTTACCTTTGGAGATGCACCGAGCTGACTAGAAAGAAGGTGAACATGCGGAATGTGGGTGCAAGGGAGAAGGCACAAGGGCATGCATGGAAGAAAGAGGCACGAGAGGAAAGTAGAAAGAGTCTATTGAAAGCACGCATGATGCGAGAGTGAGAGGCAAGTACATGAAAGGGAAATAGAGTGGGCGCGCACATGTAGGAGGAAGGAAGAAAATAGGGCTCACAAAGAAACCGAGTCTATGTAAGTGCATAAGAGGAATGCCAGGGACTTAGCTGATTGGAAGGTAAGTCTGTAGAGGTGCGCGCAAGGAGTGCACAACGGATAGAAGAGAAAGCGGGTGCGTAGGAGGAATGCACGTATGGGAAAATGAAAGGAGATAGAAAAATGAAAATGGGAGCGGGAAGGAGCACAAGGGTGGTCGAGGAGCTGCAATCGTGCGATGTGTTAAAAGAATAATCTTGAGTGCACGCGACCTGAAATTTGAAACACCAGAGTCATAATGAAAATATAAGTTATCCAGATAACTAGGAGAGTTATTTGGATAACCAAGCCTAAAAGATGGAGGTAAAGTGGAAAAGGATCGAGCACCCCCCAGGTGTTGGCCTAAGATCCCTAGTCGGATAAAATGACACAAGACCATAAAACAGATCGGGCATGTGTGTGAGGGAGGTCGACAAAGGACGATAAAAAAGTAAAGTAAAATGGCCAAAAGATGGGGTTTAATTAGTAATTTCTTCACTCAAAACCATATGAATAGTACTATGGGATGGGACTAAATAATAACCAAATTGAGTTATTTAGTGTCTACAAATAGTTAAAGAAGGCATCTACGCAAATCCCTCCTATGGATATGACCAAAATAACACCTACATTTCAAGAAATCCTTATACTTGCACTCCACGATGTACATGTTCCTAAGGGCATCAATACACAATCATTTCATTATTTAATCATGAATATTTCATCAAATAATTCAATCCTATCATTTGGTCCTCATGACCTTTTGAAATCTAACTTCATAAAAAACAATTCCTTTTGCATCAAAGCATTCATCACTAATCAAAAAATCAAAAAATTGATTATATACAACAGAACAACATAGGATATTTGTTCTATAAAATCATTAAGATGTCTTGAACACCCATCTACAGATAAATACTTCACTCCCCACATCATTCCATTCACGACTAAGGAAAAAATTGATGTTGATATTCTTTTCAAACTCCAACCATCGATATCTTCTTGTAGACACCTAAAATTAACACCGCTAATTCCTCGTGTCCATGTCCACTAGTACCCCTCCATTATCACATCATTTCCATTTTATCCACTAAATCCTTATCCTAAGTCTTAATTCCCCCTTTATATTTACTCCCCGTAAATATCATTCCAGAAATGTAAAATCTTATTTTACCCCTCTTCAAACCACCCAAAACAAAATAAATCCACATTCTAACCAAAATCAAATAAAACCAAACAAATCAATAACCTCTCAACCATCCCATGACCTCCCTAACTCATTTAACTATTTTCCAACACCCATATTTCATAAAAAAAATGACTTGATCTGGGAAGTTGTTTCAACCACTTTCCCGTATTTTTTTTAGATCATCGACGATTTTACCATTCACTGACGATTCTTCTTTGTCAACATAAAAATCTTATATAAACGTGTCTCAAGAATTAATTCAAGGTGATATTCTTCTATCTTATTTGGTAGTCATCTAGACTTTTCTTGAAATGGGACGTTACTCAAAGGCATTCACGTTGTAACATTACTATATCATAGTCCTCTTCATCACAACCATATTCAATAATCTCTCGCTTCAACCTTTAGAGGCCACTCAACATCAACAATTATTCGACATCTACAACCTTCTTCTCTTAGGTATTTTCCATCTTCTCAGTCTTACCTATCAACGTATGCAAGGTAAGTATCTTCCTCTTTCTTTATTAACTTATTCATTCATTGCTTATAAGCTTAAGTCAATTGTATCTCCCCTTTTATCAACTTGCACATTTTCTTCATCAATCACGGATGATTTGCCTAATCACCAAAAATTCCCCCTAATTGCTAAAGTGATTCCTTTCTATCAAGCTAATCAACAAATTTTCTCACCTCTTTGACATCCAAATCTTAAATCCTAGTTACCCATCTACCTCTGCAAACACCTATCAAACCCTATGAAGCTTCTTTGGGCCATTCTTAGTGTTTTATCGCTTATCTAAATCAGATTTATCATCTTTCTCACCTTTTTGATTACACAACTATCCACATCCTTGCTCCTTTAAGCCTTTTTATGATTCCTAGAATCCCTTTGGATCAGGTATCACCATCAAAAAATCATATAGCTGTGGACCACGTATGTCTCTTTGCCTTTGAATTGTTGGTTATATCATATGTTTTATCAATTTATCTTATCATTATCAGATTGATTTCTTGAACGCAGATTAACATCCTTGCAAGGAAGTCCATTGACTTTCGAGACTGTCCTTTACCAGAAATCCACCATATATCTATCTAATCCCATCTTCTTCTTAGTGTTTGTGATCTGTAGGTTCCTCTGTCGGCAAAAGAAGGAAGGATATTTCATCCATCAACTACAACATCCATCTCTATGGGTATTGTTAAACCCCACATCTTTCGAGGTTAGTTTGTTTTTATTATTTCACTTTTTTAATTCAAGTACAAAAGTAAAAACATCTCTGAACATTCTAGACACTCCTGGTGGGACCCTAAGTCCCCTTCTTTCATTCACTCAAATTTCATATTTTTCAAATCTAGGTTTTCTACTCTGTAATCGCTAGTGATTGGGTGGATCGCCAAAGATTCACTAATCGCCAATTTTTTTTTCTAAATTATTTTGATTACTCAACAATCAGCCTTCTAACCCCTATTTTTATGATGTTTTCTCTTTTTCCTAACTCGTTCTTGTCGGCTTTTTTCTTTGGGAGGCTCCTACTTGTTGTATTATTGCTATATATATAAATCAAAAATTGCAATTTTTAAAAAGGAAGCATTATTAAGGTGAGTCCTTTTCCTTATTTTTGAATTCCGTGTTGCATATTTTCTACTATGCTCATCGAAATCAATATTTTCTTTTGGGATTAAAATAAACATTTCATACTACTTGACTATATAGTTTTAATTAGGAAGGTTAATTGGTCGCATTCACATTATCTTCTCTCACAAACTGTCGAATCACATCAAATATCAAACTTGCATCAAAAAATTCTACCTAGGTGATAACTATTGGGATTTCATCACCCAATAGGGAAACCAACTCGATGTTCTAGCCAAGTATAAATAACTAGTTGTCGGTATATTGGCTAAGCACCCAACTCCCTTATTGTTATAGGACCATGAAGCGAGGGGTAGGCCCTAATACCAGCCCCGTACTGTAACCAACACAAATTCGGCCTCATGTACCTTTGGGTATATTGAGGACTCCAAACTTAAATATCACCTGAAACTAGCCTTATAATAGCCATATCATTAGGTTCCCTCTAAGCCTCTTCCTCCACATATAAATTTTAATCAAGATAATTAAAATTCTTCTACTTGACTTGTATGTTACATTTTTATCTCTCTTAGGACTTTTTGTATCATCGTTAGTTGACTATCATTTAATATGGATCAACCCTCTACATCAGCATATTATTTTACCCCTTATACATCATTTTTACAACCATCTTCAACTACTACCTCTACATCTTTTTATCCCAATCAATTTCAAAATATCCCCTACGCAGGATCTAGTCTTTATCAACCTATCACATCCCACTCAACTTCACTTATCTTTGACATTTTTCTAGAGCCATCTAAACCATCTTTTTCCCTATGGAACCTCTACCTTTCAACCAATCATATAACCCTATAACAACCCCATCCAACAACCCTATGACTATCCTTTACGTCCAAACTACTTCCAAACTATCACTCCTCATCCCATGTCCAATGTATCCCATCAATCAGTCCTTTCCACATCCCCTCCTTCATCAAACTCATCAAAATCTTAACATCCCCCATCTTTTATCCAATCAACCTATCTCGACTTCAATATCTCTCTCGTTACCTCAAACATCTCAAACCCATATGAACATCCCTACTCGATTCCAATCAACCCCTTTCATCCAACAACAACAACATATTCAACATTTTTCCACATCTCCCCACATCCCTTTATCACAACCTACTCTACAAACAATATCCTCTCAAGCTATCCCTTATAAACCTCCACATCAAGCCCATCCACAACAAAACCATCCTACTCCACATTTTCATCAATCAAATCAATCACATGCTCATCCACACTCACATGTTAATTCCTTCACATCTAATCCTACAAATGATCCCATACAAGCTCTATTAAATAGATTAGAAATTTAGAAGCTACCAAGGGACCCAAACACGTCCTCACTTATGATCAGGTTTGTAATGAACCCATCCATCCATCAGTACCATATAGCCCTATCCTCCACATTGGGAACTACCCAAATTTATCATGTTCCATGGCCAAAGGTTGATCCTCAACAACACATACTATCCTTTAAACATTTGTGTTATCTCATCATCCATGATCAAGACATCCTTCTTCGAACCTTTTCAATGTCGCTAGAAATATCTCCCTTGGATTGGTACAACTCCATCCCTCAATACTCTTTATTATCTTTCATACAACTAGCCATTTTCTTTCTTGATCACTTCACTATAAAAGTTACTCACAAAATCACCATTTCTGATCTTTCTACCATCAAACAATATGAAAAAAATCCATTGTTGTTTTTGTCACTAGGTGGAAAAGCATTATCAATTAATCAACCTTCTTACTACCTCAATCGAATAGATCAAATTTTTTTCTTGATTGTGTATCCATCACATCTCATCTACCCTACGATCCACACATTTCATACCTTTGATGAATCCTTCACCGTGGCCAGAAAATTATAAATCCAAGTCCTCAAAGAGGGCTACCTCGATCCCAATCTACACATGTCCCATATAATTCTCCTAGGTCTTCCTATGAACCCGATGAGACTACCACACATGATACCATTACTTGTCTTCCTAACCCAACACCCTCGATAGATTCAGTCCATATAAATATTGTGCATCCCTTGAGTCACATCATCAACAATATTACATATGATATTCCCTATGAGGAGACCCGTTCATCACCGATGCTTCCTCTTGAAAACTCAGAACCCCTGGATCCTCTTTTCAATAATCCTCACACATTGATATCACCTGTGTCCACTATCCAATCATCCATTACCTCCTTACAACCCTTAGAATCTACCTTGGAGACCATTACTAAGGAGGCATTCATAATCAAATATCTTGACATCTAACCACTTTTTAAACTAATCAAAGAATTGGGAGCTCACATAAATATAACCCACCTCAATCATGTCTCAAAACAACATCTCCCTCGTCTGAACTAGACTCAATCCTATCCCCAAATATTTTCTTATCGTCTAGTCTAGAACCCTATCACAAATCAAACACTATAAAATCAAAACCTATCACATCCATGACCTCATCCTCATCATCTATTGTAAAACCCCTCCTTTACCTAAAATCAACATTACAAAATCAAAACACACATCATCTAAGGTCTCAACCTTACCATCCATTTTGGGACCTCATCCTTTGTCACAATCCAAATCTATCAAATCTATGGTCCCACCCTTACCATAAATTTTGGGACCCCATCCTTTATCTCAATATCACGTCACATAGTCATACCCCTTCTCATCCATAATTGGTCCCTCCTCATCCATTTTGGGACCTCATCCATCATCCAATCTTATCAATCACACATCATATCCATTTCTTGGGTCATATCCTCTCTCTTATCAACCTCACAACACCCTATGATGTTTCAAAACCATATGAAATCCACGCATCCACCCCCATCCAAAAATAAGACGCATCCTACCAAGTGTTCTTGTAAATAAAAATAAAAATCCATTGATCCAAATCCCTAAAAGGACTTATATCAACATCCTCGAGAGGATTATGCAGGATTCTCTTATCACATTACCACCCATCAAAAAACCAATCCACATTATCGAAACCTACAGTACGATTAAGATAAAACATGTGCCTACCATAGAAGCCCAAGTCATATAGACGAAGATTTCTAAAGTGCTCAAATCCATAATCTAACAACTCTTCCTTGTCGATGATATTCTCCCAAAAGAAGACAATCATAATACCTCATTGATATTATATACACCTCCACCCTTCATGTTTGTAGGACAAGGGGGACATCATCAATATCACATTATCAAACCTTTTTCAGACATGTCTTCTACACCTTCCCTTGAAGGTCTCTCAATCTTGTCAATGTCCACACCTTCCCTTGAACGTATTTTAGTCTTGTAAAAATCTACACCAAAGTCACCGACAATGTCCTCACCGATATCTCAGTAGGACCAGGAGTCATCCTCAATAATATCTCATTACATATTTCTCATATGTCTTCTCATCACCTTCTATTGAAGGTCCCTCATCTCAAAACAGACAATTCATCCACCTACACAAATTAGAAGTCAACATGCATGAAGAAAAGGTAAAGCAAAAGCTTCATCACCCCCCTCCTCATCAATTTTACTCTCATATATTATCTAAATTTTCAACGACTCCTTTGTCAAGGGCTTCTTTATTTACCATATACTCAATCAATTGAGATAAAAACTTCCATCATCCTAATCTAAAAGTTGTCATTCCTTTCAGTGCATTTCATCTTTATCCAAAGTGTCATGTTAGGGGACTCATGTTAACTAAGACTTTGAAGGTCTTACCTTACACATTCCCCTAGCTCATCTTCACCAAACCTATCCTATCAATCCAATCAAAATGTCACTACTTTGGAAAGAAGTAAACATGGAAAGTTTTCCCTTAATTGGATCAATCCATATAGTATGGGTCAATCTTTGAATGCCTTACACGTATAACCTTTCTAATGTTAACACATTAGACACATTAAAAGATATTATTCCACCATCAACTAGTCATCTTACCATCGTAATGATTTGAAAGTATGTAGATTTCTCCATTACTATCCATAATAGCCTTAAAGATGAGCACCATGGCTCTGTTCATCGCATCTTTCACATGGAAAAGTTCTGCCTTAGTAGGAACCCCACAATCATTACATCCATCCACCTTGTCTACCATCCAAAGACATGTCTTGGGGCACTTATGTGTAGTTTGTGTACACATTTTTTCTCCCCTCTTTGAAACGGTCTATTAGGGTCTTGCCTTCAGCTCAAAGTAAATTCAAAATATATATTGATGCTTCCTATCAAAAGTAAAAAAATATAATAGATTGATCCCTCGAAGGAAAGTTATTCAAATATCAAAATCATATTATCAAAAGAAAAATAGACTGATCCATCAAAGGATAACTACCCATCAAAATCATATATTGATCCCCCAATGGATGGCTATCTGTAAAAATTAAAAATCAAATTCAAAAGTTAAAATTGTAGACCACTCCCTCGAAGGATGGATACCCATGTAAAAAGTCTTCCCACATCGATCAAACTTCAAAAAGTCAAATATCAAAAGCATCCTAGAAAGCTTCTCGCATTGATCAACTTTCCCATCGAGCAAACTTCCCACATTGATCATCTTACATCAAAAATATATGCATATATGTATAGCTGGGACATTTCTCTATGAAACTATTGAGAAGGATAACCCTCTTTTTCTGCAAAATCTACACATGTTAAACCCCTTCTCATGTTTTAGGAAGGTACATCTTATCAATTCATGTCTATATCCAAGATCCTATGTGTGACTACCATTGATAGTCATTTTTAATATCTCATTATAAGGCCAAGAGTGCAAGAGCCTTCACTCTATTGTTTCCAACACATATGTATCAAATCTAGTACAAAGCAATCAATCCACATTTTATTCTTAACCATGGTTAAGACATATTTTGACAAACATTAAAATCACTTCAAAATCAACATCGAATAACACATCATACCGAAACATAAATTTAATAGTTGTTAACCTGCCACATCATCTATCATCATATCAAACATCTATCCTTAGCACATCTCAACATTACATCATTATTTCTAAAATGTCATAGGGTAAGTGCACCAATCTGGGGGTCCAAAAGGGGGTCCTACGTGGACACATTTTCCTAAAAAAAAATTCAACTTGTACGAGTTTTTGAAATAGTTACACTCAAAATTGGAAGATGTTGTATAAACATGAATCGTAGAATTTTGAGTCTAGTTTCTAAGCTACTAAATTTTATTGAAAATAGATAAGTTTAAGTGGGTCAAATAACTAAAATACCAATAGGTGTTCCTATTTTTGTTAAAAATGTAAACCCTAAACCCAAGGCCCTAAACCTAGACCTAAACCCTAAACCATGATCCCTAAAACCTAAACCCTAAACCCTAAAACCTAAGCCCTAAACCCTAAACCTTAAACATTCAACCCTTACCCATGAGCCCTAAACCCTAAACGCTTAGCCTTATCTCCAAAATTTGAGTCCTAATCCCTAAACCCTAAACCATGAACCATGAGTCCTAAATGCTAAACCTTAAACCCTAAAAATTAAATCCTAAACCCTAAACCCTAAACCATGATCCCTAAATCCTAAACCTTAAGCCCTAAAACCTAAACACTAAACCCTAAACTATGAAGTCTACAACCTAAACCCTTAACCCTTAGACATAAAATATAAACCCTAAACCCTAAAACCAAAATAATTAACCCTCAACCCTAAACACTAAATCTTGAACCCTAAACCTAAACCCTAGGACTTGAGCCTTAAACCCTAAAAACTAAATCCAAAGCCCTAAGATCTAACCCCTAAACCTTAAATCCGTAACTCTAAACCCCAAACCTTGAGCCATAAACCCTGAACCATGAACCCTAATCCCTA